>JAQMYL010000013.1:7857274-7868478 GCA_030014365.1 Clarias pachynema | reverse complement strand
GTTTGATTACACCTGAACCCCCTCTGCGCATATGCCTATCTACACCCACAGTCCACCATCACCACAGAACATGACAGCTATCAGTTTGTTTTTCATATCATTGATTTGATAAGTTTATTATTATTATTTTTTTTATTAAAGTTTGAGATTTCTGCATCTGGGTTCTACTCTGAGTAAATCGTAAATCGTTAAACACACAGCACGCTGTGTCTCCAAAAAAAAAAAAAAAAGCTGGCTTTTATGTATTAAATACAAAAAGCAGACACATGTAACAGTCAAAGTCTCCAGAAGAACTGTGACTGATTCTTCAAGTTTCTTCGAAAAAAATAAAAAGTTCAGCCAAATTCCATATTTAACTGTACTAATGGAATTTAAAAGACAAAATAATTGTCATGTGCAGATTACTGACTTCATTGAAATGGCGTTTACTGCTTTTTAAGCAAATGTTTTAAATGTAGACAATACAATTGCATATTTAAAAATCTAATTTCTTTATACTCTTCAGTGAATATTCCCCATGCAAACCACTGTTTAACACAGAGACATCAGTCTATTACACTGATGTTTTATATTGCTCCTCAACAGTCTTTTTAAACAGACTAATTGTCATTGTTCAATCATCTGTCTATTGACTAGAATGTGGAAATGGACTATGCAAAATAATTTGGACTCAACAATTACCAGTATGCATACATCTGAAATCAGCAGTCGTACTTTCTCACCTCTACTGTCACATTTAGCCAAACTACATGTGCGGGTCTGGATAGAAGGACCACTACAGGGGTTGTTGGTTGCATCACATGACCTGCCTCTCTGCTGGGTGCCTGTCCCACATGTGACTGTGCATTCTGTCCACTCAGCCCAGGGTGACCAGCCGTCCTCACTGTCCTTGGCTGCAAACAGTCACATAACAGAAACACTTCACTAGTCCAACAAGTTTTTCAGCTCCTGCTAAGAGTAGAACTGTAAGAGTAGTGGTTAGCACTGTCGCCTTGCACCTCCGGGGTCCGTGTTCGATTCCTGGCCAGGTTTGATTCCCGTCTCTGTGTGCATGGAGTTTGTATGTCCTCTCTGTGCTTGGTGGGTTTCTCCCGCGTACTCCGGTTTCTTCCCACAGTCAGCGTTGCCAAATTGCCTGTAGTGTGTGAATGTGTGTGTACTGTATGTGTGTCCTGCAATGGATTGGGACCCTGTCCAGGGTATACCCCTCCTCATGCCTTAATGTTTCCTGGGATAGGCTCCAGAACCCCCACGACCCTGTATTCAGGATTAAGTGGTACAGTATAAATGATGAGTGAGTGAGTGAGTGAGTGAGTAAGTGAGTGAGTGGCTAGTTTATCCTGATCAGGGTCAGGGTGTATCCAGAGGATTCACACTAGCTTGGACACAAGTCCATCACCATACAGTACCATTCACACTTATTCACATACTCATGAACACCTAGATACAATTTACACCGCCACAGTGGAAGGAAAACATAGAACCCATGAGGAACATGAAAAGAACATGTGAAACTCTACACAGAGCATCCAGGACCGCATCCAGGACTGTGAGGTGGGAATGCTACCTGGTGTGCCATGTCACCATGGTAACTAACTTCAAAATTCACACTCTAATCTAAACACAGGATTTGTTGATATACTAAGGCCTAACTGCTCATGTGAAGGGAAACAGATTCAGATACAGTATGTGTTGTCTCCTGGGTTTGACTGATCATAAATAATTCTACTCACGCAGACACATTGGACAGCACTCTTCATCCAGGAAAACTGGAATAGCACAGGCCACAGGAGGACAAGTAATCTGATGGCACACAATCTTTGACTCCTACCAATAAAAAGAAGGGCTCGTAAAGGAAAATAATGACATTTATTACAAGCCTTTATAATCCAAATCTTCCTCATCCATGTCTTCTACCTGACAAGTGCATTTGGTGCAGCTGTCCACAACCCAGTCTTCTTTATCCTCAAACAAGCGGCCATCCTGCCAGCACATATGGTTGTGTTTGATATTTTTAATGTTGCCCAGAGTCTTCTTCATGATTTCATTTTCCTCATTCTGAAAGATATAAAAAACAATGTTCCTGAGTGAGATGTGGATATGTGACTAGATTTATAGCAAATGTAACGCATTTAACTGTACATATTATTGATAAAGGAATAAAAGACATTAGAAAGATGGACAATCAGAGCTGTTTGTAAAATTCATGTCTAATCAGCTATTTACTCAGTGACATACTCAGGTTTATGAGAATACCGTATGCCAAAATAGGCATATGGGTTTAGCTGTGTGGAAAAAGACTTAAGAAATTAACAGCATGTGTTTCGGCGTGTGTGTATGTGTTAGAAAAAGAGTATCAGAGGAAGAGAGAGAGCAAGACAGACAGTGATATGAATCCAAAAAGTGGCACACCACTTGGTCTGCAAGAGCCTTAGGGACCAAGTGTGTTCAGCAGCAGCTGAATTTCCCAGAGATCGTGCCAAAACTCTTTCACTGCTGGGATGCTCCCAAAGGAAAAAAGAGTGATGTTTAAACACAGCCAGACATGTCTCGGCTCTCACTCAGAAACAGGGAAACACTCTGACCTGATGAAATGAATGAGAAAAAATCCCAACTGCTGGAATTCTATTATTTAAGTTTAATTAACCAAGTACTGTTCAGTGATTATACAGCAGATTAACATATTTATGCCTATACTAGCTAGAAGTCCCACTTATAGGAGGGGATGTTTTGTTCTCCACATCCCAGTAAAATTATGAGTGGTCCATTAAGTCATACTGTAAGTATGTAATCAAATTCATGTACTGTATTTATATTTAGATTCTAATTGCCATAAATATAAAAAAAAATATTAATAACATTTTAAAAGTTTATCCATATGTCTATCCATTAAACACCAGGACAAAACATAATAGACTAATACAAGCTATAGGTTCGTTATAGGTAGTCCCTTAATGATTTTTTATTCTTTTCCTTTAATGTACTTGAATTAAAATTTAATTTTGAAGTGGTTATAGATACAGTAATAGGCAGGAAACTTCTACTGATGGTTAAAAGAGATCATTCAAAATAATTTTAGAAGGAGACCTACCACTTTTTGTAGGCCATCTATAAGGTTTCCGACCACTATGCGGAGTCCTTTGAGTTCCTGCAACATGGAGCTCAGATTCTCACAGGAGTGTTCACACGTCTCCAACTCCTTCACATTTTGCCCGATAAAGTTAGTGGAGAGTGCTGGACTGACCCCCACGATGTCTTCACCCTCATTTACGGTGTTCACATTATCTAAGAAATATCCAGTTTAGCGAATAGAAATAGACAGATAGACAGACATTTATGATAAGCAGGCATGTATGTTTCTTACCCAGGCAGATTTGTGAAAATCATATTTTTCAATTTAGCAGTGCAAATCTAGACCCACTGTAAAGGTCAGCAGTGTTGAAATTGGTAACTGTCTGATTATTCTTTTGGGCACTTAGGGAGGAGAACAAATAAGAGTAACCATTGTGGATGCTAGAATCGCCCTGTAGATTTTAAAAACAAGGATTTGAAAGAATAAACATAAACACCCTGATAATACCTGTAAATATGTCAGTCCCCTTTACTACTTTACCCCTCCAAATTATACATCTATATAAATAAAAGAAAGGTTTTGTCTGTGCATTGGTCAGAACTCGCTCTTTCAATGATATCTTTACGTTTCATATATCGGAGGACACGAACCCTGTCTCAGAAATTTTTTTGTCTGTATGTCTGTCCAGCCAGAATTTGTCACAGCATCAGACATAACTGGCTGGACAGAATTTAATTAACTTTGGCAGTACTTTGGTATTTGCCTGAAGTTAAACCTGAGGCATAAATGAAAGCAAAACGTTGAATAGAAGTTATGAGCCAGATTGTGCATGTGCATCTTAGATCGACCGCTGGACAGAATTTATTGAAACTTTGGCAATACTTAGATACATTTTATTGCCAAAAGTATTCACTCTCCTGCCTTCACATGCATATGAACTTAAGTAACATGAAATTCTTGATCCATAGTGTTTAATATGATGTTGGCCCACTCTTTGTAGCTATAACAGCTTCAACTCTTCTGGGAAGGCTTACTACAAGGTTTATGTAAATTTTTGACCATTCTTCCAGAAGCGCATTTTTGAGGTCAGACCTGATGTTTGACGAGAAGGCCTGGCTTGCAGTCTCCGCTCTAATACGTCCCAAAGGACATCTATCGGGTTGGGGTCATCTCATCTTATCTCATCCATGTCTTTATGGACCTTGCTTTATGCACTGGTGCGTAGTCATGTTGGAACAAAAGGGGCCATCCTCAAACTGTCGCCACATAGTTAGGTATGAAATTGTCCAAAATGTCTTAGTATCCAGAAGCATTAAGATTTCCTTTTACTGGAACTCTGGGGCCGAGCCCAACTCCTTAAAAGCAACCCCATATCATAATAATCCCCCCTCTACCAAAATTTATACTTGGCACACTTTACACATACACTTGTATGCAGTCAAACAAGTATTGTTCTCCTGGCAACTGTCAAAACCCAGACTCATCTGCCAGACAGAGAACCGTGATTCGTCACTCCAGAGAACACGTCTGCACTGCTCTAGGGTCCAGTGGCATCGTGCTTTACATCACTGCATCCGATGCTTTGCATTGCACATGTAATGCTTGGATGCAGCTGCTTGGCCATGGAAACCCATTCCATGAAGCTCTCTACATGCTGTTCTTGAGCTAATCTGAAAGCCACACAAAGTTTGGAAGTCTGTAGCTGTTGATTCTGCAGACATTTGGTGACCTCTGTGCACTATGTGTCTTAGCATTCGTTGACCCCGCTCTGTGATTTTACGTGGCTGAGTTGCTGTCGCTCCCAATCGCTTCCACTTTATGACAATTGACTGTGGTAACCAGCAGTTTAACTGAGTTTAACCT
Organism: Clarias pachynema; assembly: GCA_030014365.1. NCBI lineage: Eukaryota > Metazoa > Chordata > Actinopteri > Siluriformes > Clariidae > Clarias > Clarias pachynema. Next base: position 7,863,542 of record JAQMYL010000013.1, on the reverse strand, counting down.
GCACCATAAGTCAAATCCAAATGTAGAGTTAAAGCGATGTTTTCAACAGTTATGTGCCAGATTTAATAATCTGCTTTAAAATTATTTACTAATAAGCTACTTGCTCAATGTAAACAAACACCTGCACCAATAGATAGTAATTAGAAAATTACTGAATAAACTGAATATTTGTACTGGGATTAGTTCATATTGTATCTGTAGAAATAACAGTGCTGAAGTGGTATAAGTGAATTGACATCTGCTGGAGTCATTGAATTGTAATCTGCTTTAAGGTAAAAACTTAACCTACTTTTTTGATTTCTCATCTGTGATTCACTTTCTAATTATAAAACGGGTTGTATTTGGCCGACGATGAAAACACTACAACTTAGCATAAACGAGGTATAAGATACCCAATCTTACAAAATCAGTTTTTGTTTTGTATTAATAATTTAGACAGAGAGTTTAACTCTGGCTTATACATTAAGGTTGGTACAGAGCTTCAATCATTTACTTCAAAAGAAATTGCATTCTAGACGTATAATTTAATGTCATTTAAATGACTGTAAAATAAGAGCATACACACAGGATATCCCTAATAGCATGTAAAGGTCTGCCTGATGTCGGCCTGATATATATATATGGCTACCGGCTCAGGTAGTTACTGATCAGTGGGTACAGGGTTTGAGCCCCACCACTTAAATGCACAAAGCTAGGTGCATAAAGGAATATTAATCTTCACACATATCTCAGAAGGAATATTCAAGTTGAATACAACCCCATGTATAGGTTCTTCATGTAGTCATGGTAAGCCCTGTAAAAATGTCATAAAAAGCAACTTAAATCCATGTTAACTGATGCTTGGTTTGTGGACAAAATGTAAGGGCAATCCAAATGGTATTGATTTAGCTATGTGTATGGACTATGCTGGCTTGCTACAAGTGTGAGCAAAGGACCAAAAGGCATAATGCCCAGTGTAAGGACTTAGCATAGAGCCTGCCAATTCATGATCTCACTGCATGTGTTTGAGTGAACTTACAGTACAGTACATGGGTGTCTTCTGCACTCTTTGGTGGCTTTTCCCCAAAGTGGCCATAGAATATAAATGTAATATAAATCTTTTCTTCATAGTATGTTCACCCTGGTTGAACTCAGTATAGTTCTTAGCCACAGACATTTTCAATAAGCTTGATATATTACAGGCTGATCCACAGACCCTGTGACCCACTTCTGCAAATGGCCATAAGATTGGAAACAGTCCAGCAAAAAAAAAGAGGTAAATTTAAATGTCTTTAAACCTGCATTTTTATCATGAGAAGTTTACTAAGAACTACACATCTTCTGGACAAGAGAAACAAAGAAAGAAAAAATCTGTCAGAAATGTTAAAGGAATTATGCAACATCTGACTATTTCCCTTGATCAAACAGTTGTGTGTTATAGGCCGAACCCATCCCAATAATCATTTCCTTATGGTTAATCTCATTAGCTTGTTTTGTTAATATTTTACATATTGTTATTCCATACTCACCAGGCTTGTAAATCTCACAGCCCTTGTCTCTCAGAATATCTTCGACAGGCGTATCAAAGATGAAATAAACGTTCTTCAACAAAGCCTGTAAGATGTTAGAGGTATTATTACTAAAGTAATCATTTACACCTCTACTGTGCTGTCCACTGTTTTCTGCTAAATTACTATTTGAGTACAAGTCAGTCAACTGAAGTACTATTAGCCATTCAAGTACAAATACAGGATATAATACATTCATTACAAAGACAATCTTTCAAACATTCTGATCAGAAATGTCAAAGTACATATTGTAGCAAAATTGAAGGAAGAGATGATTATGAATAGAGCGTAAACCACCTGCAATGGTATGATCATGATAAACCTGGGCAAACGTAAAAAGTATTTTAAAAAAGTATAGAGACCCTTTCAGTTTTTGCATAGTTTGTTGTGCTGTTCATTTAAATAAGTTAAATGTTCTTTTAAAGCCCTTAATCAACAAATTATAATCCAAATTACAACACAAATAAACATTTTTAGAAATTCTTGCATCTGTTTAAACAATCAAAAAATATTTATTTACTGTACATATTCAGCCTCTTGACCAGAGCACTTCAAAATTAGGTTTAAATCCCACAACCACCAAATTATCCCCACTGGGCCCTTGAGAAAGGCCTTTAACCCTCAACTGCTCAGATGTATAATGCGATAAAAATGTAAGTCGCTCTGGATAAGGGCGTCTGCCAAATACTGTAAAATAAGTTGCTCATATGGTGCTCATATGCTTATTATTTGATTACATTTTTTTCTGGATGTTCACAGCAGAATTACCTCCACATCTATAGACGTAGACATAGGCAAGCGATTAAAACCATTTGTAAAGTTTTAAATGTTCCCAGGATCACAGTGGGTCACATTATTGTGAAATTCTAGTTCTGGCCACCCAATCCAAACCAGACTACAAAGATCTAAAAGCCTCATGAGTCCTGTTGGAAGAACGACCATCTCAGAAATACGAGGGTGAGTCAAAAAATATCCGCACTCTGGGTATATAGGTATTTATACTTCTGTTGGCCGCACTGTCTGTGCTGCTGTGCAGGTGTGATGTGGTTTATTTTTTGATCTGAGAGTGTACCTGGTGCTGAAACCTCTCACAAAAGAGAATAAACAGAAGTGGAACCAGCCTCAATCGCTGACCAAGAAAAAGTTCAAAAGTCAACCAAGGTCACCCAACAGTTGATGCTTACAGTTTTTGGGGATTCTCATGGGCCAGTATTCGAACATTATCAGGAAAAAGGTTTGAAAATCAACAGTGCTCGTTATAGTGAGATGCTTATTTAAAGAGCTTAAGTTTAAACTTTAGATTAAACACAGAGGACTGCTATCCAAGGATGTTGTTATCTTGCATGACAATAAACTTCTGCCCACACTGTCAACACTGCAAAAACATCATTTTGAGGTGTTAAAGCATCCTCCCTAAAGTCCTGATCTTGCTCTATCAGACTTTCTCCTGTTCGGTCCCATAAAAGCAGCCCTACGAGAATGAAGAAACTTGAAGAAATGAAGATGGAGTGCATTTGATTAATAAGGGGATACAAAATGTTCTGGATTGATGGACAAAGTATATGAATAAGCAAGGAGATTAAGCGGAAAAATTATGTATTTAACTTTTAGAAAAGACAATTAAAATAAATTCTACAGCCAGAGTGTGGATAATTTTGGACTCCTTATACTTCATTAAGCACTTCTTTAGGGTACAGTGACACATGAAGGCCACTTTAAGGAATCATAGATGATGATGAAAAAGATGATGATCTCCATACTGATAGGAAGCATAAATGTATCCAAATACAGGTCCTTTAAGAAAACTTGCAGAGTACACACAGCCTCATGCAGGTCTGAAGTGGTTTATTTTTTGTGATCTGAGAGTGTACCTGGTGCTGAAACCTCTCACAAAAGAGCATAAACAGAAGTGGAACCAGCCTCAATCGCTGACCAAGAAAAAGTTCAAAAGTCAACCAAGGTCACCCAATCATAGATGATGATCTCCATACTGATAGGAATCATAAATGTATCCAAATACAGGTCCTTTAAGAAAACTTGCAGAGTACACACAGCCTCATGCTTGGGTCACCTAATGAACAACTTTGGGATCAATCTTGAATGGATCTGTCTGTATGAATGGGAGTCTTACTGAAGACTCAATGCTGTAAATGTAAAATGCTTTACAGCAGGAGCCAAAGTTTTCCATTTAAAATAAAATCTATAACAGAACAAAGTATGCAAATAGCGAAGGGTTTAAATGCCCTTCTGTACCCACTGTGATAACCTTTTTCATGTATGCTTCCGCAGATTTCAAATGTAGGGAGATTCATTAAAATCTGGAATTGTATTTATTCAAATCTGGCTTCCTATCCGTGTATGTTCTCACCTCCCACCCACTGTTCCCAAATAAGGTCCAGATTAACATTAACTCTGACCAGGATAAAACATGAATGAATGAATTTATCAATTATTTAACTAATTTATAGTTAGTTTCTTGATAGACAAAGGGTCATCATTAGACATTACAGTGAATGGAAACTAGACACTGGAGACTTGTCTCATGATGGAGACTGGACGCCATTTGGACGTAGAAGAAATTCCTCTTACCCTAAAGTGGCTCTCCCTGTTAGATCCCTTGGCCACATACATGCGGCTGCCCTCAGGTTGCAAGTGGTCATAAAAGGGCACATCCAGGGTAAAGCTATCAATGAGGCTGCAGTCCACATACAGGTTGGCATTCTCTCCATGCACATGCAATGTAATGTTTTTCCATTGTGAGTCTGATATATCCACATCCTCAAAGGACACGATGTTCTGGGAGCCCTCCACCCAGTAGACTAGATCCAGACTGTTGGCATATCCATTAGAGATGATCTCAAAATGTCGACGGCCACCAGACCCTTCTAATCCCACAAGGGTGCCACGAGAAGCCCGATCCTGACGAATGGTGGCCACAAATACAAAACCATCGTTGCTGTGTATCTTTCTTAAAAGCTGCTGGAGGATTGGTGAGCTGACTGGGGGAATGTGGTCAAAGCGAATGAAGCGAAATGCTGGGGAATCCCAGTCATGGCCCTTGAGGACTTTAGCGCCAATCGTTTTTCTGGTGATGTTGCTGATTTCGAACAAGTTAAACCTGGAGTCATCATCCGCTTGGCCCCCTTGGGAGTAATATCATTTATATTCATTCATGTTAAAACTTACTGGTAGGCAATAACATTATTGAAGTGTATTACTTCAACAGCTTGTCAAAAGATTCTAAACATCCTAGACCTATTTAAATATAAAATGCTACATAAATAAAAACTTTAATAAAAATCTTTAACTTTTTCATAATGATATGGAAAATAATTGTTATGCATTTACCTTGTGGTATTCCTGTCGTGTGCAGTAACACCACTGGTAGCAAGATATGAATTGCCCTGAGTATCATACCTCCTTAAAAGAACAGATTTTGTTTAGAATTAGATTAATCGAATTAGAATGTATTTAGTTTCGATTAGAATTAATCGAATATTCAGCATTCTATGGTGAATGTATTGTAAATACAATATGGAAACGATAACACATCATACTGCAGTAAATCATATCAAATGTGACTGGCAGTTTGACTTGTCTCATATATTTAACATAAAAACTGGAGAAAAACCTGTAATTATAGTGATAGTTGGAAAAAAAAAAAAATCCATATACCTGTTAAAAAATTAAATCCCAAGGTAAATTATTCTCTGAGAAAAAAAAAGATGTTTTAACAAAAATGATTAATTTAGTTTACTTATATAAAATTCTCTCAAATATGGAAAAACCGAAAGTAAAAAAAAAAAAAAAAGCCGGACTGAACGACGTTAAACAGCAGAAAAGACGAACGTTTACATACAACAATTACCGATGTCTCACGTGCAAAACTCCAGAAGCCGACTAAGTCCACATGAGCGCAGGTTTGAGGGAAATGCTCGAGCTCATCCACTCCGTCCTATATATAGTCAGAGAAAGGCATGTCAGCTGTACAGGGTGTCCCTGTCTACTGCACAGATTTCGTAATTCCAGTATCGTAATAAATCAGTAGCACACATGAATCCCTCCTACTCCGTGCATCCCGTTACAAATCATCCCTGTGCTGTGAGTGAAGGAGGAGCGTGAAAGGAAAACCGAGACCCTTTTCAACGCCTTAAAACGGCGTAATAGCGCCCTGTAAAGTATTATACGGGGCATTCTACACAATCACGGTGGAAAGTGATGCCACTTTTAGTTCTGCTGATGCCAGAATCATTGAAATGAACATAACAGACACATTGCTTGTATATGCTCAGAAAATGTAGTATGAAATACATTCTCTTACTTTTACATTCTTTTACTAGCTTTGATGTTCAATATTCAGTTGTAGCATTTTTTGTCACTTTGATCAAATATCAAAGTGGGGCCATATAATTGTATTTTTTCATGAAATTCACAATAATGTCAAAATCTTATAAAAATAAGTTGAATCTAAAACAAATCTGATTATAATTAATAATACACAATAAATGCTAGTCACCACAAACTATGTAATTGGTGTTACAGTCACACACACAAAGAAGTGTTGATTTGAAATATATTTGACAATTTGAAATGGTTCCTGCATTAGAGGACACTTGGTGAAGAGAACTGTACACATGCAAAAGGTACACTGTAAAAAATGTTCGTAATTCTAACAGTAAAATACCGTATAAATGCTACAGAATAAAACCGTATTTCACAAA
>JAQMYL010000013.1:7789918-7810458 GCA_030014365.1 Clarias pachynema | reverse complement strand
TTGCCGGGAGCAGCCGAAAGACCAACAACAACAAGTGTGCTATAGTAATGTAAATAAACACGTGTTTTTGGAGAAGGAATTAAGGGATGGTTCAGCGGTAGGTTTCTCACATGCCACAGTGTCTATCCCAAGCCTGGATAAAATGGGAGGGTTGTGTGAGGACATCTGGCGTAAAACCTGTGCGGATGGGATGGTCTGCTGTGGCGGCCCCTCAATCGGAGCAGCTGAAAGACTAACAACAACTTGGGCAAAGAATTCGCAAAGATCATGATGTCAGTTTTAACCCCCAAGAAATCATGAATCCTATTTCAAATTTTGTTGAATCACACAGTAAATCAAGCTTATGGTTCAGACACTGATAACTTGATCAGGTGCTTGATCTTGGTGTAATATGCAATATTCAAACAGAACAGAGTTACATTTATTAAATTTTTATCTTTACATTGAGCAAGGCTGTTGAGGGTTAAGGGCCTCGCTCAAGGGCCCAACAATGGCAACTTGGTGATGGTGTTGGTTCGAACCTGGGACCTTCTGATCAGTAGTACAACATCTAAACTTCTGACCTACCAGGGGTACAACAGATTGTGTTTTACAGTGACTTAGGAATGTAAATCATACTAGTAAACCCTCTCATACATGATCAACCAAGGTTATCCTGAGCCCCAGCTCCACCAGGTTGCCGCTGTTTGGCCCTTGAGCAAGACCCTTACCCCTGTCTGCTCCAGGGGCGCCATATAATGCTCTCTGACCCCAGCCTACTAACAACAGCTGGATATGTGAAGAATAAAGAATTTCACTATGCAGTAATGTAGATGTTTGACAAATAAAGACTGAACTTAACTGAGTAATGAGCTGTGAGTATAAGTTAGGGAATTAAAGTTGTTGAAAAGTTTTACCTCATCTCCTTTAGACAAAGAAGGCAGTAAACACTTGTATTTCTCCTTTTCTGCGGTTGTCATAATAAGGAAGTCATCTTCTTCATAAAGGGCTCCAGATGAAGGCTTTGGAGAACAGAGCAGGTCATCAGCATCTCATGTCACTGTTATGGCTCGTGCCACATGAAAGTGATCACGTGATCCACAAACGCGGAACTAAGAGCACAGCTAGCCGTAACGCACCACAAACACAATGAATATGCGTGAATTAATATGAAAAGTGACTTTTATTCTTTAAGCGCTGTCTGCGTAAAATGTCTGCTACATACATCGTTAATGGTAAATGATTTTCACCATGATTTAAAAAAAGAAAGAAAGAAAGAAACAAGATCAAATGGATAAATACGTCCGAGGGTTAGCCTCTTAGCTAGCTTGAAATGCATTTTACAGTTCTGACAGCATTGCTATTTTTTATTATTAGTTTTTACCAAGGTGAAGTGTTCCCCAGGCCAGTTGATTTTGAAGGGAATCTCATCTGTTAATAAATGCGAGGCTCCGCGATTTGCTTTCGCTCCGATACACAGCAGCAGCAGCAGCAGCGCACAAACACACACAAAACACAAGCGCATGGCTCCGACTAGCCACTTTATCCGGTCTTTATGGAGACATGGGTCGGTTAAGGAGACAGACTTTATCTGTATTAGTAACTGACTCTCAGACCCGAAATGAAACAGCAGTCAGGCTAGGGCTCAGAGTCGAGCACAGACAGAATCGACTCTCTGATTCCAGTCATTGGGAGTCGACCGAAGCTTAAGGAGTCGATTCATCTAAATGAATCCTATTTTCCAGTGGGGAACAGTCACCTCCTGATACGATATTATCACGATACTTAGCTGCCGATTCGATTAATATTGCGACTCTATAAGTACAGTGGTACCTCTGTATACAAAGAGCACACCTCCTGAATGTTCGCCTTAAGAATGAAAATTTTGTAAGGAATTCAATTCGGCATGCAAGGCATTTTCAGCATACGAGTGAATGGACTGAGCTGAACCAGGCGCCAACCGGCTAAGTTGCGCATACATTGGGAGCTGTTCAGATGTTTTTTTTTTGTTTTTTTTTGCATTTTGCGCAAGATTTGGTCCCAAGAATGTTATCAAGGAGTGCAGCAAAAATAAAATGTAGCCACATTCAATTTCGTTTTTTAAAAGCAGCCTTTGCCAGGAGGAATCATAAATGAAGGTTATGTGAGGTTTAATGACTATTTATTTTATATTTTACTTTATTTACATGTCTTTCCTAAATGTTTTGATGTTTTTTTTATATGCAAAAATATTATTATAGTTTTGGAAATTGGTATTATTGGTAATATTTTTGGGTGGCTGGAACAGATTATCTGCATTTACATTATTTACTATGGGAAAATGCATTGCAGAATACGAAAATTCGCTTTAAGAGTTCACATCTGGAACGGATAAAATTTGTATGACAAAGTACCACTGTATAAGAATCACGATTTTATAAATATCCTGATTCGATATTACATTTTCCCTGATTTGGTTTACAATTTTAAACCTTTAAAAATTGTTTAATGTGTAATGAAATGTAGCCTCTTTCTTGTAATTTTTAAAAACCAAGTACAGCTTTTAAACAATACTTCAAATACAATTTAACAACAATTTAACATTTAACTGAGCAGCATGTATCTCTGTCATTTGTCATAATTATTATTTCTAAACAAACTTAGCAAATAATTCACTCCTAAATGTGTTCTGTTGGACCGCTGGATCTAACTGAAAACCAGGCGATTCTGGTTCACATTCTGATATGTGAATCGCCAAACGAAAGAATCGCGATTTATAACTGAATCGATTTTTCCATCAACTTTATTTGGTATAGGATTGGAGGCATTGGATTTTTGTGAATGTAGGCAGAGCTAATATCTCTCCTCTCACTTACTGCATTTCATGTTTTACGGACATGAAGCTTGAAATCACTGTGAATTCAACTCGTGGAATCGACTCTATCGGGTGATTCAAAATCAGAGTCGATTCAACGAGTCTTGAAAAACTATTGAAAGAAAGACAAGGAGCCGGTCAGTATGCCACGTCTGTTTCCGGTGGGAAGACGATAGGCTGTCACTAATGTCAGTATACCTGTCACTGGCATATATTCACCGCTAATAAACCGACATTTCCAAGAAATACTGTATATAAATTTAAAAATATGCTCTCCGTCTGTTGGTGTCGGTCTGATAGATCTGTAGTGTGACTAAAAGCTATTTATTACCTATTATGAAAAAGATTCAATCTAATTTTCTTGCGTATTAATACAGATTTAACACCAATTTTTTTTTTTAATTATTTTATTATTATTCTTTTAATGATAAATATTTTTGTTAACGCACTCGACTAGTTTCTTTAGCGGGAAGCCGGTGAAATCTCGCGAGACTTCCGTTAGTTCACGCTGAGTTACCGTTGTAGTGCTTCGACGTCATTCTCCGTATCCGGGGTTACGACATTTGTTGACGTTTTTTTAATAAATAATGATAATGATGATTACGCTTTAAGCATTTTCTGCAGTGCTTCCAAAACCCTGTTAAAGCAGTAGGTTATGGAATATTAGTTATATTTACAGACGGCTTTATAAGACTGAGACAGGACACACAGGTGCAGCTTCATCACACAGCTCATATTAGCTGGTAAAAGGAGAGTAACAGAGCAGTTATTAAACTCTTTTTAGTTCTATTATTAGAAATAGGCGGCTTAGTGGTTCGCATTGTTGCCTTACACCTCCAGCGTCTGGGTTCGATTCCCGCCCAGGGTCTGTGTGCACGGAGTTTGTATGTTCTCCCTGTGTTTGGTGGGTTTCCTCCAGGTGCTCCGGTTTCCTCTCACAGTCCAAAGACTTGCAGATTAGACTACTCGGCGTTCCCAAATTACCCCTAGTGTGTGTATGTGTGTGTGTGCCCTGCACTGGAGTGGTACCCTGTCCTGGGTGTATCCTGGGTTTGAGTCCATCGTGTCCTAAGTTTTCCGGGATAGACTCCAGGCCCCCAGCAACCTTGTATACAGAATAAAGTTGCATAGATGACAATGAGTGAGTGAGTGATCACTGATTATTAGGAATATGTTGTAGGATGGACACATAGTTTAAAATATTATTTATTTATTTAGCTTTCAGCTCCTATAGGGTTGGAGGGAAATGGGGAAGTTGAAATGATATAGATAGATAGGTAGATAGATAGATACATAGATAGATAGAAGATCTTTGTGATGAATTAGGGCAGAGACTGCGAGCCAGGCCTTCTCGTCCAACATCAGTGTCTGACCTCACAGACGCGCTTCTGGAAGAACGGTCAAAAATCCCATAAACACACTCTCCTTGTGGAAAGCCTTCCCGAAGAGTTGAAGCTGTTATAGCTGCAATGGGGATGGGGCCAACATCATATTATACCCTATGGATTAAGAATTGGATGTTAGTCAACTTCATATGCATGTTAAGGCAGGCAATATAGTGTATATATCTGAAATGCTGTTCATATAGATGGGAGGTGTTTGTACAGGCAGGGAGTAAGCAGTGTCATGATCAACTTTGAGCGTGTGACAGATGTTCTCTGCCGACTGTTACAGAAGGCAGCATCGTCTACGGTAAAAACCGGTACGTCGGGCCGAGCTCATAGCTACTGAAACCCAGTGTAGTGGGCAGCCAGTTTAGTGGGCATCCTTCATCGTGTAACAGGAGGCAGTGTTATCATCACCTTTTATGTCATACTGTGAGGTTATAATATATCTGCACAAACACTGGAGTGAGGAGTGGCAGTCAGTTGACCGCACATTCAATCTCTGGTAAATGGTAGCACGCAGCAGTGCGGAGGAACGGGTACCCTCTAGTTAAATTATACATTTCATTAAGTAGGCTTGAAGAAATTATTAAAGATCATGTGCCTGAAATATAGCAAGACTTTTGGGACACAAGTGTACACCAAACGTTATGTACAGTATGGGACATCGTGGATCATCCGCACATTGTGTTCAAGCAGAAACAATTGAATATGTGCTGATTTTTATTATTATTAATTAGTTGGCAGCAAGGTGGCTCAGAGGTTAGCCTTGCACCTCTAGGGTCCGGATTTGATTCCCGTCTCGAGTTTGAAATGATGTTCCCAAATTGCCTGTAGTGCGTGGATGAGCGTGTGAGTGTGTACTGTATGTGTGTGCCCTGCAATGAATTGGCACCCCATCCAGGATGTACCCTGCCTAATGCTGTAATGAGTGAGTAAGTATTATCATTTATTTTATTTTTCCCTGTCAAGCTACTCCAGTCGTGTAGGTGGCGAGTTTTCTTTAGAAAACTAAAGAAGGAACAAGAAGAAAAAAGGAATTAAGCAGAAATATAAACTAATCTATTATATTTGCAAAGTATAAAATTGTTTTTACTAACCAACGGTTTGGAAAATTTGTAACAAAAAAATAATTTAATGTCTCTTTGCAAGCTTGTTTTGCAAGTAAATGCTGATTTACAGCTCCATAGACCACATGAAACATTACTTCACTTTCCATATTCAGCACTTTTAAGATAAACAGATAATAATGAAAATGTAAAAAATCGCTACAGTAAATTCTATGTGCAGAAAATGCTATACTAAATACCTCCGTATACACATATAAATTTAATTAAATACTTAGATATTTATTAAAATAATTTTGCATAGATGTATGTGCTGATTCTGAGAAGTTTTTTGAGTTTTTTGTGTTCGTCAAGAAATAAGCAAAGAAATACAATTCACTCCCTGTGATAGTGTTGTGTGTGCAATATTTTTAAACTTTTATTGCCCCCAACTGCCTCCTTGATGGGTACATCGCTACATGTGCTTCCCTCATCACCCTGGTGTGGCCATCATTCGGGATTAGGGTCAATCTGGCCCTATCAGACTGCCCTGATGGTTCAGCACTATCCTTCAAGTTTTAATACTTTGTTGCCCAGTTGGAGAATGGAGGCCATAATTCAGCACTTCTGAAACCCAGAAAAAACATTTTGACCATTTGTAACCTTGACCATGGGATATCTCTTCAACATGTACTTTTTCTGGTACCTTACAACAGGGGACAGATCTTTCTGTAATAAAGTAGTGTTCAGTAGTGTTCAGGACACTACCTCACTCCTTACAGTACGTCTAGACTGAGTAACTATTTATTTTGTCAAGTCCTTTATCATTTATCTTAGGTAAAGGAGGGTTATTTGTTTGTTTGTTTTTGGAAGGTGGAGCAAATGCCTGCTTCTTTTCCCAGGGCAGCCTGGTGTCTGTGTTACCTCCCTTTTTATTGTATGCCATAGATAGTCTTACTGAAGTTCCTGCTTTCACTTTATGCACACTCATTTCAAAGAAACATAAAAAAAGAAAAGCTCTGTTTTTCCCTTGTCTCAACCATTAGCATACCTACTATTTAAATTTTTCTTCACCCCATCTCTTGCTCTTGCTCTCGCTCTTTCTCTCTCTCTAGTTAGATAAATAGATAGACAGACAGATAGAACAATCAACTACATAGTGTGTGTATTGACTGGAATATACTGTCATATTAGTTATAAGTGTTATAAGTGTTAAGGAAAAACAAAAATTTGCATCTTATGTAACATGTGTTACCTTATACTCACGCAGTCATGCGTCATGCAAACAAGATCAGTTGAAGTGAAAGGACTATTGAAACATGAGTGTTTGCGAGCAGCATGTAAATGTGAAACAGATTCTGGTCTTAAAATATCACATTACCAAACACTGAACTGATCTGCTTTTAAGATAAACGGATAATAATGAAAATTTAAAAAAAAAATCACTACAGTAAATTCTATGTGCAGAAAATGCTATACTATATTAAATATCTCCGTATACAAACATCAATTTAATTAAATACTTAGATATTCGTTGAAATAATGATTTTGCATAGATGTATGTGCTGATTCTGAAAAGTTTTCTGTGTTCCCTCAAGAAGTAAGCAAAGAAATACAATACACTCCCTTTGATAGTGTTGTGCTTGAGACTGAGGGAAAAACAGCTTTTTTTTTTTTTTTATGTTTCGTGAAATGAGAATCAGGTTTACTGCCAAGTTGGTTTTCATGTACAAGAAATTTGTCTTTGTAATGTGCTGCAATGATTAAAAAATATATGATTGAACAATGAAAAAATACAAAGAACTATGAAGGACTGAAAATAATGAATAATTAGGAATAATTACAATTAACCTACAATAAGTATATACATATAGGATCTTCATTTGGTTTAATTGTTCAGGAGACAGAGAGTTGTGTGAATGTTGACGTGCTCAGTGTCAGCAGATCTGTGCACCAGTAATTAGAACAGCCACTGAAAGTTTAATGTTGAAGCTGCTTAATGTTTTTCTCTCAAAGGAAGGAGTGATTAGTGCATAGTCATTTTAGTTTCAGTATTTTAGCTTTTAATCTTTGTGTATTTCTATACTTAAAGCACTTTTCTTCTCGGAATTACAGGATTGTAACTATACTTTAATTACCCTTATGAATTATTGATAGATGTGTGCACTTGAGGGTAAATATATTATTTATGTGTCCATGCCAACAGATTGTCTTACTCCTCACGCACACATAGAAACATGCCTTCTCATTAACTATTTAATACTTTATATTAAGATTTAAAAGGGCACATTACTGTAAGGGAATTTACTGTACAGAATGAACAAAAAAAAAAAACAGACAAAAGCAGAAGTACATTTGTGTTAGTTCCTGGTGAGTGTAATGTGCTTATCTGTGAGAATATAAATCTATGCGAAGAAGAAATTTCACTGTGCTGTAAAAAGTACATGTGACAAATAATTGAATATTCTTCTTCTTCTTCTTCTATAGGCATGTGATTGGAAAATTGTCTATATATATATAAATACAGTCAAGAACAAGAAACAATTTCAATTAATTCACTTTAATGGTTGTTTAATACAATATCTTTAAACATACAGATTTATAGTATGATTTTTTTTCTCATACTTTCATTCATTTATTCATTAATCAATCAGGGTTGTGTTGGATCCTAAACCAATAGGACACAGTAATTCTGAACTGTAAGGTGGCAACTTAAAAATTTTGGTACAGTTTACACCAATAATCAATCACTCATTCGTCACCAGTTCAATGGGATATGGTATCTATTCCAATAATCATTTTTCATGATCCATCTTACATTCTCTTCCATTGAAACTATTTAGGAACTGCCTACATTACTCCTGTCTTTAATATCTCATATCACATGATCTCAGGATGCCTTGGCCATGATGAGGATACTCATGAGAAAGACCATGATGAAGAACACCCACATGAAAAACCTGTCCATTACCTTGGCAACCTTCTTCCACTCTGCTCCTTTGGCTTGGTTGGACCTTTGCTCACGGAAGCAATTGGCCATGTACTCAATGTTCTGCACCACTTTCTGGTGCTGAGCACACACACATGTGCACTTTTCCGTGCTGGTCTTTTTACCGTAGTCTTCCACTGTATATGGTTTGGTGTACTCATTATTGTGCTGATAGCCAGTGCCATGTTCATAAGTGTACCCATTCAGTTTTTCAGAAATAGAGAGATCACTTTGTCTTAGTTTTTCCTCCTTCAGGTTAACTGCATTGCCATCTCGCCCAATGTGGTGTATATTGTTGGGCTGGTGTGTTTTCTGTCTTGATGAGAACTGTTGTGGCATGTGTGCCATGTTCAGGGCATTGAAATGGTAGCCGTTTGACTGGTGACCCCTGGCATTATGGCAATCTCTTCCACAGTTATTATACCTGTTATAACGATTAATAGACACATCATATATTTGACTGCTGTAAAAGCTGCTGGAGAAATAGTCGTAATTTTCCAAACTAGCCAGTGGATCTTCTGCAAAAGCTGGACCGCATTCACTTTGAGGAGTAGTGCAGTTCTCCCCTACCTCATACACAAAGAAAATCTTCGCCATGTAGTCAATAATTAGAACTTTGGCCCAATGGGGTACTGGTTTGGCTTCTGCACCACAAAAGTGAATGTTCATGATGAAGATCGTCAATGAGGTGGAGGCTGTTATCATTGTCATTGTCGCTATGTAGTATTTACCTGTGACATAAGAACATGCAGCAGATCAGTGCATGTACACATTAACATAATGAAAAAACTGAATGAATTAGTAGATAAACAGCAATAACAGACATTTCAAGAAAATGTACTATAATATACAGTTAATTAACCATCCACCATGCCCTGTGGCATACCAGAATGCTAAGCAGGCCCAGTTGACTTTGACGTTAAATTAAGCAAGAAAAAATATTTTTGGGACTTCAGTCACAAAAAACATGGAAACTGGCTTGTGCTCAATAGGATTAGTGACATCTGCATTTGGATCTATGGGAAAATAAATAGATGTATTACTGTTCTGGATGTATATAACAGAAATATGAATATGAAACCAAAATGCTTCTTATGAGTGTTAATAATACGAATAAACACTAAAGCCAAACTCACTCGGATGTTTAATGAGAATAATGATGTAAAGCCAGCATAAAGTTGCGGCAATACAGTATATGGGAAAAATGGTGTTTATCCCACAGTTTTTGCTTGTTTGTTTGTTTTCCATTTAATTTGTTGCCAATGTATATATTAATGAATACTAGCTGTTACCTCCCAGCTATAGCTTCTGTAGCTAACCTGCATCTTAAAATATGAAACACCAAGTATTTTCTTTTCTTTCAATTATCATCTACTTCCAAATATTCCTCCTTTGTTAATTTATTGAAATCATTATGTTTAATTGCGCTTGGCAGTTAACCACTGTTAATGCAGGTGTGCCTCAGGGTTATACTGCTATCCTGCTATACTGCCTCAGGGTTATTGTAGTTGTAAAAGTTATTGCAGAACTTTTATCAGTTATCAGTTATGCTATCGCATTAGTATAATATGAATCCCTTCCTCTCTTCCCTGTTGAAAAGACCAATATTAAACAAATTAATATGATGTACCAAATTAATATTTTACCCAGTTTGAAAGAAAAACTTTATAATGTTTTATAATGTTAATATAGAAATATTTTATCAACCACTCCACCCCAGACTCACCAATGAGTGGCACACTCTCAGACGGTGGCATGCTTTCAGCCACCATCATCTGGAAGACAGTGAGGGCGAGAAGCACTGTGACTCCCAGTGAGACCTTCTCTCCAGAGTCAGCTGGGAGGTAAAAGCCAAGTGGAGCCAGGAAGGAGATTAGAAAGCAGGGGAGGAGCAGATTGTAGATATAAAATGACGAGCGGCGTTTCAGCAGCACCGTATAGGTGATGTCCGGGTACGGGTCTGAGCAGCAGCCATACATGATTACGTTCCTGACAGCTGGCATGCCATGACATTCCCATTCCACATTCTCCACAAAGTCTGAGAGGTCACCGCTCTCCATACCACCCATGTTGATGTCCACCTAGAGTGATATAGTGCAGAAGAATAATGATGTAATTGATACAAGATATTCAGATTGTTTAAACATGCAAAATTATGGATGTTTTTATTCAAATGTGACCATTTGCAAATTTGAACAAAGTACTGAAGAGACATCACTTTCTGTATGAACATATTGTAAATAAGAGTCCTGGGATGAGCTTATATCAATCTTAAGGATTGCAGCCGCAGTTTATACTGTAAGCACAAACCTAAAGTATTCACATAGGATTATTCTCTGAATCGGTCGTAATATATGTTCATAATTAGAAATTCAGATACTGTGTGTGCAAACAGACACACTTAACACTACCATGCTTACTCTTCTTATCTGGTAGGCCCTAAAACCTTTGTTTAATTTTTAAATAGCAGAGTAATTCTTTAGTGCATCATTTTGTTTCACATTTCAAAATAACACTCTGTGTTTGTAATGGGTATGCATCACCTGGTTGCCATTGTAGGTCCAGGAACCAAAAGTAAGGTTGCATTGCTGGCTGTCGAAAGGGAAGTAGGAGACATCCACTACACAACTGCTCTTTGTGATTGCAGGAGCATCCCATGTGATCTCCCCCGTATACCGCAGCACTACATTAGTGTCAGGAGGGCCTGATGAGTCTTCTTCATCAGCGCTAAAAAAAAAAAGAAAGCATGCAAGGCCAAGATTTTGCATGTACAGTCTTATGCAAAAGCTTAAACATCACTTATATAAATAACAGATTTTATAGATATTATAGATAACGAACAACACTTATTCAATCAAGAACAGATTTTGGTGATTTTTCTTAATTGAAAAGACATTAACACAGTTTCTCTTGGAAATGGAAAAAATGCACAAATATTTTCCAAACATTGATGCATAGTTACTTCTTATGCCATAAATTGAACAAAAAAAATAAATAAAAACATTATTATGGCATTGTGTAAAAGTTTGGGCACCCTAAGTGTTCCAGAGTCTCAGATTCTTTTTACAAGGTTTCAGACCGTTAGATCTGATGCATGGCAACAGCTGTCATTAGTAAATGCCAATTTCAAACAACCATGAATTTCTCAACAACCCTGGGTTCCTCTAAGAAGCTGTGTAAGACTCTGAAAATGAAAGTTATTGATGCCCACAATGCAGGAGAAGGCTACAAGAAGATAACAAAGCGTTGTCAGCTTGAAGTTTCCACAGTGAGAAATGTAATGAAGAGATGTCAGTTCAAGGGAACTGTGGAGGTCAAGATGAGATCTGGAAGACCAAGAAAACACTCGGAGAGAACTGCTCGTATGCTGGTCAGAAAGACAAATCAAAACCCCCATTTGTCTGCAAAAAACCTGCAGGAAGATTTAGCAGACTCAGGAGTGGTGGTGCACCGTTCCACAAGACCTTCATGGAAGAGTCAGCAGAAGAAAACCTTACCTGCGTCCCAATTATAAAATCCAACATCAGAAGTATGAAACAGAACATCTACAGAAGCCTGATGCGTTTTGTGGACTGATGAAGTTAAAATAGAACTTTAGAAATAGAAACTTTTGCATAAGACTGTATATGTTCTCAGTTATTTGTTTTATTTAATATTGAAGCTTAAAAAATACTTATTATTCAATTTTAATTTAATTTAATTTATTTTAACAATTGTCATTGTCGCAAAGCATTATGTGATTATAGTGTGACTGCAAATTGTATGATGAGGAAATCTGATAAGGTGTTTTACTGTTATGTGGGTAATTCCCTAATCATGAATTTAGATCATGAAAATGAAACTTTTTTTTTTAAATCACCGAATCTAAGAAAATAGGCCTTCCAGCAGTATCTCATTTTTACACGTTATTTATTTATTTTAACTATTGTCCTGATTTGTCAGTCTTGTAGTAAAGTTGTGTGTACCTGTTTGTGTAAGTCAAATTTAGTTTGGCCGTTTTTTTTTCTTCATACATTGATGCGTACAGTACTGTATGTTGATCATCTGTAAAGTGCAACCCTCTTTTCCAACAAACCTCACTGGCATTTAGCGATGATAAATAAAAATTCAAAGTTCAAGTGCACAGCCAGCTGGGAGCACGAAATATACAGTCAGCACAAAGGCTGGAAGACAGAAGTTGTTTTGACTCAAAATGAATGGTGAGGATACTTAAAACCCAAGCGGCACAGATACGTGCCGGCAGCACGACATAGCTCAACGACAATTAAAAAAATATGTGTGCTTATATAGAAGACTTGCTGGTGTTTGTTAATGGGAAGGCCTCAGACTTCAAACTGTGTCCTTGGGGATTTTGCCATGTCAAAAGTTATCATTACTTTTATAAAAGGTCAATTTTACCATTACCGGAATATGGGAATGACATTGCAAGAATTTAAAACTTTATTAGGGCCCAAGCACTATAGGGGTCTTAACATGCTGAGAGTCGCGTGGCCCGGGGCCCTCAGGGGCCCCCACACAAGATTTTGCTGCATAGCTTGCACGTATGCACACAAAACTCAGTACACATTTAGAGCTTATTGTTCTGGGATCAACTCAACAGGAAGTCAGTTATTTTTCGGTCGTTTGCCAAAACTCACCCGATGGATTTTAATATACTCCTCCGAGGGAAGTTATACGATCGCCACCAAACCGGGCCGATGTGATCTAAAGACATCTAAAGACGGGTCAGGCATGACGATGCCTTAAACTTATGCTGAAAACTGGTTAATAACTTTCTGTGTGGCATTATATTGATTGACATTATATTCAGTGACATCACGTTCAGTGACATCAGATTGAGTAACATCATAGTGTGATGCTTTTCTTCCAGCATCTGTGGCCTATTCTACACATGTACACATCACAAATGTTAACACTCACACGTACACACTCATACACACATACACCTACAAACACACTCTTATATCACACACATACACACACACATCACAAATGTTAACACTCACACAATCACACCTCTCACACACATGCATGCACGCAGAAACACACACACACTAACAAGTCACGTCTTACACATGAATCACGCACATACTAACACACACATCACACACACACACGCACACACACACAAACATGCACAAACACATTTACTCGTCACACACAGACTGACACATCCACACACACACCTCTGTCTCTCTCTCACACACACACACACACACACCAACGCACTCAACAAATATTTAGGGCCTAATCAGCCCTATATAGTGTGTGACGTGTGCAAGTTGTGCGGTGAACCCAGGTGGCGATGGCTTTTTGAATCACAGGATGTGCGGTGGACCCCGGGGTAGCGATGGCACAGGGTGCTTGGGCCCGTCATCTTTGCTTGCACCTATATTAATTATTATTATTATTATTATTCATCACAGAAAACAACCAAAGAAACACATGACCACGTGTATCTCTGCTACTTCTTTGGCTATGTGACCCAGTTTCTAATTTTTTGCTCAGTCGTGTTTGGGAAGTTGGTTAAAATTAACTAAAATTCAGTTCATCATATTTCCAGTTTTGTGCTGAAAAAACACCTTACACTCACCTTATACTGCACAATCCTGAGCTCTATATACAGTATGTTCATTTTAAAGAATCTGGAAAAAAAATATTGGCTAAAATGCTCTGTGTTTTAAGGGTTACGGGCTGAAACAGTAGTTAATATTTTACTCATTTCTATGTCAGTAATATATAAATAAACATGAGCAAGGACATAGTCCATTTTACTGGCCTGTCATCATTTCTTTTGGAAGAATTCAATTGTTCACTTATTTGTGTTTAATTTAATTGAATTAAAAAAAAATTTTTAATAGTGGCCTCACACCTCTAGGGCTGAGGGTTTGATTCCTGCCTCGGGTCTGAATCACGCACATCACGGAGTTTGCATGTTCCCCCTGTGCGTGGTGGGTTTCCTCTGTGTGCTCCAGTTTCCTCCCACAGTCTAAAAACATGCAGATTAGACTAATTGACGTTTCCAAATTTCCTGCAGTGTGTGAGTGTGTGTGTGTATGTGTGTGTGCCCTGCGATGGATTGTTCCCCATTGATCTCCTGGGAAAGGCTCTGAGTGAGTGAGTGAGTGAGTGAGTCAGTGAGTGAGTCAGTCAGTCAGTCAGTCAGTTATTTTACTGATTCTCAAATAAAAGAAATACCCCGAACAAGATCACCTGTCCATATTTCTGAAATTTTGAGTCATCTGGGTTGTCTTACTCTGGAACAGAATTGTATCTTACAAAATTCTTATTGAATGTGTTGCTAATCTATTGGGGTTGTATTGTTTTTGTTCTAAATTATGGAACAGTTTCTTCCAAAATATCGGTATATGTGTTCCTTTAATAGTATCTACATATTAACTTATATTATAAATATAAAATGTGTTACTTGTTGTAAAGAACAATGTCAGGTCTCCAGACCAGGTCGCTAGGGATGCGGATGACCTCCAGGCCGTCATACTCATCTTTATCCCAGCGTAAGTACGCATCATGCCAGATCTGGCGCACCCATAAGTATGTGGTCAGCACCTGATTTCTCTCGTCCTGTCAACAAAGACAGAAACTTGCTATTAGCACAAAATTAATCACCTGGACTTATCAAATAATGGTGGTTCCTGACTTGTGATAGACAATAACATAATATAACATGATAGACAATATATCATAAACAAGTCCAGTAGTAAAGAAGGTACACAATAACGCTTAAAGGTACACAATAGTTCAAAGTTTCTAATCTTTGATCAAGACACATAAGCATGTGGTCAGCACCTGATCAATATATTTTTTATAATTTTTTAATAATATATTTTTTAAAATAATTTTTATTTGTAATTAATTAAAATGTAATAAGTAGAAAATTTTATATTTTAAATATGATTTCTTATTAAGAACTGCACAGTGCTAACCACTACACTACTGTGCTGCCTTAATAAGAAATCACATTTGAAATATATAATTTTCTACTTATTACATTTTAATTAATAACAAATAAAAATACATTATTGATCAGGTGCTGACCACATGCTTATGTGTCTTGATCAAAGATTAGAAACTTATTTTTATTACATACAATAATATATAAAAGTACGTTATTTATACTGTAGTAGGGTCCAGGATCGATTCCCGTCTCTGTGTGCATAAAGTTTGCATGTTCTCCCCGTCCTTGGTGGGTTTCCTCTGGGTACTCTGGTTTCCTCCCACAGTGCAAAGACATGCAGATTAGACTAATTAGGGCATTTCCAAATTTCCCGTAGTGTGATTCACACACTACGGGAAATTTGGAAATGCCCTAATTAGTCTAATGAGTGTGTGAGTGTTTGTATGTGTGTGTATCCCACCTCGTGCCCTAAGTCTCGTGGGATAGGCTCCAGGCCGCCTGCAACCCCGAATACAGGATAAAGTGGTATAGATGATGAATGAGTGAGTGAGTGATGGTTTCTTATTAATAATTTGCTTAAGAGTCAGGGCCAACATGTGGCAAACATTTTAGTAAAAATGTTATACTGTTTACTTACGCAGTGGAATCATTGTCAGTTTCCTTCCCCACAACACATCACAGACTACAAATATAACTACCAAGATTGCAACACTCCTGCATCTCACTCACTGTCACGTTCACACTCACACACACGATAGCACAGCTGCCTGAAACATAGTTCTCCTAGGATTTACCAATTCATTCATCATTCTGAAATAGATAGCATGGGTGTTTGACAATATCATTGGTCTATCTTTCAGACAAATAATTGACAAAACTCTTGCTAGAATGTTTTTGGCGGTAATTGTTTGGAGAACACAGGAAGCATCGCCCTAATCAGGGTTCGTAAGAAACCAAACTCAGTTAGTGGAAAGTTTTGGGTAGATCAGAAGTTTGATATTCGATTGGGTTTGATGTGGCTGAAAATACACTTAAACATTTGCTAAGTAACAAAATCAGATCAAGCACAGATTGAACAAACCATCAAATCTGAACAGTTTAACACATCACCTGATCTTTTAATCTTCAACTATTTTTGTTGCGCTTCATCATTCTCACCCCAGAGCTCCAGATCAAACAATTATATACAGTCATATGGTACGGCCAATGTTGTTGCCAATAAGACCTTTTTACATTCATTCATAACATTATTTTTATCTGCATATTTAATCCTTAAGCGGCACAGATACCAGCTGGCAACACAGCATAGGTCTATAATGATTTTAAAAAAGTACTTAAAGAACCTTTAGAACTGAAACTGGGTATTTGGGTTTTCAGATGTCAGGTAGAACAAAAGTTATCATTACTTTTATAACGTGTAAATTTTTCCACTACTGGAATATGGGAATGACATCACAAAAATGTAGGAAAATGAGCATATTATTATTATTATTATTATTATTATTATTTGGTCATAGAAACAACCGAAAACAAATGAGCAAAAAATTGTGATCATGTGTATCTGTGCTATTTCTTTGGCTATGTGACACATTTTTTTAAATTATTTTTTGCTCAGTCATGTTTGGGTAGTTGGTTAATATTAAGTAAAATTCAGTTCATCATATTGCCTATTTTGTGCTGAAAAAAGGATGTCACACTATATTGCACAATTCTGAGCCCTATGTTTAGTTAAAAAATAAAAAATAAAAAAAATGCCAAAACAAAAAATGCTTTAAGAGGTACTAAGGCAGAAATGATCTCGATGAGACTTTCTAAAACAATTAGAGAACTTTAAAGTGACTCTGTGACACTGATTCTGGTCACATAGCAGTATGATACACTATGAATAATAATAATTAAAACTAATTAAGAAGCGTGTTTTACTAGGTAACACCACAAACCACAAGCTACCTTTATGACCTCATCAGATAACGACAAAAACCCATTCATATAAACATGCACATGTACATGAGTAGGAGGAGTGTACTAAAGTAGGTCAGGTCAAGTGGTCTCAGATGAGCTGAGTTTTCAGTCACTTCATATAGTGCAGTGCAAAATCATTTAAATTCATTCCAAAATAAATCACAAGTAAAAAAAAGTTCAGTAAAATCACTACTGAGCACTGGTGAATCTAAATTATTTCTAACAAAAATATTTATTATGTATTTATTTTTTCATTTATCTTTAACAATTATTCTCTTAATTCTGGGCAAATTGTCAGTGGATCAGGAACATTGGGCATTAGCTTATTATACACCCTGTTGGGCATCCCAATCCATTGCAGTGTTCCATGTACAGGCATTAACACTGAGAAGTAGAAGAAGCCAGAGAACCCATAATAAAACCATGAAGACATGGGGAGAACATGTGAAACCCTGCACAGACCATAAACAAAACCCATGACTGAAAAGAGTATTCTGAAGCTCTGAGGTGAGAATGAGGAAGCTCAGCAAATATAGAAAGTTGAGGATTAAAAGGTCAGGCGATGTGTTAAACTGTTCAGTTTTGATGGTTTGTGCACTTCCTCCTGCAGAAGTGATCTGCTCACTCATTTTTTTTCTTCTTTCTTTCACAAATTCCGTGTGACGTCTACAGAGTGTTGTGAATGAAAATCATATTTCAGGAGATCAACAGCTTCTGAAACTTTCAAATTGCCATACCAAGTAACTGAGATCGCATTTATTTCCACGTTCTTCATGTCTGCTGTAGACTTAACTGAAGCTCTTGATGTCTGCAAATGGGCCATGTGTATAAAAGCTACATAAGCACATAATCACAAAATACGTGAATAACTATGCTAGTTTTACTTGGAACTTTTATTGATAAGAATGTTCTGTTGTAGGGTTGTGAATATAAACTCTCAGGTTCCTCTGACAAAGACCTCCAGTGAATGCTTGCAACCTATGCAAAGTACATGTTTATGACAGAATCATGACCTTTGTGGTTTCATCACTGCAGACAGACGGGCATAAAGAATACACAAATACTGCACAGCAACCACAAGACGACCAGAAGGAAGTCGTAGGTGGTAGGTCTTTTGTGTTGACCTCAATATCAGTGAAAATGGTTACAGCTGAGAGGTTTCTCACCATCTCACCAGGCCAGCTTAGTGCAGCTATTGTTTATGATGTGTGCACATATGATGTGTGGGGGGTTTGGGTGTGAGCACACCATATCTTTGATCTGCGAGAGTGTAATCTGCAATGTAACGTTGAGAGCCTTGTCAGTGTCCTCCACAGGCCTCAGAGCCTTAGAATAGTTCTCCATCAGAGTGTTTAGAAGTTTCTGCGCATAGTGGCCTTGAGCAGATAGCACCACTGCAATAAAAGAGAGAGAGAGAGAGAGAGAGAGAGAGAGGTAGGACAGGTGGATTTTACACTGGTTTCAATTTCATTATGAAAATACAGTATAAAGAGATGGGCTCTAAGCCAGATGGATAAGAACCCAAATCATACAGTGAAATGGGATATTCTGTTCTCTCTATCTGCTGACACCTGCTCTCAACCCAACATAGAAGTTTTTTCACTTAATAAAGACAAGACTGAAGGCAGAAAGCTTCATAAACAAGCAGCAGCTGAGGGCAGCTGCAGTAAAGACCTGGCAATGTGTTTTGAGAGAGGAAAGTCAGCATTTGGTTACTGTAGGTCCAGTGGTTCCAGACTTTAGTCACTGACTGCAAAGGGATTTTCTTCCAAGGCAATCTTTATGTTTGTGATTATGTTAATTTGTTCCATTATTTATGAGCTCCCCCAAAATGGGGGTATCTGTATGAAATTGGCTGTAATTCCTGAATGGTTAATGCTAGGCTTTTGTCAAACCCCTTGAATTAGAGCTGGGAGTCTAGACTTCGCTCACATCTTGAATCTTTCATTTCAAATTCAAAGTTATTCAAATTTAAAATTCTAATTTAAAATACAGAGATCAAATGGCAAAATAATTTATCGTTGTTCCAAAATGTATGGACCTGGGTTGTACACAATTGATCAGACTACCATTCAAACAGCAGGGACAGTTTTGCTATGACAGTAATATAAATACAGTATATGATTTGCCTTTCTGCCAGATCAGCTTTTATTTAAGACATTAATTGTTATTGTTAACAATTGTAACAAATTTGTTGCTGTGATAAAAAGACATTATAACATTTTAAGTATTTAGACAAATCTTTAAAAAAAATATACAAGGGAGAAAAGGGAACTTTAAGGAAGTCTGGCTGTAAAATAAATATATGTTCTGCATCAGAATGTCTAAGTCATATTTTTTCTTTGTAAGGTTTAAACATTGTAAATATATACACACAGTATGTATATAGGTTAATAGTTGAAATTATTTTTTTTTTTTACATTTTTAAACGTTGTGAAAGTATTTAAATGAACTTAATTATATAATTTAGGCAATGACATCACTCACTATAAAATCCATCAGTCACTTACATGCATTCGTTAAATAAAAATGCTAATCACTACTTACCATGTAGCTGCATAGTCATAAGAAGCCCAAGAACACAGACTTTCATCTTCCTTTTAAAGTCTAAACAAGTATATGTTGTTTATTTGGTGGCACAGTAGTGACTACACTTTGTGCTGACAAGATTTAAAAAAAATGCAAAAAAGGCCTCTTAAAGTTTGAGACAGGTTTAGGAGAGCACTGCCTGAACACTGCTCAGGTTAAGCCTGGCGTTACAGCACATAGTATACAGAACCCAAGGCCTGAATGTCGATCTTCCTGTGTCTGTGGAATAAGAACCGGGGTATCACATATCACACACAGGCACACACACACACACACACACACACACACACACACACACACACACACACACAGATACACATTTTCATTGAGTAACTAAGGAAGCCAGGTGAAATCATGATTATTATGTACTACAAAACAAAGATATGCACACCTTTACAGTACATATATATATACACATATACTGTACACATACAGTATATACATATATACTGTAACCCATAATCATGATTTCCCCTGGCTTAATTACTCAATTAAATTGTGTGTCTTTCACTTCAGTATATACTGTATATACATATACTGTACAGTATACATATTTTATGTATAAATATTTTATAAATAATAATTTATACTCAAGATATGTTATATATTGATTCATATGATAATATGATATAATTGTTAATAATATAAGAATATTATTAATATGATATCAATATAATATACACTACCGTTCAAAAGTTTGGGGTCATTTGCAAATTTCTTTGTTTTTGTTTAGTGATTTATTTTCTCTCATGAAGGCCATCCCAGGAGGGCGAGACCAAAACCTACCTCTGCCGCAGACGAGAAGTTCATTTAGAGTTAT
>JAQMYL010000013.1:7771171-7783461 GCA_030014365.1 Clarias pachynema | reverse complement strand
TTTGTCAGACACACATATATATATATATATATATATATATATATATATATATATATATATATATGTATATATATATGAACCTTTTTCTGAAGGATATTGACACTCTCAGGCACTTTTATTACATATAAGCTGTGTTTCGGAGTACACATTTACATATAAGCTTTTAGAGAACTCTATCTGGTATATATATATATATTCGTTTTTGTTTAGACAATGGTCAAAGCTCATTTAAATAAGTACAGTATAGTACAATAGTACGATATGTACTTCATCCTGGTAAAATTAAAAGATTACGTTCAGTTATGGTAAATACATGTTTGTTGCTAAAGTTAAGAAAAACATTTGTGTGTGTCTGAGTGTTTTCTTGTGAAACTTGCACACACATGCATCAATACACACATGAAAAACAGCATAAATGGGCAGGTGCCTACATTTCACTCATGAGAGATTTCAAGCACACACACACACACACACACACACACACATACACACACACACACACACACACACACACACACACTGGTTGCTTCATAATATCTTTGCTCTGAGTGCACCTTGAATACAACTTCTGTACATAGACACAACATTATACATTTCAGTTTGCACTCTCGGAATGTAGAATAGTTATATACTGTGCAGAGACGCACCTTGGAGGCAAAATTATTTAAAAACCTTGTTTACATTAGTATTTACAGAATTAAAGTTGTTAGCAGAATGTCAGCGAAGTGCAGTGAAGCCACATTTTTACACATTTAGCAAAGTTCCTGATCCATAACACAGAAACTTATTTCTCACATCAACTTTATGCATTATATATATTTATATATATTATCAGGCTCAAGATGCCGTCATGTCAAGCGTGTTTTAGCACATCCTATACACAAATTAAGTTATTATTTTTGATTCAATGTGTTATATAGACGGTTTGAACAGTATAAAGAAATAGCAACTTCCAAAGAAACATATTTTTCTGGTTATAATAAACTGCGAGAACGTGTAATATGTGTAATATGTGTAATATGTAATATGTCATGTGTAATATTAATAAAACCTATATGCATGTGTGTATGGTACTGTATTCCTCAACATCTGCTAAAAAAATGCAAATAGATTTTACTGTAAGTCACTGTTTATTTGTTGCACCTTATCATCATCACAATGTTCATGATATTTCCAATAAATGCACGTATGTATAGATATTCACTGCATGATTTATGAACATACCGTACGTTAACATGCCGTTTGCAGTTCTGTTAACAGCAGTGTATTAGAATGAATTAAAGAATAAATTGGAAGTGAATTATACAGAGACTTTTTATGATATTGTGTAAAAATAGCTAACTATTAAATTTTTACAAAAAGGGTAAAACATCATTTTTTAAATAAAAAACATATCACTCTGTTTTAGTATTGTGACTGTGGGGGAAAAAATCATATTACTATAAAACTACTGACATACATTATGCATGTGTTATTTGGGTGATCCCAGATAAAAGTGAGAAAAGTAATGTACATTTTACAACAAACCTTGCAAATATACAAAAGCTTCCATTATTACATAGCTTAACATCTGCAAACCCTCCTGATATAATTACCTGTTTAATCCAGCATATGTACATCAGTATACTCGTAAGACGTTCAGTGGCATATTGACGAACGTAAAGTATTTCGAAACTCTACACATTCTAGTGTCTACACAAGCGTCTGGTAGAAGTCTGAAAAACCTTTACAGCCTCTATATTCTTTTATATAAAAGCTATATTATGTACTTTTGTATAACATTTAATATTATGTTTTAGATTCCTGTTTACGTTTTTAAAATTTTACGTTCTATGGAGAAACACCGATCATCATCAACATCTGTGGTAGTCAAGAGAATGAAAAAAACTTAGGACAATGTTAAGGAAGGGCGGAACATTTAACTTTAGAACTACATAAAACATATAGCCGTCTTCCTACTGTATGAATGGATTTCTAATGTGAAAATAAATACATTTGTTATATATACGATATGATGTGATATATTTCATTGTCAATTTACTCACAAAAATTTGTCTTGCGTCTTATTACATATCAAAAGCCTCGCCCAAAGACACTTGGTAAAAGAGTCTCCAGTGGGTCTCACGTAGAGACAATGAGATTTGCTACAGACTGAAGTTAAAGAGGTTTTTTATGGCCCATTCAGTTCAATTAAAGTTTATAGAGTTGTATTAACTACAATGTCTTGATTCAGAGTGAGAGCTAAGACAGGACCTTTATATAATTACAGACTTAATCATTAAGGACAAACATTTTTGAAAAGTAACAACTTCATAAAGAATTTAAATTAAAAAAAATTTAAGTTTTTTTTTTTTCTTTTGTTAGATTCAATTTTATTTCATTTTTAACAGCAAATCTCAACAACTTGATGTTTTTGAGATTTGTAGGTTAGGATTAAACCCATTCAATTCATGTGACCAAACAAACAAGCGATTAACTATAAAACTTATTTGTGGTTGGTAATTTGCATCACTGATAACCAGTTTTAAAAGTCGACCCCTGGGGAACCCCAGAGCCCACTTGAGAACCTTGGATCTGAGATGAATGGTTAAAGTGTTGTGTAGCCCTTAAGAGATCAAACAACTATTGTAAAATCACATGGAATAAATATGAGGGTGTACCAACAAGATGGATGGATTGAGTGTAAAATCTTAGAGGTTTGTTAACGAGGTTAAGTTCATTTGGTCAAGAGATGTGGCATGGATTCAGATCAAAGAGTCTCCGCCGTGATCGCTTGCGTGCCTGGTTGATGGCTGTTCGCACCGCACACTCGAACACTTGCTGAATACCACGATTAATGAGTGCAGAGCATTCCAGGTACCCCTTCGCTCGAATTTCATGAGCCACCCTCTTGCCTTCTGATGCCGTGGTGCAGCGGTCACGATATGGCCCCATCTCCCGGTGGTCTGTCTGAGTGCCCACAACCAGGACAGGCACACGAGGCAGATATTCACGCACCTCAGCCATCCACTTCTGCTGGATGCTGGCCAGCGTGGAGGGGTTTGCCACCGAGTAGCACAGCAGGACTACATCGGCTTGCTGGTAGGACATGGGACGGATCTGGCGGAACGTGTCATTTCCCGCCGTGTCCCACAACCCCAAGCTAATCTGGACGCCGTCCATGAAGACGTCCACACCAGTGTTTTCATAGACAGTGGGCCTGTAGCTGTCAGGGAATGTCTCAGAGGTGAAGCGCACCAGCAGCGCTGTTTTGCCCACAGCGCAGTCACCAACAAGGACGCACTTCACAGATGTCCCGGTCGTCCCGTTCATCATTCTGTGAGAAGTTGTGCTTCTTTTTCTTCAGAGGATCAAGACGTTTCCTTTTTCCTATGTGCCAGTGTAACTTTCAAAGCAGGCCATTATGGTGTCCAGTCAGAAGAATGTGGTTTTGGTCATAAGATAAAGGTGAAGTGGTTTCCTCAGAAAGAGAGTAAGCAGTGGAGAGGTGGTGCGGTGGCACAGTGTAAGAGTCTCATCGCTTCACTCTCCTCAGGCCTGCATCCGAAACACCTGCTAATTGTTCTTCTTTTCTAGATTAAAGGGGGGGAAAAACACCACTGCATTATTTGCATCATTATACAGTATTTATGACCCCCCACCCCAAAAGACCATCTGTATAGTTATAAATAGATTTACAATCATATAGTGAAATTGTCCTCTCTAACATATGTAACATATGCAAATGTAATATTTAAATGTAAATATATATTTAACAAATAGGATGTTTTTAAATAAATCTAAGCAGTAGATGAAATGAGCAGTTTCTGTCCACTTTCCCAGTATTAGAAACATCAAAAACGTATTTCGTGCTGGTCGCCTCAGTATATTTGTAATTACTTGAAACTACCTATTTAAAATATATTTACGTTGCATATTTCAGTCCTACGCATTATCACATGTAGTAACAAAATAAATATATGATTATAAAGCAAAAAAAATCGAACTAATGAAGCTGGTATTACGCAAGGGTAGAACTATAATAGCAGAAATACACAAATAGGTAGAAGTCATATTTGTCCACATAAGATCTTATTGTCTTGCCAAAGCATGTTGTTTATTTTATGTGCAGAATTAACTTTCCATTAATATTTCTCAGACAGATAGAGCGTTTCCTTGTGAAGGCCTCCTAAAATCTTTTTTTTTTTTTTTCATAAATAGGGAAAATAGATTTACTTTTTAAAATTTAAAAAGCTTTAATCTAATAAGAAAAAAGTTTTCATTAATGCAAATGTATTTTGTATTCTTAAAACCGGAATAAACTGTATATGTAAATTTAGAAATAAATACGTAACCACCAGACATTTTAAGTCACATTCGTAACAGGCCTCTCTCTGTTCATCGTCACTAATAAACACAAACTAAAACTACTAAAAAAAGGAATCAAATGTTGTGGATTTTTAAGTAATAATAACAATAATACAAAAATAAACATTATTTACTGTACTATATTTTTACAATTTCTATTATGAATAAATTTTATTTAAAGTTACTCACCAGTTTTCAGTCGGTCGAGTTCACCGGATCGAAGTAACATCAAACATTTTTTGGAATTCTCAAAACAAAAATCACTGTAAACACAATTATCTGTAATGTTATATACAAATAAGTTGTATTGTCGAATTTTCTTTTATATTTCCTTTATATAATTCGCGAGTTTCTAAACAAAGCTCGAAGAAC
This sequence comes from Clarias pachynema, assembly GCA_030014365.1. Lineage (NCBI taxonomy): Eukaryota > Metazoa > Chordata > Actinopteri > Siluriformes > Clariidae > Clarias > Clarias pachynema. The sequence goes on along the minus strand of JAQMYL010000013.1, from coordinate 7,778,742 downwards.
AGATGTGGCCTCTTCCACTAAGATCTCAGGGGAAGTGAAATAAGGGGTGAAGTTTTTTTTTTCTTTCTTGAAATTTGTGCATGACACCGCCTTGTATCCGCTGTGTGGTGCACGGCAAACCTGATCTGCAAGCTTTACTTTCTGTGCCTGTTCACTGTCTGCTCCAGCAGGCTTTTGACAAAAAGACAAATAAATGTGTTTACTGATTAGTTATAAAATACATTTACAACAGAAGCGGTATATAAATTAGCCCTTACTCAATGACCCAGTGTATATAAGAGCCCCATAGTTTTTTATTAGCACAACTATCGAAGAAACAAATGTTTGATGTCAACCCTGCCTAGATATTTAGTATTTTTAAGGTACATATCTTTAGGCACAGAATCACATTATGATTGATAAACCAAACCCTGTTGTGTGTAATCATATACTGTACTGATTTACATGATTGTTCACTATATTCTATATGTGGAGTGCAGTCCAGATACAGAACCAGAAAAGTATTTCACTAGACACATGGGGAGGAATGGGATAGGATGGGTCTATAGTTATAATTGTATCTACAAGGCCAATGTCATTAACCTTATAGAATTTTTTCCCCCTCTGGAATGACAACTTTTATAATTGAACAAAAGACAATTGGACAGAGACGTATGAGTTTATTTTCTGCTAGAAGTTGCAGTCTGCAATGGAGTCAAAATCAATACGTAATGTATTGGATGTGCTGAAGGTGTGGTGCATTGCACATGGAACACCATGGCAGAACCCCCTTTAAGGGCTGGAATCTGGGCCAGGAATTGGCATCTGCAATACGCCAGGACTTCTTGTAAGTGCCAAACCGGGGTCTGGAGTGGGCACTGAGTTGGGGTTTGGTATAAGCACAGGCCAGGGCCTCAGGCCAGGGAAGGGTGCCTTGTGGGCTACTGGAGAGATCCTGACCAGAACATGCTTAGTGCTCTGGACAGGAGAGGCTGTTTGTTGTGGGCCTTTAGCAAGCCTGACTGAGGCATTGCTTGGTTCATCAGAAGAAAGGCCACCTCATTGGTCTTTGGCAGGAGCCGGACTGGATCAGAGTAGGGCACAGCTGGGACAGAGCAGGCAGGAAGCAGGGTTATGGAGCTTGCCATGTTATCTTCCACTGTGTTGGGCAGGAACCGGAGTAGTGGATTCCCCAAGTTGACCTTCATTGGGAGCCTCATCCTAGCAGCCTCACCCTGGTGCTTTGCGGTTTCAGCTGGCTCACCAGCTATTGCCCCTGGATGTTGCCTGGCTATTGTATTGTGCTGTTGACCTCGCTTGGGAGCTCAGGGCAGGGAATCACCCTGGTGCTTTGATGCATCAGCCAGCTCACTTGCTATTGCCCTGGCAATCAAACTAGGGCGATGTCGGTAAGGTCCAATAGGGAACACAAAACCGAAACTTAAAGAACTGACAAGTACAAATCAGATTTCGATAGGAGACACAATTACAAAACAGGAATTCAATCTGGCCCGACATACCTTGATCTGCAGTGCTTGCTGGGAGTTGCAGTCCAGAAATTATTCAAAACAAACAAAAATCATGAAGTCGTGGCATTATTAGTAATGAAATAATGAACATTTTAGTCCCACAACATTAACTTAATCTTATTACATGAACGTATTGACACCATGAAATATGTATGCTTCATGTGTTTAACAAGAAGTTGCATCATACACAAATCATGGGAAGAATAGTATATTTGCTCATTCTTTTTCTCAATATTCAAAGATTTAGGTGGCTTTTGAGTGGTTCATTGTATGTTTTCTTAAATTCAGTGCTATAACTGTGCTATATTTTGTTGCTGTCTATAGTTATGTCGAAAAAAGGTTTTGGAACATCTCTCATAATCTCAGAATTTTCCAGGGCAGGAAATGTACAAGAGGTGATAAAAGCAGGCCAAATGCTAAAAACATTGGATGTGGCCCTATAATGAGGACATAGGACTTACGAACGCTCTTATATCGTCCCCTAGTGGTGCAAAAGACCCTAGCTTTGATTTGCAGCCATGTGAAAATTACCTCATGGAGAAACCTGACCTTTACAGATATGGATAAACGTCAGAAAAAAGCTGCTGAGTTATTTTTTCCCCCCACAGGCAATTTCGACAGAAACTACAGAGAACAAAAATTGAGAAAGATGACTGTGGAACCGAGTACAGTGTTATTGGCACACTTCAGTATAAAAATTCCAAAACAGGACCATCGAAACTAATTACAAAAAAAATGATTTTATTCTTCAAAATATACAAATCCAAAGAATCATAAAACAGCAGCATTACAAAAATAAAATGATACTTATAGTAAAACCAGAACAGCTGCGTAGTAGTGTTTAAGAAGAACACTCATTCATGAAACATCATGAACTTTTTTTTATACAACATTGCTTGGTTATTCTAAGCACATATCAAGCAGCTTTATAAAGGTTTATGTGTGTAAGTATACATCTGACCAAGTTATAATCTTTTTTTTCTTCTTTTTAAATCTCTATGTGGAATTATTTATAAGCGTTCCTCATGGGGAAAAACGGTCAAGGACTTAAACATGGACTGAACAACAGCTACGTATAAGATCACACTCTAAAATTAGTATGAAAAAAGCTGCCAGTGTAAATAGTTTATCAAAAACATACATTCATGCTTGTACACACACACACACACACACACACACACACGCACAAAACAATCCTAATTCTTATTTAAAAAATTATAATTTAAGAGAGGGAAAAAAATTTATATAAATAAACTTAAAGCCAGCCCTCGATTTAAACGTATTGGTCTGAAAGTTGTATTGTTAAGAATGACTTACCAAACTATAAAAGTATCACCTGGTTAATTCTAATAACTACTGGACAATTCATTATTGCTCAGTAGTTGCACACTTACACACAGGGGCGAGCATCAACACTAACATCTCAGTGAAAGAATCAAATATATGGTGAAACTTTGGCACATTTTCTATGCTGATATATGAACCAATTTCTTTTTTTTTTTAATAAAAATACAGTTTCAAGTATGATATATGTATATATGAGAGAGAAAGAAATAGAGAGAGAGAGAGAGAGAGAGTAGAAAGTTAAAGAATGCACCAGAGGGAGACAATAAAAAATATGGTCAAGTGTGAGCAAAAAAGAGTAACAACGTAAATGTGTTCATTCTTTTAACGTGTACAAAAGAAGAAATCTCCCATCTTCAATTCACAGCAGCAGCTAATATTCAGCACATTGCAGCATGACGACCACCAAACCCATCTTAGGCTCTGTGTACCTGAGAGACGGAGAGAAGGTCAGGGGTTAAAATTCTATTTAAAAAAAAAGCTACATAATATTTATATTTGTGTGTGTGTGTGTGTGTGTGTGTGTGTGTGTGTATATGTGTGTGTACTTGTAATGGTGGCTCCTGAGGTAGTCGAGAACAGCAGGCCTAATGCGAGCCACGCCTCCTTGGCTGCGGTTGCCTCTCCCGGTAATGACTGACAGCTGGGGACGACACAAGCCCTGCTGCCATTCTAACAGGAAACAGGAAGTATATTACACAAACGCAAAGATCAAGACGGCGATATAAAAAAAAAAAAACAAGAAAGAAAAAAACCCCGCCGATGTGACTCACATAATGAAACTTTTTAAATACAAACTTTTCCTATTGACTCGTGAACCTACTTGTCTTAGAGGATCTGAGTGTCAGCGTGTGTGTTTCACTCACCCACTGTTTTCATAGTGAGAATCTGTTGTAAGTGATGCAGAGCCTCGTTGACATGCAGTCCGTGCAGATCCAGAACATTCTGAGGCAGAAGGGTCGAGTTAACACGTTCAAATATTTGCACGGCTGCACGATGGTCCGCCTCCTTCTTCTTCTGCCCGTGTAAGTGACCCTGCAGGCAGACACACACACACACACACACACACACACACTAAATGTGACCAGTTTTTTTTTTTTTTTATACACAGTATGTGTGTCAGCGGAACAGTGTGTTAGAGCTACAGTTTTGCTGTTAATGTTACATTTAAAATGATAAAGATCATTTAAACAGGAGGAGCTTAAACTGGGTAGAAATCATAAGTCATAAGTCCATGACTGCACCATTAGAGTGTGTATGAGACCTGTTGAGCGTAGAAGCTGGCGATGTCCTTGCGTCCTTGTCTGTAGGCTTCGGCAGCTTTATCAAAACACTCCTGCTGCCGTTGTCTCTGAAGCATGGCTTCTGTACGAAAGTCTATGTATTCTGGATCTTCTATGTCTTGGAACTGTGCCACATCTATCTCATTCTTCTGCTTCTGCCAACCGACAAGGAACATAATGAAACACACAGTTATTCATTACAAAATAAAGCCGGCATCATAAATGCACTAGATACTAATAATGATAATAATAATAATATAGTTGCAAGCAACGATGATCGGGCCCAAACACTCTTCGCCATCACACCCCAGAAAGACAATGGACATAGTGGACACACGTTTAAATCACTCAATGTGATATCACTCAATATGATGTCTCACACAAAGTTCTTAACCTCTTTGTGACATAAGTTTAAGGCATCGACACGGTTTGAGAAACCAAAAATCCCTCCGCAGTTATGCATGCTTAATGTCTTGAGATCACTCAGGCACGGTTTGGTGGCGATCATATACTGTAAATTCCATTGGGTGCATTTTGCAAATGACCCAAAATAACTGTCTTCCTGTCCCCATCATATGGAACGCGAAAACTGTTCGGCTCAATGAGGTCTAAACGTGTACCGGGTTTTGCGAGTATACGTGCAAGTGTGTATGAGCCATGAAGCAAAATCCTGGCCGCTCAGGCATCCTAATGGCATCAGATTCCAACCTGTCTGATTTTCATGAATTCTGAGCATATTTAGACCCCCAAAAAGCCCTGGATGTTATAAAATAAATAAATAACTATAGCTGCAAGCAACGATGAGCGGGCATCAAAAATCCCTCTTCAATTTTGCATCCTCAATGTCTTTAGATCACAGGCCGGTTTGGTGGCGATCGTATAAATTCCCTAGGAAGAGTGTGTCAAATTCCTTCGGGTGCAAAATAACTGATTTCCTGAGCCCATGACATGCAATGTAAAAGTTGTATAGTTCAATGAGCTCGTGTGAGGGCCTCGAGCCACGCCCGGGCCCAGACTGTCAGGCATCCTAATGGCAGCAGATTCCAACATGTCTGCCAATTTTCATGAGTTTTTGAGCATGTTAAGCCCTCCCCGCTAAAAAAGCCCCTAATGGTGGAAAAAAATAATAATCCTGAGGAAAACAATAGGGTCCTTTACACACTATGACGACATAGGGCTGATGTCCTAGTGCTTGGACCCTACAAAATAATTCTTAGAAAAACAATTGGGCCCTGCGAACACTATGACATCACTACATTCTGACATCACCACTATCATAGCGTTGATGATGTAATAGCCTGATGTCATAGTGCTTGGGCCCTAAATATAAAGAAATACAAGTACAATAAATGACAACAAGGCTGAAGTTTAAAGTTCAACATATTAAATAATAAATATTTATCAATACAACAAACATTATAACATGATTATCAAGCGCTTAGAGACACTGAATGTGTCCTTACCCTCTCTTTGCTAGGTGTTCTACCCTTTTCGTTACTGTCCGGGGCAGATTCAGATGCTATTACAGTTCTCACAGGTTCATCGTCCAACAGGGTGTGTAGAAACTGTTCAGTCTGCTCCAGGGAGTAACTGTATTAAAACATATTAAAGATTAAAAATACATTGGAACACGTTTCTTATTTAATAATCTATTAGCAAGGTTGCCCAATTACCCGAGTAATGTTTCGTACCAAACCAAATAAAAAAATGTTTTACTGTACATATATATAGTATGTTGGTAAATGCTAATCAATCATCTGAAAATTACTGGACACATGCACGGCACAGGTGATCTGCCTTTCGCAACACTCAAAACTCACACAGTAAAACACTTGCAGAACAGAAAGCGCAAAACAACAAAAAAGCTGAATTTCTCATGAGTACTTTTGATTTGGATCTACAAGAATGATCATCATTTAGGAGCACAACGAGTGAAGCAAGAGCACCTTAAAAGGCCAAAATATGGAGAGAAACTGCATCTTCACCGGTGACATCTTGGAAAAGCTCAGAGCACAGAATGTCTAAGAGACATGAGTTCAAGTTTAAAGCAAATACTGTATGCCAATTTCTGCAAAATGTGAAGAGAGAAAAAATAACGCTTGCTTGCAAAATGAATTCAATTCTCCTCTTTATCCCAAAAATCTTTGCATAATAAGGCTTTTGATGTCCAGTAACCCCTGATGTACAGTATTGAAGAAGATGCATGATGTCATACAGAAGGCTTGGGAGTATTGTTGTTTGAAGCGTCTTTAAATGATTCCAGTATCAGTAGCATGGACAGGAGTGACCCGGATTACATAGTGCATGGCATTAAAAGAAGATACCATGGCAATACATAAGCCAGCGTACATCCTACAGAAAGAAATCACTAGTCATTAAAGATCGTCTAATAATATCAATAATGCAATTTGCACCTGTTTGGTTTGAGGCTAGCATACACACACACACACACACACCAACTACTTATATGACAAAGTTTCTTCTTCATTATTGATTTGGCTGCTTATTTCTTTTTGTTCTTAATTTTTTATATGTAATATTTCTTCAATGCCATTAAAATAATTAAACTTTGTCTATTAATACAGAATACAACATTTCTTGTGTAAATGGTCAGATAAACAATTTACAAATATATGTCCATTTATATAAAGTGCCTTGCAAAAGTATTCATACCCCCTGAACTTTTCCATATTTTATCATGTTACAACCATAAGCAAACATATAAATGTATTTTACTGGAATTTTAGGTGACGGACTAACACTAAGTGCCACATATTTGTGAAGTGGAAGGAAAATGACAAATGGTTTTCAAATGAGCTCAAATGAGCGTTTTTGAACGTCAATTTTCAAGTCTTGCCACAGATTCTCGATTGGATTTAGGTCTGGACTTATGACTGAACCATTTTAACACATGGATATGCTTAGATATCCATGTGCATTCCATTGAAGCTCGGGCCGTATGTTTAGGGTTGTTGTCCTGCTGGAAAGTGAACCTCCGTTCCAGTTTCAAGTCTTCCATCAATGTCTTCCGTCTTCAAGTCAATCCATCAACTTTGACCAGCTTCCCTGACCCTGCTGAAGAAAAGCATCCCCACAACATGATTTCTGCCACACAGAGGCCAAAATGTTTGATTTTGCTTTAATCTGACCAGAGCAGCTTCTTTCTACATGTTTGCTGTGGCTTGTCACAAACTGCGAACGGGACTTCTTATGGCTTTCTTTAAACAATGGCTCTCTTCCTGCCACTCTTCCATAAAGGCCAGATTTGTGGAGAGTAGGAGATAGTAGGAGATTTTAACATTCATGTTGATGATGCTAACGACGCTTTAGCACTCGCATTTATGGATTTACTAAATTCGGTTGGGGTTAAACAAAATATAATTGGAGCAACTCACCGCTTTAATCATACACTAGATTTAATTATATCCCATGGTAT
>JAQMYL010000013.1:7727813-7740204 GCA_030014365.1 Clarias pachynema | reverse complement strand
ATTGTGCTCAGCGAAATTGTCCAGAGGAGGCTGAAAAGGTAGCGCATTTAACACAAGTAATTTAATCAAGCACGAGACTTTCACGCTGCAACGAGCCATATTACATGCGCAACAATTCCGCGTCGGTTACTGTAAATTTAAATCATGTTTTTATTAAGTACTCGGTATCGGTATCGGCGAGTACTGAAATCCAAGTACTCGTACTTGTACTCGGTTTCCAAAAAAGTGGTATCGTCGCATCCCTAGTAATGGTTTGTACGTCCCCCTTTTTGTGCCACCAAAACACACGGCAACTTTTTCTTGCATTCCTCAAACTATTCCTGGACGCTGTTTGCAGTGTCGTCTTGCTTAAAGCAGCAGCAACTGTCATTAGTGTTGCCATTAATCTGCCTTACTTAATCTTTAGGAGAGAGCGACGTGTCAGAGTCCCATCTAGGGCCGGGCAATTAATCGAAAGTGATCTTCGGAAACTCTAATCGATATCATCTCGCCCAGGTGGTCAGGATTGTGACACTAAAATGAAGTCAGCTGACTACCCGAGTGTACTGAGTGTCAGGTCATCTCCTCCATGGAGTTTTACTCCCGTAACAACGCGAGTGTGTTTATAGGAGTCGAATCGTGAGGGTGTTGTCTGGGGGAACATGAGGAACCGTTTTCACATGTGAATTGGCTACCGTGTCAGATGCTGTAATTAAAACTAAATATTTGTTGTGTGTGAGAGAGAGAATGTTCTAGACATTTCTTCTGCAGCCTTGACTGCACACTCCCCCGCCTCTGTCTCGCAAACAAAGACACTCCATGGTCTTAATGCTACATGGGTTTTTGTAGCTTTACTTACAGGCCACTTTGTTAGAAACCTCAGGGATTCCACAAAGTGCCGGAAACGTTCTTTTGAGCTTCTGCTCCATCTGGCACCAACAGCTACACCACAAAGTAGTTACAGTCATTTTTATTTCATTATAATGTTTGATGTGAACTTTGACTGACTGAAGCTCTTGATTTGTATTTACATAATCGAATTCCTCGCACTGCTGCCATGTGGTTAACAAATTGGATCTTATAAGAATAAGAGGCTGTACAGTAATTGTTGTACAAATTATAAAAGAGGTATTGACCTGGGTGAAGACACTAAAATAACATGTTGATCAGTTGTGTGCAACATGTAGAGTCAAGCTATTATTATTTATTAGTGCTACATGATTTAATGCAATTAAAGTTTGTTATAATTCTGATACCATAGAAGATCAGTAGCACCAACATAATGCCTGAAGAATACCAGAGTTTATAAAAAATAAAAAAATAAAAAAACATATATGCAACAAAGTGCAAATAACATTTCCCAGACACGCACAGAAAAAAGTTTTATATAGATTTAAACATATAATATATACATGTCTGCTTTGAATCGTTTATTTTTTTTATTCCAATTTATTTTCAGTTTCAAACTTTTATTTGTCACATACACAACCATACACAGTATGATGCACAGTAAAATGCTTACACGGCTGTTTGTGACCTTGAAAAGAAAAAAAAAGCAAGTAAGGAGGCATGAATGCTTACAGGAAAGAATAAAAAATATCTAAAATCTGTTTGGTTAGAATAAAAAAAATGGAATAAAATAAAGTATAAGGTAGAAATATGTAAAAATGTAAGACTGTTAAAAAAAAAAGAAGAAAAAAAGGAAAAAGTAAGAACTGTATAAATCGAGTGTATTAAGTATGTGATGTGCAGTCTGCAGTAGTAACACAGAGTGATGAGTCACGGGTGATGATGTCCGTCTTTAAAGTACAATAATGCAAAAGTTGTCCTTCTGTATGTAAACATAAAAACCAGAATGTGCAACCATGTAAGTTTGTGTGTTCAGTCCTGATTCAGTGTGGTTGGTTGTGTGTGTGAGATCCTGTGTCCTCCAGTACGTCCCACTATTATGTGATCTATGAGCGTACAATTATGATGACGAACAGTTTGATACATCGGCTTTATGTTGCTGTAAATCCAGCCTTGTTTGTATTCGTCTCTGCATCATGTGTTCTGTCTCTCTTTCTGTTAGTTGGTGGTGAAGACGTATATGGACATGGATCAGGATTCTGAGGAGGAGAAACAGCAGTACCTGGCTCTCGCTCTACACCTGGCCTCAGAGTTCTTCCTGCGCAACCCCAATAAAGATGTTCGGCTGCTCGTCGCCTGCTGCCTTGCAGATATTTTCAGGATCTATGCCCCTGAAGCCCCTTACACCTCTCATGATAAACTCAAGGTGCACACACACACACACGCACTTCACCTAGTGAAATAAAACAACATAAAAAATTCCGTCATACCTGTTCTATAAAATATTTCAGTGTTGTTTAAGCTAAAAAAAAGTTGTTTCATTCAGTCTGTCTAGAGTTTTTAGCAGCATGTTGACCCTTTTTTTTTGAGGTAGAAAGTCGACTCTGGAACAGCTGAACGCAGCCATGGATGTTATTTATTATTATTTATTTATTTTATATATGGATTCTGCTCTGGTTGTTTTATTTATTTATTTAGTGCATACTCTAAAAGACACTTAACATTGAAAATACTGCGTGAACACACACAGATTTAGTGAACAACGCATGGTGGTGGTCGTGATTTTATGCTTCATAGACCAGTTTGTCCGTCTGCAGGAAATATTTTTGTTCATCACACGTCAGCTGAAGGGTCTGGAGGACACGAAGAGTCCCCAGTTCAACAGATATTTCTACTTACTGGAGGTGAGGATTTATTTCATGCGTCTCATTTCATCGCAAGTTCATTCGTACTCGTGTTCTTCACTAAACATTTATTTATTTATTTTATTATTATGTAGAATCTGGCCTGGGTGAAGTCATATAATATTTGCTTTGAGCTGGAGGACTGTAACGAAATCTTCATTCAGCTCTTCAAAACTCTCTTCTCCGTCATCAAGTAGGTCACGTTTTATTACGGAGTGACGGGTGAATGGTTGCACGGTAACAACACTTGTTTTCTGATGGTGCTAACCCCTGTTCTTTTAACCCCCCTCAGTAACAGCCATAACCAGAAGGTGCAGATGCACATGCTTGACCTGATGAGCTCCATCATAATGGAGGGTGATGGAGTAACACAAGAGCTGCTAGACACCATCCTCATCAACCTCATCCTGGCTCACAAGGTAGAGATTCGCCAGCATCACAGACGTTAACCAGTTTTAGCACTAAGTGTGAGAAATAAGTGTCTGTGGGTTTTGTTGCTGCTTGCTTTTGACTCTTGTTTTTTTTTTTTATTTTGTTTGTTTGTTTTTAATCTGCTAATAAATATGTATAGACAATCTGGTTATAACGGCTTCTCTTTGTCGTGTGTAGAACCTGAATAAACAAGCGTATGACTTGGCCAAGCTGTTATTAAAGAGGACCGTGCAGACCATTGAAACATGCATCGCCTCAGTAAGTGTTTCATCACATTTCGTTGTTTCTCTCTCGTTTGTTGCACCCTTCTCATTTCCTGATGTGTTTCGTTTTACCCTGCACCCTGTTGTATCTGTCAGTTCTTTAACCAGGTGTTGGTGATGGGTAAGTCGTCTGTGAGTGATCTGTCGGAGCATGTGTTCGACCTCATACAGGAGCTGTTTGCCATCGACCCACTGTTGCTTGTGTCAGTCATGCCACAACTCGAGTTTAAGTTGAAGGTGAGGAAGAGACGCGTTTTCATCAAACACTAAAATTCCATACGTCACAAAATACCCAAGACATCAAGCTTTTTCATTATAGATGAAATGTTGTAATTACCAGAAAATGTAGGACGATTACAATAATTAATATAATTTAACATTCAAAACATTTTACAAACACAACAATTAAACAGCCAACAGGTTCATACCTGGGATGATTCTAACTCGCACTTTATCTCTAGCAAGCAGACCATAAAAACATGTCATCATGTTCAAATTGGTCTTAATTACTCGATGGCAGACGGTAAAGCCGGTTCTTACAGCCGAAAATGTCATCATGATGAATTTATCTATATTGATGATTGATTAAATCAAAACGATCCGGGTGTGTATGAAGATCTGACCAGAACAGTTCTTTTTAACTTCCTTATAAATGGTGCAGACTTTATAATTCATTGTTTAAAATGTTTTTGTTTTAATCAGAATTAAACGTATAATATTCAATTCAATTCAATTTTATTTATATAGCGCTTTTAACAATGGACATTGTCTCAAAGCAGCTTCACAAAAATGAAAGAAAATTTACAAAAAATGAAAAAAAAAATTTTTTTTTTTTTTTTTAGAAAAGAAAATAATATACAATATATAATATAATATACAAGTATACAAACTATTACACAAATCTTTAGGAGTTATTTCTCCAGTTTACTTATTAGCATCATATCTTTAGCCATGACAATTCTTTTGATCTCATAAAATAAATGAAAACATCAGGTTAAAAACAAAATATTTTTTTTTTGCTGCCTAAAACAACTTTTCTATTCATCCGGGCGTTAGAATAGTGAAACAAGCCGATAGTGAGATTTATTTAGAGAGTCTGCACTGGACAGCAGCATGTCGATAGTGAAGGTGAACTTTAAACCTGTTAAATGATTAACCGGTGTCACTGTCTCCCCTTACACACACACACACACACACACACACACACACACACACACACACACACACACCATTATCAAGAGTCATGACTGGCTGATCAGGGTCAGGGAGGGAGCATGCTGGGGGTAAGGAGTGTTTATTTTCTTGATGACACAGGATGAGATGATTTACTTATAACTCGGATGCTTGTTGTGAAGCGTCAATGTCGTCATTGAGGACAAAACCTAATAAAGTGGAAACAAAGTTTTAAGTTTTTACTTTGTAAAGAAAGTTTTAAAGAATAGCCTGAGGGGATTGTTTCATCGTGGGGGATTTATAGAGAAATTCACTTCAATGTTATTTATATAGCTTTAAACAATGGTCAGTTAAAAAGTGTGAGAAAACGTGTTGAACTAAAATGATCAGATTGTCCCTGATGAGCGAGACGAGGGCGACATTACTGAGGGAAAAACTCCCTGAGATGGCAATAAAAAGACTTGGAAGTTCAGTATAACAGTTGATGTCTTTAAGTTAATATGGAGTCCAGTTTGTTATTTGAGGTTCAGGTACAAAACTGTTTCTAGGAATTTCAGTCCTGAACTGTGTGTGTGACTGCAGTCATCAGAGAAATAAGGAAACAAAAATCTGGGTGTAATGAATTCATATAGATGGATAAATTAATATGAATGTTTTGAACAAATACAGATGATAACGGTTTCTAATACCCCTGGTTATGTACTGTACTGTTTAAGGCTTGTTTTCACCAAATATCCATCAATCCTATAATATCTTAGAGCAATGATGGAGAAGAGCGATTAGCAGTCGTGAAGCTGTTGGCTAAACTCTTCGGTGCTAAAGATTCAGAACTGGCCACCCAGAACCGCCCGCTCTGGCAATGCTTTTTAGGAAGGTAAGCTTGGGAACATTATTTTTTTTTAAATTTTATTTATATATTTTTTCCTACTTTTTATTTGCTGTAATTATTATTATTGTTGTGTTTCTTTCTAAGGTTTAATGATATCCATGTGCCTGTGAGACTGGAGTGTGTGAAATTCGCCAGCCACTGCCTCATGAACCACCCGGACCTGGCTAAGGACCTTACCGGTGTGTGTGTGCGCCTGTGTTTATGCACATTTTGTTTAAGTGGTGCTTAACACAGTGTTGATTTTTTGCTTCTGGACCTCACTGATTTGTGTTTGTCTACATCACCAGAATACTTGAAGGTAAGGTCACATGACCCTGAAGAGGCAATCCGGCATGATGTCATTGTGACCATCATCAACGCTGGGAAGAAGGACCTGAACCTGGTTAACGACCAGCTGCTGGGTTTTGTCCGAGAGAGAATGTTGGACAAGAGGGTAAGACTTGTGTGTCTGTAAGCGGTTCAATCAGTACCGGGTTCGACGACATGATTGTCTCCACTAATAAGTGTTGGAACAGTATGGACGGCGATGCCGCTGCCACAACCGAGTATCTCTCGTCTTTTATCTCACTTCCCTTTTCAGCAAAACAAAATACTAGAAATGAATAAAAACTCTTAAGACTTCCTCTATTCCTGGGCTTAATAATGTGTTTATGTTAATATCTACTGCAAGAGAGAAAGTTAAATTGGTATATTAAGAGCTGGATTGTTTTATATTACGCATATATTTCACAGTTGTGTGTGTGTGTGTTGCAGTGGCGTGTTCGTAAGGAGGCGATGATGGGTTTGGCCCAGCTTTATAAAAAGTACTGCCTGCACCATGAGGCTGGCAAAGAATCAGCTCAGAAAATAAGCTGGATCAAAGACAAGCTGCTGCATATATATTACCAGAACAGCATTGATGACAAGTGAGTTGCTGATGGAGGCACACAAACATGTTCAGTAAAGAATAAACTACATTAAAGCCTCCCCACAAAGATTTTGTTTGTGTTTAATACTTTAAAAGTGTATATATATCTGCATTTACTGTACCAGTCTACCTAATCCATCAACTGTCTCATTAATGTTTGATGTGTGTGTGTGTGTGTGTGTGTGTGTGTGTGTGTGTGTGTGTGTGTGTGTTAAGGTTGCTGGTGGAAAAGATCTTTGCACAGTTTATGGTTCCTCACAGTTTGGAAACTGAGGAGAAGATGAAATGTTTATATTACCTTTACGCCTGCCTGGACACTAATGCTGTCAAGTAAGTGAGAAACAAGACACTCATGTAATTCTACCAAGTTTTATTCTGGCGAAACGGTTTGTTTCAGTGTTTGTTGAAAGTATTTGACATTAAAGTTGTGACTGTGTGTATGACAGGGCTCTGAATGAGATGTGGAAGTGTCAGAACATGCTGAGAGGGCTTGTTAGGGAACTTCTGGACCTGCATAAGCTGCCCACGGTATCAACGTTACTTCCTTTATATTTCTTGGATTATTAAAATGTCGTTACAGTTTTATATTGTTGTTCCTTGTGGTTACAGATTAAATACTTGTGTTTGTTTCTTTTTCTACAGTCTGAAGCGAACACATCAGCCATGTTTGGAAAGCTCATGACCATTGCCAGTAAGTAAACAGTCATGAACACACCCTACCGAGTTGATTATGGTTGTATGCAGTATGAATTTCATTTTCCCAACTAGCACTGCAGTAACTGCCTCGAATGTCAAACGTATAACAGGGACACCAAGGCATTATTGAAGTGCTACATGGGGCACTAGGACTGTAGATATCGAATATTTTAGTAATCGAGTATTCTAACAAAAAATTAATCGAGTAATCGGATAAAATGTACTTTTGCTTAATTAAACAGCAATGTAAAATATATATATGAGACACAGATTAATTGTTTTTCTTTTTAGCATTTTATCAAAAATAAATGTCATTATTCACAATATAAGGAATAGCTTAAAGTTGACTGAGATGAATTAAGTGCATTACAGTGCAATACATTCTTATTTTAAAGCCTTTTCTCAGATGAAAAACCTAAAAAAAAAAAAATTTTTAAAGGTATTTCAAATGACATTAAGTATCAAAAAAACTAAGGCTCACATTAAAATAAATTTTAATATAACTTTATCGCTCCCTTCCATTTTGAAAACAGAACGCTCCCTCAAATCAATACACAGCTGACTGTTTGCGTCTCCTTCCTTTATGTATTTTAAAGCATAAAACATTAAAGTTTCTATTTATACATTTACACCTAAAATAATTTTTTTAATTTTCCTTTAAAAAAATATTGTAAAAAATATATATATAATTTTTTTCTTTCTTTCTTTTTCAACATTATAAGCACATTTTTATTTACACCTAAATTTTACGTTGTTTTTTTTTTCGTTATTTTTTTTTAAGCCTAGCTTTATATACATAAAGTCTTGTCCCTAGTGCATTGGGAGAGCTGCGTTTGATCAATCTTGCAGGTGTATCAGATATTAAAAATATTCTCATATCTGGTTATTTCTGTATTTCTCAACTGAAAAAACTAGGAATCTTTCCTGCGCTGAGCTGCAGAATTTAACTTTTCATTTCGCCGATAGTCATCATCGTGTAAATTTCACGGCCGCGTACATAAACCTACAACCGAGTACATATGACGCACCTACATATGGTGTGTGTGTGTACGTTTAATGCAGTGAGTGAGAGCTTTAAGAAAATGAAGCACAAGAATTTCAGGACGGCGCCCTGGTGGCCTGTACATACTAAATAATTTAAGTGACTGCATAAACTTTTTCTGTGACTGTGTTCGCTGTGAAACGTATTTAAATTCATATCCAGATTACGGAGTATAATTGCAATAGCACCGTCCCAGGTCGGTCTACAGGAACACAGGATCTCATTAAGAGCTGCGTACACATTAGCTCACTTCTAAACATAGCTCCGTCTCAGCTGTTCAGGGACACCCCTGATCTCACTGATAACACACACACACACACACACACACACACACACACACACACACACACACACACCTTTCTCTCGTCCTTTTTCAGAGAATCTGCCTGACCCAGGGAAAGCTCAGGACTTCATGAAAAAGTTTAATCAGGTTTTGGGTGAAGATGAGAAGCTGCGCCTACAACTGGAGCAGCTAATCAGCCCAACCTGTTCCTGCAAACAGGCCGAGCAGTGTGTGGTGAGTACACGACCGACTGACGTGTCCAAGAGACGTGTCCATCTCGAACAAAGAACAAAAAACTGGTTAAACGGCCCTTTGTGACGTTTGCACCTTCAGCACACATTTGCACACGTCTACATCGTTCTGCTCGTGACTGGACATCGCTATTTCTAACAGTTTTCTATTCTTAAGTTTCCTATATTTTCTATATTTGTATTATTTTTACTGTTATATCCTTAACTCATATTTTATATTAGTTATTTGAATATTTTCTCTCTATTTTTCTTTTTTTGTTTGTATTCTTATTTCATATTCTTTATTTTTTTTGTATTTAATCTTATTATCTGTTATCTGGATTTCCTTTAAATTTTATCCAGTGTCCCAAGATTTCTTTAAAAGATTTCATTAAAAACTGCAGTGTTTTTTTTTTAAACCATGCACTTTGGCTTTAATTGTATTTTACAAAATGTAGTAGTTTATTGTATTTTAGTAAGTAAATAAACATTTGCCTGTATTTACATTTAAGGAATTTCATAGAGCACACATTTTTGAGTAAGAGTATTTAATCCTAAATTTTTTTTACAAATGTATATTTACATTATGGTTAATTTTAAATGCATCTGCATTACACTTAAACTCTAGTTAGTCTGACAGAATGTCCAGAATGTTACAGAATTTTTTTCTTATTCTGTGTACTTTTTTTTTTTTTTTTTGTCCTTCTTTACAGAGAGAGATAACGCGCAAGCTGACGTACCCCAAGCAACCTACAAACCCCTTCCTGGAGATGGTGAAGTTTTTGCTGGAGAGAATTGCCCCAGTGCACATCGACTCTGAAGCCATCAGGTGATGAAAAACCTAAAATTTTGGATGTGGTCAAAAAAATGCCTATAAATGCATGTTTTTATAGTTTAAACCCTTAATATGTCGCCAAATATTCTCTCAAGTTTTATTTTAAACATGGCTTAATACATTACCCTTAAAAATAAAAATAAAAGGAGTGTAAGAACCAGGGGTGGGCGATATAACCAAAATCTTCTATCACGGTAGAAGCAATTTTCTACCTCGATAACGATATATATCTCACTATAGCAATTTGTATCTGAAAATGCATAAATAAAAATTCAAACACAAAGAAACTATTTTACATAATGTAATTTTATTTAAACTGGGAATTGCTGAGGTTTGCCGCATTTTTTTACTTTGGCCATATTCGATTGGATGTGTAACAGACCTAATTTGATTTTGTTATATTGTGCTAATGTTGGATGCACAGGCGCTCGTGAGGCGCATATGTGTGTGTGAGGTTTTTATCCCCTAGGGGCTTGCCGTAGAAGGCGAAAGGCGCATGCGCACTTCCTGCTCTAGAGTGTCGCGTGTGTTTTTATTGTTTTTACACCCGATTCATCCAAATATCTGCGCAGCCCAGTGGACAGCGCAGCGCGACTATTTGGATAGCGCAGATATTATCTGGTTTATTCGCGCAGCCCGGTGGATCGCGCAGTGCGGACCAACTTGAGCAGCGCCCTCGAATCACAAACCTGCGCGACCCTCTGTTTTTTATTTAAAAACAATTTATTTAAAATGTCAGGACTGTTTAATATTGTTTCCGCCTTGCCATGCCTGGTTTGTACGTGCGCATCCCAGCGGGGTAAAATGTATATTTTTATTTTGGACATTTTCCACACTCCCAGCGCACTTTAATACAAACCCTTCAAATTAACTGTTTAATTGGATCTGGCTTAGTTATTTATTTTGTGAGACATCTACTGGTGGCAGGCTCTAACTACAGGTACTGAAACTGGTACATCTGGTTTCTGCAGTAACAGTCATTGTTTTATGCGTGTAGTGCGCTGGTGAAGCTTTTAAATAAGTCGGTTGAAGGCACTGCTGATGATGACGATGAGGGCGTTACTCCTGACACGGCCATTCGTGCTGGACTGGAACTACTCAAGGTAAGCAAACAAACTTTACCAAGTCATTATTAATTACAGTTAGCATCATCATTTAGCACATCATTTATTATTGACTAGTTGATGAATTATTCTAAAGCTTCTTTTTGTTTTGTTTTTTATTATATGAAAGTATTGTTTTAGACATTATTATTATTATTATTATTGTAGTTGTTCAGGCAAATGCTTTGGCCATTACAAAAAGTTATTTTTTTCCCCTGTTCCTGGTTATTATATTCATCATTTGAACTACTTTGACGCATTAGGAAGTACAGATTTTACAAATATACCTGCGGTAGCCCTTTAAATGACACATTTTAAAGATATATTCAGCGATATTCTCTAAACGCTGTTACCATATTTTGTATTTGTGCCCCACTCTTAGGTTTTGTCTTTCACCCATCCCACATCATTCCACTCCGCTGAGACGTACGAGTCTCTTCTGCAGTGTCTCAAAATGGAGGACGATAAGGTGGCGGAAGCCGCCATCCAGATCTTCAGAAACACAGGACAGAAGATTGAGAGCGAGCTGCCGCAGATCAGATCGTACGAGCGCACTTAAGCACTTCTAGACTTTTCTGTTACACTTTGCAGTAAACGTAGTTTTATCTAATTAATCCGACACACGATTTTAAGGATTACTTTTGTTTGATCTTTTTTTTATTTTTTTTAAATGTACTAACTCTCTTTTGACTTTTTTTAGGACTCTTATTCCCATACTTCACCAGAAGGCCAAGCGAGGGACCCCACACCAAGCCAAACAGGCAGTGCACTGCATCCACGCAATCTTCCACAACAAAGAAGTCCAGCTGGCTCAGATATTTGAGGTGGATTTAAATCAGTATCTCTAGAAACTTTTGAATTTCTCTTTAAAACACAGATTATATGAACAAGTCTATTTTTGAATGTTGAAGGCGCTCAGTGTTCACTTTAATGTGACGCATGCATTTATTCTACAAGTCATGCAGCAGCGGTAATCTATGTACATACACAACCGCTTGAAAATGTTTTATCACTTTCTAACTCCGTGACCGTTCCAGATATTTATTTATTTATTTCTACACTGTAAAACAACGCAGAAGATGCCCAAAATATGCAATTATCACCATGAACAGTTGATATTGAGATGTATATCTGCTAATCATGATCTGTAAATCCTTCATAATGGCTCTAATCTGAGGTGCTGGTTGTTAATTGGTGATTTCTGAGGTAACTGGTGACTCTAAATGAACGTCTCCTCTGTAGCAAAGCTAAGTTTTGGTCTTGTTTTCCTGGGAAGGTCTTCATAAGAGCCATTTTCATCATGGTGCTTGATGGGTTTTAACAATACTGTTCTTGCAAGAACTATTCCAGAAAGGCCGACCTTCATAGCTTAAAGTAACAACTGACTGTTGAAATCTCCAGTATTGTTTTAGAATGTAGAAAATAAATCACTAAACAAAAACAAAATAATTTGCAAGTGATCCCAAACTTTTGGGCGGTCGTGTGTACTGGACCAGAGCTTCAGTTAATGTTCAAGTTAAACATAAACCAGCATTTTGTGTGAAGCTCGCAGATCTTGTGTTGTGTGAAAATCCACAAAAAGATTTCTGAAATACTTCAACCAGCCAACGAACATGCCACAGTTAAAACACCCGAATCTTTTGACCCGTGTCTCGATTACTTAATGCATTGTGCTGCTGCACAGGTGTAGAGTTGTTCAGGATGAAATGGATGGTGAATGACGCATTAATCACTATCGTTCCCTTGGGGGGGGGGGGGGGGGGGGGGGGGGGGGGGGGGGGGGGGGGGGGGGGGGGGGGGGGGGGG
>JAQMYL010000013.1:7697653-7720947 GCA_030014365.1 Clarias pachynema | reverse complement strand
CAAAGCTAGCGGGCATAACTAGGTTATGTTTAGGAAAATGGTATCGGATCGGTACGTGGACTCAAATACTCGCCGATGCCAGATTTTTTTGTCGTATCGGCAGCATTTCCGATACCAGTATCGGAATCGGAACAACCCTAATAAAAACACTAAGAGTTGTTGTCTTTCTCCCTGTAGGACTTCATCAACGATAAGGACTATCTCTCTGCTGAGGCCAGAACCGTCCTGCTCACTGGAAAAATTCAGGTGAGCTCCAGATGTGGCAGATACTGTATATATAAATCACATTATGTATAAAAAAATATATTTACTGTATGTATAAAAATTGAAAGTTTAAATCAAGACTTTTGAGCAGTTTATAATCCCGAGCTATCATCGTTATATAAAATAAGACGTAGCATTATGAAAAATAAGTGTCTCTGACTTGCTACTACTCTTCAGTTTTACTAACAAATGTGTTGGTTTCTTTTATTACAGCAACAGCCGAAGCAGACAGGAGTGTTAGGAGCCGTGAACAAGCCTTTAGTGGTAACTACAGTACGCAGACCTTATACTAAAAGCGCGGTTTCCAACACGGGAAGCAACGCCGGCACCAACTCCCAGCCCATCTCTCCAGCAACTCCTAAGAACAAGTATGGAACTAAGTTTTGTTTAGTTTCTTTTGTGTTTTTAAATTTACAACTTTATTGACCAGCATAACATGCTAATGTGTTCTCAGAGATTAACACATTAAGCTGATTTTTGTAATTTCTTTGAGCTCACTACCATGAATAAACACACTCAACCTTCTTTATATTTCCTCCTGATTAAGGGACGTGAGCTCTAATGCATCAGAGGCAGGAGCAAGAGAGAATGAGGAGAATCCACAGATCGTGAAAGCAGACGGCGGGAAGAAGGTGAGTTTATTCATGAAGCGCAGAAGATCCACGAGTCACCAAACGCATATATTATTTGCAGTATTTTGCTCCTTTCTATCTTTGGAATTGGTTGCAAATGCGAATAGTATAAAAAGTCCACGTACTTAAATTGTTGCTAAGTAGAAGTTAAGCGTATGAGAAATCTTCAGAGAATTGAAAGACAGAGTCGATTGTTTACTGGAGATAATGGTTTAAAAAAAGGCTTTTTCAGGCTCAGACAATATCCAGTGTTTAGCTACGGTTTTCCAGTCCTGTAAAACATCTGGCTATGGAGCAGATCATACAGAAATTGTGCAGAACAGGATTGTGTGGTCTCTGGTCGTCGTGTCCTGTATACATCTCTGTCAGTCTGGACTGTTTGGGGACCAGGACAGGATTTTACAAGAAACGTGTCCCATTAAAAGCTTTAATTATACAAAGTGCCCGCCATGCAAGTGCAGTGTTATCAGAGCGTCTATCAATTAATTAACATCACCTGACCAGGAAAGATTGAAGAATTACATGAATGATGAACTAATAAATCGTTTTTATATTTTTTTTAAAAAACATGATTGTTCTGCCTTACATATTTTCTAAACAAGTAATGTGTGTGAAATCTGGTAAAATGTAGAAGTTTTGCTTTTGGATCACTAACCAGTTATGTGGTGTTTGTTTTTTTGTTTTTTTTTTGTTTTTTGTTGTTATTGGAGGAGGAATTGTTTGTTTTTAAGGAGCAGCAGTACTCAAAATAGAAACAGTGCATGCACTTGTGATCAGAGCTCCTCAGTGTGTTTGCGGTCAGGGAGAGATGTTGGGCTTAAGTGAATATTTTTTTCTAAATACCTGAAAATTTTTCTCTTTAGTGTCTTGCACCCTGTAATCCGGCTGTTTACGGCTTTAGACTCGGTAAAGACGATTAATGTAGAATCTGCTTCTGCTGAACATCCACTGAAACACTGTTTATCCTGATCTCACCGTTTGTACCCATTAATCAGGGTGTGTGTGTGTCGGGCTAGTTGAGCTGATTTATCTGCGTTTCCTTTTTTACATTTTCTTCTCTCTCTCTCTCTCTCTCTCTCTCTCTCTCAGGACGAAGCAACAACGCCGGCCCAGGCGAGCGGGAGGAAGCGCAACGCTCCGGCGACCGAGGGGACGGAGAACAGCGTGACCCCGAACCCTGTCGTGGCGTCACAGCCTCCCCCTAACAAACCCCGCAGAGGGAGACCCCCAAAAAACCCAGCAGCAGCAGCAGCCAATAAAGACAAGGAGGTCACGACTACACCTGGGAGCGGAGCGGGGCGGGGCAGGAAGAGGGCAACACCCTCCCAGGATTCCACCTCGACAGGCTCAGCCGAACCAATCAGTGGCAAGATACCAAAACAACAGAAAGAAACAGATTCCAAGCGGGCGGGACAACAGAGGCAGATTGACCTACAGAGGTAGATACATTCTTGTTTTTGTTTACAGTGCAGTGTCAGGTTTTACTTATTGTTTAGGTTCCATTGAAAGTGAACATGACTGTAATTATGTGACTGTGGCTACAGGCGCCTTTTCCCAAAAGCGACGAGGCTAGCTAAACCTGATGAAAGTCTGTTCAGCCATAAAGCGCAACATCAGCTAGCATATGGAAGTGAAGGAGAAACGGAAAGAGATCCGTTATCGAGCCCAGACTGCTTCCTTTCTGTCAGTCAGTTAGTTGAGGATCAGGGCAAACCCACCAGCTCGGAGGACCCGAGAAAGACAGGAGGAGGAGGAGGAGGAGGAGGAGGACGACGTGTCCATGGAGCAGGACAGGAGCAGCTGGCAGTGAGTTTCAGACGGGTTACAAGATGATAAACAGAGCATCAGCCAGTGTCGCCTAACTATGAGTATCAGAAAAGGCTTTAATTAGCGTTACAACTGATGCGTTAGCATGAACGAACTGTGTTGTATGTGTGAAAACGCTCATGTACATCTGTCTCTCTCTCTCTCTCTCTCTCTCTCTCGCAGGTAAAGCGACGGTCTACAAACGTCCGGCTGTACAGCCTAACTGCCCTACACGTGCCCCGTTACACACTCAAACGCTCTTTCACTTCTGACGTGAACTGCACACACACGAAACTCCACACATCTACTTGAAAACAGAAGTGTGTGTGTGTGTGAGTGCACACACATCGACACACCATCTGAACTGTTCTGCAGCCCTCAACTTTAAACAAGCGAGGATTGAGATGTTTGGATTCTGTTGAGCGTTACGATACACAGACACGACACTGTTCTCCCACCCTACCCCCTCCCCCCTCTCTCTCTCTTATGATGTTTGATTTCTTTAACACTGTCTGGAGCCATTTTTAAAAATGAGTATTTGAAAGTAAAAGATAGTTTTAATCTACCATTGCTTATTAAATGCCTGGAAAGATTTGTTGGTTCCTGTGCATTCTCTCTCCTGCTCTGCTGGATTGTTCCAGTCTGTCCTGCCTTTTTGTCACATTAACAGACTTTTTCTTTCTGTGCAAAACAGAAAATGCGTTCAGGGACAGGAAACATGTAATGGTTACTGTAATGAATTTTTTTTAATTTTTTTTTTTAAAGAACGGTATCCCTTATATTAACACCAGGAAAGAATCTGGCCTGGTCTGAGATCAGACGTCCTTTTGCATTTTAAAAAAAAATCCCAAATCTGTATATGAAGTTAAATCTATGAAATCCTGCTCTATTGTTGCAGATGTGGCATTTCTCTACTTGTGTATGTGGTTTTAGGTTCAAAGCAGTTAGGCTAGTTATTCACATTTCTTTAACTGCATTGTATGCAAGTTCAGAACTTGCAGTTAAATTCCTTGATTTAATCAAACACGGCAGAGAAAATATTTGCTCTTTTTTTTTTTTAATCCTGTTTTGTACAAAGCATAAAAATGCAAGAATTGGGCTTCTCGTACTCCTTCCTCTCAGTTCAGAGGTGCGAGTGATGCTGTAGAATTTTTATACAGACAATTTTGAACTGAGAAATGTTCTGATGCAGGAGCCATTGTTCTGCATTCAAAAAAAAAACAAAAAAAAAAGTAATGGTTTGAAAGTGTTTTTTTTTTTTTCTTAAATTTTTTTAAACTGTTTCATTCTTTTAGGATGGGTCTGTTTTATCCTTAGTTTGTCTGTTAAATGAAACAAAAAAAACAATGAAATACACACACCTTTTCATTTTTCAAGCATTTTTTATTCAAAGAAATGATAGTTTCACAATAAATAACCATGCTTGTACAGATTGCTTAAATTTCGACTTTTTTTTCCCACTTCCTAACAGATCGCCCCTCTCCCCTCCCACCCATTTTAGCTGTTTCTTCGTGCAATATTGAACACAGTCATTACTACAGGAAGACAGACTTTTTTTTTTGTTTGTTTTTCATACAAAACAGAAACCCAGCCATCAATGGTGCACTGAGAGGATGACCAATAATTAAAGTAAGAGACTTGCCGTTATGTACAAGTGAAAGGCTGTGTGTGTGTGTGAGAGAGGGAGAGTGCACACACTCAATAGTGAGAATGGTTCAGTTTGACATGGTGTTTTTCTTCCGCATAGGAAGTTGAATTTAATCCTGCTATTTTAAGGATTCGAACATGGATGAGAGAGTTAGACATTCTGCTTCAGCACATTCGATATCTAGCTCATGTTTTTTTCCCCCTTGGAATCTAAAAGGCAACAACAATTTAAGCAAATCCATCATCTTTTTCAGGGAGGGAGAAAAACAATAATAAGTCAATACACACTCGACTGTATTTCTAAGCCTGCTGCTATTTTAAATCTGAGTGATGTTTATTCCCTGGAACAGTCTGTGTCTGATTATATGAGAGAAATGTATTGGATACTTTGAAGTAACTGATCCAAACCTTCAGAAAAGTTATGTCAAGAATATTTACTGAAATTAGACAAATTTGGCTTCAGAATCATTTCCAGTCAGAAGTCTCTTACTCAAGGTTTTTTTTTTTTTTTTTTAAGTTTGTTTTTGCATAATTGATGAAACTGCTGCTGCTACAAAGTTAGTGGTGCAAAAAATATATAATTTCATAATGAAAATTTCTGCAAGAGGATTTCGAGCAGTCAACAAAGGGAAAATCAGAAAAGGCAGCATGAATACAATGTCACACCGAAAATAATTACGAAGTTACACTAACATAAGGCTCAACAAATTAAAAATCATTTTAATCCCCTTCGTTCCAGGAGTGGAAGAAATATTCAACCATACACCAAAAATCAGAAATCAAATGTTCTATATTACACCATATCATCTGGCCAATTATCGACGTCAGGTTTGTGTAAATGTTTAAGTTTTATGCAAACAGTGAAGGATGCTCTGTCCTAATCAACTTTCTCCTTCTTAGCAAATTGGCAAAACGTTCCCCCCTGCAATGTACACACTTAGAAAAACTATCACTCCCTCCCAATCAACTTTCTCCTTCTTAGCAAATTGGCAAAACGTTCCCCCCTGCAATGTACACACTTAGAAAAACTATCACTCCCTCCCCTTGTTCTTTATCCTGAATGTTCACACACCTTTTAATATACCCATGTATACACACGATCTTTCTTTCACCCATGCAAGCAGCTGTTTTTTTTTCTTTTGGAGCATCTAAAGTGGCAGTCAGTCATACAGGCTTCCCTTCATTTTGGTTCTTTTCAGAAAATGGACCACAGGCATGAGAGAAAAGTGGAAGATGCCATCGTATGGCTTTTAAAAAGACGTTTAAACAGCAACAACTGCACAGTTGTACGGCGGCAGGGTCGAAATCAGTTGGTGACGAGGTGCTTTCTTGCTTCATCGTGTAATTTGGCTCGAGCTAGTGAGGAATTTGCGTTAGCTGTGGGATTTCTAAGTCGTCTCTTACTGGTGATCCCCCATGATGTGTGCACACTCGGATTTTTTAAACCTGGAACGGACCAGGCCAAGTCTTTGTTCTGTTTACACGGAGCTGATCTCAATACATGCGCTTAGATGGGGGATGAAAGGTGAATTGTGAAATTGTGGCCTAAAGATGATGTGTGAAGTCTCAGTTGCTGAGCAAAAGTTCTGTTGCCGTCTCCACGTCCCACGACTTCGAAGACAAAGCTACTATTACTGCGTTCTGCAATTTAAAAAAAAAAAAGAGAGAGAAATGACAGAATCAAGCAGCTTATTAGGCATGGTTGAAATCTAGTGCAGTGCATGTATTTTGACTTTAAACAGCAATTTACAGTATGACACTGGAAGACAATCACTTTTAGGGTTTTATCCCCCCCAACTAAATAAAGTTCCTCCTGCAGCTGTTTGAACAAAGCTTGACCATATTTATATAATAATCACTTCATGGCACACAGATGAACTGAAGTGACTAGAGGGACACTGAGGGGGAGGGGGGGGGAGGGCGGCGAGGCGACAGATTTAAAGATTTTATAATGGATGTCCGATCATGAAATAATTATAAATACCAAATGAATGAGTTATGTACAAGTTTACCTAGGAAATAAATAATTTTAAATATCTGTTCATTTCAAAATTAATTCAAATCAAATTTTAATAATTCACTTTACTAAGTAAAATTAATTTACACCCACTGTTATTAAATACACCTGTTCAACTGCACTTTAAAGCGAATATCTAATCAATCACATGGCAGAAACTCCAAGCATTTAGGGACGTCGACACTCAAGTTCAAACCGAGCATCAGAATGCAGAAGGAAAGCGGATTTAAAAGACTTTAAATGTGGCATGTAGGTTTAGGCTTATCTCTGAAACTCTCTTAACCATCACTAACCAACATTTTCAAAGAATGGACTCAAATAAAAATATCTAGAGAGGGCAGTTCTCTTAGTGAAAATGCAACAGTTAGAAAGGCAACAGTAACTTAAATAGCATCTTGTTACAACCGAGGTATAGTGAAGATCATCTCTGAACACAAGACATCAAACCGTAAAGCTGATGGGATAAAGGAGCAGAAGACCACAACCGGGCGCTGCTCCGGTCAGCTAAGAACAAGAAAATGAGGCTAAAGGTCGCATGATTTTCACATATTAGGGTCAGAATGTGAAAGCAGGGATACGTACTGACTTGTATCAACAGTTCAGGATGGTGGTGTAAAGGTGCGGAGGGTATTTTCTTGCCACACCTTTAGTATCATTTAATTTAAATGCTACAGCTGAGTTTTGCTGCTGAGCGTGTTCATGACCACGAGATAACACGCCATGTCGGAAAGTTAAAAATATCTCAGACATGACGACGTGTTGACAGGGATCAAATGACTTCAGTGAGTGAGGGAGTGAAGTCACATGACTCAAATGACCTCGATGTCACCAGACCCCAAACCGATGGAGCACCTTTGGGGACGTGGTGGAGCGTGAAATTCACATCATGGACGTGCAGCGACTAAAGTGATGCAATCAAGTCAATATGGACCAGAATCTCTACGGAAGTTTTCCAGCACTGAAGGCAAAAGGAGTCTAACACTGTACCGGCAAGGTGTATTTAACGAAAAAGTGGCCCATGAGTACTTACTAGTGTCAGGACACACTGCACAGCTATAATGTTTATTACGTAAATAAATAAAAACACACTAGATAAATAAATAGACGAATTCCCCTCATAATGACCTAAATACATTTTGTTGCAGCACACAAGTTAAAAAACCTGACATGGACAGTTGTGTGTTTATTTCAGGTACTTACTTTGTCAAAGCCCATGGCGCAGAGTTTGTCTATTTTGCGTGTGTATTCGGGACTAGAGACGGGTGCGCCGGCGTAAACATGAGACCAGAGCCGAGCGGTCTGTTTGAACATCTCAGGATTCTGTTTATACTGAAATAAATCAAAGGACAAAGTGATACACAAACACCACAGAGTTACACACTTCTTTTTTTTTCCCCCTACTGATCAGTTCTGTTCATTAGTCAGGATTAAGAAGACGCCCGAGACTGAACGTCTACACTAGACGAGTTTACTCCAAGACTCAGTGGGCTAAAATATCTGTCCAGTACATTCCATGTACACACACACACACCTACCTGATTGGCTACGACAGCGTCCTGAGGGTCATCGGGCTCGGCTGCAGCTAGTAAAGCCTGGAGTGAGAGCAAAACCGTGCGCAGAGTCATCGCTGCGGCCCTGCAGAGAGTCAGAGTGAGAACAGGTACCCATATGTTAGTGCAACGTTTTTTTTAATTTTTTTTATTAGAAAGCAGAACTTCACCCTGGAGCTCATTTGGACATACAGTAGCTAGAGAGTGTGATCTACAGTGGTGTTAGCACTAAAGCAACCTGGTCTGTTTGACCACAACGTACTGTAAGGAGGAAAAGCTCAGCGTTATCAGCAGGTAGAACAGCGCTCTCTGTGTAACACAAGAAACAAAGGGAAAGGCAAAGGGAAACAACCACAACCTCTTAAAAGTTGGTATAAACTTTGTACATTAGGTCATAAACGTTGATGTGGAAAAACACTTACTGTGCTGTGAATCATCTCCCGTGTCATATCAAAAGCTTTGAGTTTCACTTCGACACATTTTCCCTAATTCGCTTTTTAACTTTGTCGGATGTCCTCCCCTCGACAGGAGCAGCCGAAAGACTAACAACATTCACTTAAACAGATTCCACAGAAAAAAAAACTGGCTTTTAACAGGGTTAACAGGGTTGATAGGGGGGTAAACTGTGTAGCAAGTGATGCTCAAACAGAGTACACACACACAAAAAAAAAAAAACAGACTCGGCCATGTCTCACTCCTACTTTTCCAATATCTGTGGTTCAAAGCAGTAGCACTCTGTATTAATAAAAAAAAATAATTAAAAAAAAAGGGTCTAATGTGTCACGGTTAGTTAAATATCAGTCACAGAATTAGAAGAGGATTAGAAACTGAAAAGCTCAGGACAGGTTATGAAAAAAGGGACGAGTTATCGTGGAGTGAATGTGTTGTGTACGATAATCTCTGACCTTGTCACCATGAACAATACACCGTGTGCCACTCCGCAGACAGTGGGATCATAAGGAACTGTCTTTTTTTTTTGTTTTTTATGATTCTTATTTTGAGCAAATTTAAAGAAAGCAGAGCATACATAACACATCCGTTCCACTGACGGCATCAACCTGGTCAAGTATTTCAGAATCGATCGTAGTAAAATCTACACATGAAGCAGCTTCTGTACGATGAAAACCGAACGATAAACTAAACAAAAGAAGGAGACAGGGTTTCTTTTCCACGTGACAGTCAAAACAGACATCTTTTCTGTTCAGAGTCTGCAAGTGAAGAGTTTACAGCTAGAAACTAATTAATACAGGAGTTAAAACGTGCTGCCGTCACCACGTTTGTATCGAGAAAAAAATTAAGGGAATTTAGTGTTGCTGGATCTTTACATTTAACGATTAGCGTTAAGCAATGTGACAAGTTTAGATGAGGAGTGATTAAATGTTTCTGTGATCTGCTTTTATAGCACGATCTTAAGTATCATGAGACTAGGACCAGAACAACACTGGTCCAGCGCGTGCTCTCACTGAAAAACACACAAACCTCAGAGACAGTTCAGAGGAAACAGAGCTCAACTAATTCAACAGTGGTTATATGTATCTACTACAATCAGGATCATAAGTATTTGGACATTGTTCATCATTTTTCATAATAACGCCTCTGTACACCACCACAATGCAATTCGATTGAAGCAATCTAGATGTGATTGAAGTGTAGACTTTCAGCTTTGATTCAAATTGATTAACAACAATTTACGGACACTTTATAACGTGTCTCTGTTTTTATAAGCTCAAACCTAACTGGAAAAAAATAAACACTATTTGTAATAATTTGCACTCAATGCCTGCCTGAAGTCTGGAAACCGCGGACAACGAGAAATATGCAGAGTTTCTTCCCTCGAGCTACTTTGCCAGGCGTTTAGTGCAGCTGCCTTCAGTTTTTCTTTAGCAAAAAGCACCTTACTTGTGTTTGCGGTCAGGTGACCATTTAAAAACATTCCATCTGTCTGCCTTCGGAAGTTATTGTGTTTCTCGTGCAGTAGATTTTGGATCATTATGCATCTGTAACTGTGAAGCAACGGTCTGTTATTTGACTGAATTATGTCAACATATATGTCTCTATTCATTAGAAGTTTTTCGGCTGCTTATATTAGCGGTTAAAATCGTCATCAAACACGAGCGACCCAATTCCACTGGCAGCCGTACACGCCCGCGCCACACCACTGCCTCCACCTTGTTTTGATCATGAGCCCTTCCTCATTCCTACTTCTCCATTTTCTTCTCTCCTAAACATTTTGGTAAATGTCTTGCATCTTAAAGAAAAATCGTCTGTCAGAAGTAGGGTTGGGTATCGTTTGAGTTTTTTTTCGATACCGGTGCCAAATCGATACTTTTAAAACGGTACCGGTGCCAAAACGGTGCATGAACCGATACTTTACAAAAGCCACAAAATTATGGTGGATGACTCAAAAATACATTTTTATTGAACAAAAAATTTTATGCTTAAAATTGAACAATATATTAAAAGTTTAAAGTATATATGAATATATAAGCTTCAAATTTTAGCAATTCTTTTGCAGAAATTTCACGATATTTGCCTTTTCTGGCAAAATTTTTGTTAAGCGCTCATTGATGTGCTTCATTTTAAATCCATTTTTATGTTGTACAGAGATTGAAATAAAGAATCGTCACGGTCAATTTAGATCTGTGGATTTTACACAGTTTTACGCAACAGACACAAGTGAAGTGACTGTTTGCAAAATATGCAAAGGCAAGATTGGCAAGATGATGAAAAGACAATAAATTTGCTCAGCCAACAGGAAAACAGCACAAAAGCGGTGCTAATATCCAGATCACATGGAAGATCAGCACCACAGCCAGACAGAGCTAAAACAAACACGTTCATCTGTTTATGAGAACACTTGTGAAGACATCACTGATGCCAAGACATTTTACCTGGCCATTAAAACAAAAATAAAATGTTTGATTTCATCCTCATTAAGACTTCCCAAGTCTCCTGTCATGCAATCAGGCAGTTTAGTTACCACAGAAGAACCAAAACCGGTTACCAACAACTCTGAATTAATTGTTTAACACTAATTGTATTTCCTCTCCCTGCTCTCCAAGGTTGCCAGATTACCCAAACAAAATCCACTTATACAGGACGATTTATAAACGTCATACCTGACCACACAATCAAAACCGTTTGCCAGCACAAAGGATTTAGAAAATATTTGTACCTGAAAACAAATGCAGCAGAAGACTGATCTCAAGAAGTCACATATGAATCTGATCACGAGTGAGCACCAGAGACGTGCTCATAATGCCAGGTATGAACAGCTCTCTCTCCATGTTAACACAGAGATGAATGTTAACACAGAGTGTGAACACTAAAAGCCTCACAAACCATCATGAAAAACAACTGTGATGATATCATGGATTGTGAGCCATATTCTTCGGCTCACCCTTACACACGGCACAGGTCATTCTCAACAAGTCTGAAGTCTCGCACTAATTTAAACCTTTAGGAATAATGATCTGTGCTCTCCTGTACTGAATATGACGCTGGGTGATCGTTCTTATCTTTGGTCACGGTGAAAGATCAGACAGTTACCTTATTGACATTGTATTAATAAAGTGAGGTGTATAAATGAATACATGAATATGTCAGCGTGATTTTTTTGACACCATTTTTGATTACAGCACATTTAATTTTCATGCGAATCAAAGTCGCTTTTATACAGTTAAAGGATTTGTCTCGTTTTGCCTCATAATGTTTTTTTTTGCCAAGGTTATCATTCAGTGGAAAAGCACATACGATCAGCCGGAGGAACTCACCACTGGTCTTTGAGAATGTCCAAACATATCGCTCCAGTAACTGAACTTATATTGGGATGCCAGATCTTTGTAATAAACCGCACCTGAAGGGCAAAAAAAGAGAAAAAAAATGCATTGTTACTCTGACGCAGCGAATTCCATAACAATGTAATATAGTAATGATGATTGCTGATAAATGAAACATCTTACAATTGTACATTTCTACAGAAGCTTATGACATGACCTACAGATAAATATCAAAAATATATTTAAAACATACTTGGAAAAACGATTACCTTTAGCCTTCGGCACTTTCATGAAAACAGTAGAAAAACCCGTTTATTTGCCTATTTTACGTTTTTATTACAATGCTGGGAATAAAAGCTTTACAATACATCCCTTACATGTGGTAAGTCAATATTCCAGCCTTAATGCCGGTAATCTGAACAAATACTGATCCATCAATGACATGATCAGTACATTTATTTCCTTATTATCTTATTTAACAAAACTGGTACACTCTTCCAGAAAAAGTTCAATCCAGAAACCTTAATTAGTTATGTGGTTTGGAAAAAAATAAACCTACATGGAAGCTGTTAAGAGGGGAAAAAAGAAAAGAAAAAAAAAAAAAAACACCCTGAACGACGTGCGCACTAATCGGACAATCACATTACTAATAATAAATACTACTCTGAGTTGTGTGTGACTTCTGAGTTTTGTTTCTCTTTTCATTAACAGAATTAGTCCTCGCTTCATTTCTACCCAGAGATTATTTAGTTTTAGTCTTTCAGTTTGTCCAGCTCTCTCATATCCTCATGTGTACAGACACATGTATTTAACAAATCTGCAAAAGCAAAAACACTGTCAGACTGAACGCTGTGCTGAGTACAACAGCACAAGTGTGAGCATATTGCTTTTCATACATCAGCTATATAAAAACGTAATGTTCTTCAGTTGACATTTTATATGCAATATGACCAAATATGAGGGGCGTCATTCAAGTCATTCAATTCCTGACTGAGGGCGGAAAGGACCGACATAAAATGAAGACTTTAAGCACAGTACGGTGATGAGGCTCTTATCTGCAGCAAAACATCTGAATGGTGCAAAAGTTTTAAAAAAGGCCCTACGTCCATGAACAATGAATGCAGAGAATTACATAGAGAAATAAAAAGAGTTTTTACTCTCATAACTGTGTTCTGTTACTTTGCACAATCAAAGTACCAGTTTGACTTGAACACCTCTCGCATTATGTTTACTTTCGCTCCATCAGAGGAAACAGTTCCCAAAGCAGCCATGTCACATAGTCTGGCCACAGACCTGTAATAAGTCTGGGATTAAGATGGAATTATAATGTTATCTAAAGAAAAGTTAGTTAGCGGGGTCACACAAGCAGGGAAATGTCCCAGTGTTGTTACACTAAATGTCAGAACGCTTGGGATGACACTTGACCGATCACATTTTCAGAACAGATCTTTGGATCTAAGATTTGTAAGATTGTGTTGTTTTTACCGCTCATATTAAACACCAACGACGTCCTCCTGTGACAGCAGCGCAGCAGACCAAAACATCACTAAACACATCATAATCAATCCTACAGAAACACGTTTCAGGTGCAGTCGCTCAATAGGACTGGAATTTGATACATTTTTGTACCTGAGCCTCCAATAACGAAACTGGACTCCATATTAACTTAAACACCACTCCTGTTATATTAAACTTCCAGCCACATAACATGCAGCTATCCGTTATCACCCAAAGGAGGATGGTTTCCCTGCTGAGTCTGGTTCTTCTCAAGGTTTCTTTCTATTGCCATCTCGGGTGCGTTTTGATTTATACTTATTTTCTCACGTTTCCCTAATTTTCTTTTGATGCTGTAAAGCTGCTTTGCAACAATGATCATTGTTAAATATGCTATACAAATAAAATTTTAGCATTTCATGGTGGTGGTAAATGTTTTAGACAGCACCCTTTTATAAATCCCATTAGAAACCCCAACAATAAGCTTTCGTTCTTGTTAACGATAGTTCGTACACGACTAATAGTGTAATAGTAAGTGTGTGCAGCAAGGTTGTTAACTCGTCTGTTACCTTCGGCGGATTGAACGGATACGTCTCTGGGATCTTGATTTCGAGCTGATACCTGCCACCTGGAATTCAAATTCACCGTTAAATATGTTTATATACAAATTCAAATTTTATTTGTCAAATAAACAGTCATACACAGTACGATATGCAGTGAAATGCTTATACTCTTCCAAAAGCATTGAGGAAAACTAATAATAATAAATCCTTACCTTCGTATGGCGTGTCCGGAGGTCCTGCGATCTCCCCTTTTAATTCTGTGAAGTTTTCATCCACCAGGTCCACCTTAATCTGATTTTTACTCGTCTGTTCAGAAGAATGGAGAGGAGTGAAGAAAGCAAAAGTGCAACTAAACTAAGACGTTATTGTTTTCTTTTCTCCTAAATGTCATGTGCTTCTTCTAATGCTGAAAATCATATAAAGTAAACAGGTTAATGACAAATGATGATATTTATGCCACTTTAAGGGCCATATTCAGAGACAGCTCTGTAAGGAACCAGGACAAAGAAGCTGGCCTGTCTGTGTGGAAATGTCCACTGTACTGTACTTACACAGGAGCTAACATGGCTAGCTAGTTAGCTAGCGCGTTAACAAGTTAACAAGAGTAGTTCTGTAAATTATTTTATTCATCTGTAAAGTTGAGACAGTTTTGTGCCTCCTGTGTCAGGTGGTAATGTTTTGACAGAAAGGCTAACAGGCTAATGGAGGGATGCGCGCGCCCTTGTCAAATTAGCAGGTCTGCTAACGAATACTAGCTAAACACTCAAGCTTTTAATAGGAAATATATTCATTATATATTTATTAATATATATATATTTTTTTATATTTATTCAATTTCATGACAAGTTTTTAAGAAAGACAAAAAACGTTTATTATGTGGCATACACGGACTGTAGGAGTGACATTTGGAAAGCTAACTAGCTAACTTGCTGAGGTTTCAGCAGTTAGCCGGAGACTAAACTGTAACCTTATGTATATAATATATATATTCATATTTTTTATTCACTATAATTAAAATTTAAAAAGAATGCGAATTTCAAACCTCTTCGCTTTTGAGAACTTCTTTAAACTCCCGTTTGATTCTCTGCACGGCGATGTTGGCCATGTCTGTCTTGTGTGTGTGTGTGTGTGCGCGTGTGTCCAAGCAGCAGCAGTAGCAGTGTGTGTGTGTTGAGGCCTGCGCTTTACACCTCCAACTCTCTCTTCTCTTCTGTCTCTCACTCTCTCCTGTTCACTTCTTCTTCTTTTGCACTAAGAGCTACAGTCCCCCCAGTCTGGAAAACGAGCACACACACACACAGTGGAGAAGAGCCGTTGCGACGTGAACGCGCTTTCCCCTCGCGCACACACTTATTATAACGCCACAGTTATACCCTGTGCGCGTGCATACTGTATGTGCGCGCGCGTGTGTCATGTACAGTTATATTGAGGCTACACTCGGCTTAAGTCCCACTAGCAGCCTTAATGTGTGTGGTGCATAATGAAATGCCTTAATGAAATGAAGCATAAAAACAGGATTTTTCTTTTTCTTTTTTAACGGTCACAAGGTCTTTCTGTGGTAAATTTTCGATAACAGAGGCTTTGACATTAGTTTTACCCTTGGCAAGGCAACAGTCAAACATTATGGCAAACATACGGGAAATATCAAGCATGCAGTTATCCTTGTTAAAGCATTAGGACAGTTTTAAAGTGGCCCAAACCTAACTCCTTTCACATAAAATTTTTGTATTGGTGGTCTGATTTTATTGGGTATCGCAGTGGCGTAGCACTGTGGCCTTGCACCTCCAGGGTTGAGGGTTCGATTTCCGCCTTAGGTTTGTGTGGAGTTTGCATGTTCTCTGGTATGTGTGGGTTCTTTGCATGTTTTGCTGCTTGGTGGGTTTCCTTCAGTTTCCTCCCAAATTCTAACGATATGATTACGTTTCATTGCCATTCCCAATTGTCCATTGTGTGCGAGCCCTGCGATGGATTGTCATTCAGTCCAGGGTGCAACCCCCCCCCCCCCGCAAACCCATCAATTGCTAAATTAACCAGGCAAATAAAAAAGGTACAATAAAATCATTCATTCATTCATTACATTCATCTTCTAAACAGGTCCTCTATAAATTCATCCTACCTATCAGTCTGTCCTATATGGACGTACCAAAAATACATCATGTTTTACCGCTTTAACACCCCAACAACAAATCAGTACTACTTATATCACCTTGTCAGTTCAGTGTGAATTACCAAAGGTGATGGAAGGCAGAATGTGGACGAGGAGATTGTTTTAGTGGCTTTAACAGTGATCCAGTGGTCTCCTTTGTGAAGTATACTGTAACTGTGGCCCTGTTTTGAGAGACCTGCACAGAGCCCTGACCTCGCTAATGCTCTTGTGGATAATTGAGCAAGTCTAAGCCCATATGATATATTTACAAGTTTCTAAAAATGTATTTTATCTTCATCTTTTATACTGCCTATCCTGTACAGGAGGACTGAATGGTATCCCAGGAGACTTAGGGCACTTGGCAGGGTATACCTTGGACATACCAATCGACCGCAGGACTCACACACACACACACACACACACACTGTTGGGAATTTGAAAATCTGCATGTTTTTGGACTGTGGGAGGAAACAGGAGTACCCTGCAGAAACCAACCAAGCACGTGGAGAACATGCAAACATTACAAACAGACCTTAAGGGCGGGAATCGAACCCTTGACGCTGGAGGTACGAGGAACAGTGCTAAAAACTAGGCCATCATGCCGCCCTTAAACATTAATTATTATTTTAAAAACAGTGTACTACTTCTTGGGCGGCACAGTGGTGTAGTGGTTAGCACCTCCAGGGTCTGGTCAGGTTCGATTCCGTCTCTGTCTGCAGTTTGCATGTTCTCCCCGTGCTTGGTGGGTTTCCTCCAGATACTCAGGTTTCCTCCCACAGGTTAGGTAGTTTAGGTTAATTGGTGTTCTCAAATTGCCCGTAGTGAGTGTGTGTATGTGTGTGTATGTGTGTGTGCCCTGCGATGGATTGGCGCCCTGTCCAGGGTGTCGCCTCGTGCCCTATGTCTCCTGGGATAGGCTCCCTAAGACCATGAATACAGGATTAAGTGGTAATGACGATGAGTGAGTGAGTACTACTTCTTTGGATGTTGCCAGTCTTGGTCTGTACCTGTACTTAATACTCTATTATAGACTTTGAAAAGTGATTTAGATAGCGAACTTGGATTATATATATTCTCTAAATTTAAGGTGAATTTCAAAATAGACAAAATAAACCATTCCCATGTTATACAGCCTGTGTCACCCTTACCAGTTCAGTGCAGCTCCATGGCAAGTCAGTTCGGACCCGGACCACACCTCTAATTATCAATGCAAGAATAAAATGTAACAAAGTGTACGTTTATTACCTTAAACTTCAAAAAGTTTTTTTTTTTTTTTTTTTTTATCGTTCCGGCGCCCAGAGATGAGGCTAATCGTGATAGTTTCGGTGTTTGACGTCAGTGTGAGTGTGATGGCAGCGTTAACAGGTGTTTAACGTCACAAAGATCAAGGCTAATCCACTGTCCTGTCCTGTCCTGTCCCGCACCGTGTCCCCTGTGTGGTGAGGAAGTCACGACCCAAATATGCACAGAAAGCTAAGAGTTTCAGTCTAGCGGACACACCCGCTTTTGATTTGCCAATGTTTAAACACCTAATTGAATTTTGACATTTTAGATAGAGAAGTGCGACAAGCGCGCTCACGGAAGAGAGCGACATCGCTGCGACGCTCGTGCGTTTTCCATGCGCGTCCACGTTCAAAACTTTTCAGAATCTGAAACTTTTCATTGTTGTTCACTGGGTTTGAATTTATTTCGTTTCAGACTGCATTAAAGGTGAATGAACCTTGTATATAACCTCGCAAGAAAACACATTTATAAATGTCTTAAATTTAGGAGTTTTATAAATAAACACATTAAGTCATCTTCACCATGAACCATTTACATAGCAAAGGTCATTTATCAAAATTTTATAATATACTTCTTAAATGTTCAAAGGAAAACTCCCTTTCATATCTATCTGGAACACGATCTTCAAACTGACATTTAGTGACATTTAGTGACATGATAGTAGAGGCCTGGGAAGACACCTGTCACCTTGTCCAAACTATTAACACTAGATTTAGTTTGTTACAATATAAATGGTTAATCAGAACGGTC
This sequence comes from Clarias pachynema, assembly GCA_030014365.1. NCBI lineage: Eukaryota > Metazoa > Chordata > Actinopteri > Siluriformes > Clariidae > Clarias > Clarias pachynema. The sequence continues at coordinate 7,703,015 of JAQMYL010000013.1, read as the reverse complement.
AGAACCAGAAATGGTTAACTCCTGTAAAACTACATGAGTTTATCCCAATATTCCTGATAACTGTCTTAAATGTAATAGTATAATAGGTACACTGTTCCACTGTATGTGAGAATATGAGAAAATTAAGAAAGTTTGGAAGAAACCTTGTAGATAATTTCTGGTATCATAGAAATTGATGTTCCTGTAGATGCTAAATCGTGTATTCTGCATATTTTTCCTAAAGATCTTTTGAATAGAAAGAAGAAAATTATTACTCATTTCTGCTTGTTGCAAGCCAAGCATGTTGTTGTCTCAAAATGGAACGACAGTCAATTACCTACTTCAGGTCAATGGTCAGCTTATCTTGCAAAAGGAAAGAATTAAGGACTTCTACGGAGATCTGGACACCTTTTGTCCAATTCATGATGTCTGTATAAAAACTATCTCAGTCAGGAGTTCGTTTTGTTGCTGAGAATAGGATGTTGTTGGGTATGTATGGGGTGAGAGGTTGAACAGGGAACAGGTGTTTTATGGTATTTTTTATAAATATAATGTGAAAATCAATAAAAATAATTGTGAGAAAAAGTGAATGTACATTAAATGTAAATTATAAGCAAGTTTAATAAAAGTTATTTGCTTATTACTAATCGTTCCAGGCCTTTGACTTTGAATAGAAAGTTCAGATAGAAGATCAGATCTGTACATTTAAATTATAAGTTTGAGCACCCCTATCCTAGGTTCACCAATCACATAGCACTGCTCAAATATATGAGTTGTAAACTTGGTGGTGTTTCCACTCTGCATATAGTGTGTGAATTCAATAATAAACAGGTTTGACCAGCTGTGTGTGAGTATTGACCCTATGATGGGCTGCCACCCCATCCAGGGTGTCCTCTGCCTTATGAGCTCCCTGTATAGCGTTGCAGGGTCTATCCCTTGATGGACCCTGCAACCCTATACAGGGAAAGCGATATGGAAAATGATGTATTTTATTCTAGGATTATTAAACTTGAAACTGCTCATTAAATGGAAAATATATATATTTTTATGTGTATATATTTCCACAATCTTCTCATTACCAAAACATCTCATCAAACAAATTAAGTCTAAGACTAGCAAAACATTCAGTATGAATAAATGTTATTGTTGATAATGGCAACTAATGCAACAGAAGATAATGGTAGTGATGGAAATACTGTAATGTACAAAATAGGCAGATTTTCACAACATTTAACACCAATGGCAATTTAGAGAAAAATCATAACTATTTACAAAATGGCGTCCATGAGTAAGACCACATGGTTTTCAATTATGTCAAAATCAATTAATTATTAGATGTAATTAGATTTTATGTCCAATTTTTGAAAGTTCTAATTATAAAATGACGAACTTGAAAGCTGTACATAAAATTACAAAATAAATTATGACATTTTTAAACAAATGAAGAGAGACAGCTGACATGGCTTTTGCATTTGTCCAGTGCTCTTCACCTGGTGACCTCTGATACAGGAACAATTTTTCTACAATTGTCAATTTTAAAATAAAACTCTTTTTGTGTAACAATAACACCACAATTACATAGTTTGGGGTGACTGACATATATTTCATATTATTACTCAATCACTGATTTATTGTCTATTATGTGTACAGGGTCAAGGGGAACCTGGAGTGTTGGAAGCAGAAAGTAAGGATTTGAGTATTACAATTAAGTATTGAACATTAAAGCAACAAAGTGTATTTATTGATTGACAGTACATAATATTAAATTTTCTGAACATATAATGTGTGTGTGATGTTAATTTAAATTATTTTAGCATCAGCAATACTAGACGTGACAGTGACAGTGACAGTGCTTTCCATCATTTTTGTAGTTACAGTTCGTGGCTTCCTGATTTTTGTTATTCTTTTTTTTTTTTCCTAAGGAGGAGGATGATAAATATATTTATAATAAATGTAAATTTTTTATTCATAAATGTAAATTTAATAATAGTACACCCCTCTATCTTGTATTTAAAAACGAAATTATGAGATACTTAGAAAGAATTAAGGTTTCAAAAAACTACAAAGCTATTAGAATTTTACTTTTATGTGAGTCAACGCGAAACATTTTAAGTCCTTTACAGTGTCCCCCCCCCCCCCCCTTTTTTTTTTTATTGGTGTTTTTTTTTTTTTACTGCACTTTTTATCCTTCCTTGACTGTGTTGTTTGGATTGGTTCAGCAAAATAAATAAATAAATGAATAAATACGTTTAAAAAAAAAAATGCGCTTCGTGGCGCCATCTACAGGCGGGAGGTAGTAACTACTTAAAAGTGTAACGTGAAACGGAAAATCGATTTAAAGGAACTGCCTCTGACCCCGCCCCCACTCATAAACTCTCGCGAGATTTGCGACGTGGCTTTTCCCTCGCACTCGCACAGCAGGAACGCGTAATCAAAACAGAAGCGGAACAGCAGCCGGACCTTCGGCCCTCACACACACACACACACACACACACACGCGGGGGTTCATTATTTATCTCATGCTGCAGGTGGGCTCGGGTAACATCTGCACAGAGGTTTCTGTATAGACTCAGATGTAACTGGTACAAACTGATTTGGTAAGACATCGTTTTGTTATTGTTATTGTTATTGTTGATTATGTCATAATGTACATATTGTAGATGCTTTTTAACAGTTTCTTGAAATATGTCAGTCTGTTATAATTTAACGCCTAATCATTAATTCACACATTTTAGTTCATTCACAGAAGCAGTTTTTAAATATGTAATGTTTAATAGGATGCACCTTTCTTGACTTTCTTTCTTTTTTTTTCTTTATCTGTTTAATGTAATTTAGTTTATTTTATTAAACACCTCTACATGGTTCTACACATGACCAGCATGTAGACCGGATTTGTTACAATGTTACCACAGTAACATTAACACAGTAACATTGTAGCAAACACTTAAGGAAAGTAAAAAATCTTTCATGTCCCTGTTTTTTTTTTCTTCCTTAGACCTGTTTGAACACGTCTTATCCTGAAGTCCTTGATTTGGGATGAGATTGTGTCCATGTGAACATTCTGTATAAATGAAACAACCCTGGGTCAAAATGACCACTAATGTTATTTTCTAAATGTTATTTTTGATGCAGTAAGCCTTGATCACTGATGGCAGAAGGAGGGTTTGACCCCTGTGAATGCATCTGCTCGCATGAGCACGCCATGAGGAGACTCATCAACATTGTAAGAATCGCCTTTATTTGTCTTCCGTTTCATTACCTCTTGAGAAAAACTAAACTGAAATACAATCATCAGTTCTACTCTCTGCATTTCTATAACATTAATGTCTGATCACTCTGCTCTGCTCTGTAGAAGGAGTTTATATTATGTAGATTTTAGTTCTTAAAAGCAATCCTACAAAACACAGATGTCATATACACAATATGGACAAAAGTATTTGGCCAAACCTGTTGATTATTTAATTCAGATGTTTCATCCAGGCCTCTTATCCTCATCTTAAAGCTTCAGTTTACCAAGACATCTTGGACAATGTTATGCTTCCAGTGGTTTGGGGAAGACGTTTTTGTATTTCTACATGACAAAGCGAGGACTGTAAAGACTTGATGTGGAAGAACTTGACTGGCCCGAACACAGAGCCCTTACCTGAACCCCATTAAGCACCTTTGGGATGAACTGGGACGGAAATTCCAACATCAGTGCCTGACCTCATAAACAAATTTCCACAGAAACACTCCAAAATCTTGTGGACGGCCTTTTCCATGGAACAGTGGAAGCTGTTATAGCTGCAAAAGGGGGATTACTCCATATTGAAATATATGTTTTTGAATACAATATAATTGCAGGTTTGGCCAAATACTTCTGTTCATATAATGTACAATTAACCTCGACCGAATTCTTTACACCCACATTTTTTTGCTTAACTTCGTATTAGATTTCAACCAGATATCTCACTCGCTAAATCTCTGGTCATCAAGAACAGGAAGGTCTGCAATTCACAATTAGGTCAGCTCTTTTAAATCCCTTCCTTTATCAACCAAACCGGCAGAACAGTTTCAAAATGCCACTGTGTACAATAACTGTACCACCTACAGTACTTCAAACTCTTGGGTTTCATATGTCACGGGTTTGTGTTTTTATACCTCAACTTAAAAACCATCAAAAAAAAAAAAAAAACTTGTTACTTGGGTGGTTTCATTAAGAGGACGTCATTTGCACAATCAGCATTTAACTTTAGTTCCGCAAAACAAACCGTAAACCACCTTTAAATCTCATTCGAAATGCAGAATTAAACTTTTAGAACCGTGAGTAAGACCTTAGTAAGACCTTATAAGAATATCCACTTCCTCGGATTTCTGTGGAACTTCAGTGAAATTAAACACAAGGACTGTCTGCATAGTAGTCTGGCACTGTGGGGTGTAATAGGGATATTATTGGCCATCCTTCTGGACGTGTGACTCCCTCATTGCACAAATTCTCCAGCTAGTTTACATAAAAGGTGTGGTGTACTGTGATGAGCTGTCCGACCAGGATTTGGGCACTAGTGTTGTGAGCAGTAGGTGGGAAAATGTTTTAGTATTTTTATTTTTTTTATAATTGATTCATGGACTTTTTTTTTTTTTTTTTTTTTTTTTTTTCCAATTGTCCTCTTCATATACTTAAACACAATGAGATGAAATATCATGCAGCATAGGCAGGTAACACAATGCAAAGAGATAAGATCAGTGCAGTTCCTGTACAAACTAGTCATCAGCAAGCTCTGTTTGTACTATGGGCTGCATCATGTCAGAAGGTATGGTCATATAATAATGATGTGAAGCATGTAAAAAAAAATTTTTTTTGTTCCCTGCCTGGCTGATTTTGCAATTTTTGTCATTGGAAATTTATCCACAGCTGAGGCAATCGCAGTCGTATTGCACAGACACAGAGTGCCTTCAGGAATGTAAGTTTGCTCATTCATTTTCTTGAAAAGAGACACACAAAATAAAACAAACTTTTTTTTTCCATTCGCAGGGAGTGATGCAAATCTTTAACAAATATGATAGGAAACAGAACAAGGCCCTATTCTTGGGATTTCCCTTAAATATTCCAAAATAAAATGACCGATTTGGTCATTGCGATCATTCAAAAATAGATTTATCACACATTTATCAACCGTGAGTGATTAGAATGGGGAAATAAAAAATATGAAAATGGCAACCTTTCTGAAAATGAGAAAAAAATATATGTATTAATCGTTAGATGTGTATATATGAGATGAGGATATTTCCTCACAGTAAGACATAAAGTTGATTTTGATGCCGCCCTACTGTGAGTGAGTGAGTGAGTGAGTGAGTGAGTGAGTGAGTGAGTGAGTGAGTGAGTGAGTGAGTGAGTGAGTGAGTG
>JAQMYL010000013.1:7671719-7684233 GCA_030014365.1 Clarias pachynema | reverse complement strand
GTGTGTGTGTGTGTGTGTGTGTGTGTGTGTGTGTGTGTGTGTGTGTGTGTGTCTGTGTGTGTGTGTGTGTGTGTGTGCACATCCCAGGCTTTGGAGGAAGCTGTTTCCAGAAGGATGTGCTGAATTTGGTGTATCTGTGTGAGGCGCTGAATCTACCTGAAGTGGCCTCGTACTGGCAGCAGGTACACACCGTCTACACCTGAGCCGCTCAGTCACTTCTATTGATTAGCATCTGTTTGGTGCCTTTCTTACACCTGAAGTGTGTGTGTGTAGGTCATTGACATGAATGAGTATCAGAGGAAAAGGTTCGCGTGCAGGATCATCGACTGTCTGTTTAACACTGTGACGGGAAAGAAAATCGCCCTGCTGGGCTTCTCATTCAAGAAAGACACCGGGGACACCAGGTACACACACCTTCTCACACACACACACACACACATTACCTTTGAAATTCACTGAAGGTGTTTCAGCCCTTACGACACCTTAGGGAACACACACACACACACACACACACACACTCTCTATCCAGTCAATCATTCACCCTCTATCAAGATTTTTACAGCTAAACAGGAAATCTGCTGAGTCACTCTGCTCGACTTTCCCCCTCAGTCACAGTGAGGGTGGAGTCGCAGAGTAAACACACACACACACACACACACACACAGTCTCATCACCTTTGACCTTTCACTTTCCCAGAGAGTCCTCCAGTATCTATATTTCCAAATATCTGATGGATGAAGGAGCCAAGCTGCACATCTTTGACCCGAAAGTGTCGAAGGAGCAGATCGTCCAGGACCTGTCGCAGCCCAGCATCTCAGGAGACAACCCCGAGAGAGGTGTGTGTGTGTGTGATTGTTATGCAGATGAATCACTGGGTGATTGCTGCGTCTCAGACTTTAATGATCGGGTGTAAATGTGCATTGGATGTTTCTGATGTGTAAATGACACACACACATTTAATACGTGCGTGTGTGTTGCTCTTTCCTCAGTATCCGACCTTGTCACCGTGTCCTCGGATCCTTACGAAGCCTGTAAAAGCGCACACGCTCTAGTGATCTGCACCGAGTGGGACATGTTTAAGGTATACAGAGATCACTATGGAATAAGCTTCTAAAGTTTTGGCACCCTTTAGGGGAAATACAGCTGTTTTCATACACAGTGCAAAAAAAAGTATTGTCATTGGGTTGTGTGACCTGGCAGATCGAACTACATCTTGGTTTGTGTCCAAGATGTATTTATTACACCTGCCTGATTTATAGCTTATCTATATTACAATATAAATTTTATATGAATGTGCAGAATATGTTCCATGGATTTCCTTATTAACAGTGTGCCTAAACTCTTGCATTCATTAAACCAGATAACTGATTATCACTTTGTTTTTAGATAATGAGGTAAAGCCAGATCAAATTTCTTTAGTGTTTTCATATTACACACACACATTTTGTGTGTTTTGAAGGAGCTGGATTACGCAAAGATTTATCACCAGATGTTGAAGCCAGCGTTCATATTCGACGGTCGTAGAGTCCTTGATCATTTACACCTCGAGCTCCAGAACCTCGGTTTCCAGGTGTGTTTTGATCTTTTTCTGTCATTTCATTCATCACATCTTGTTTATTATTTTACATGTCTATCTCTATTTTTTATTTTTCTGCGTGTGTGTATAGATCGAGACAATTGGAAAGAAGGTGATGACCCGGCTTCCCTTCACACCCACAGGCGCAGGACCCAGGATTACCCTCAACGAGCCACCCACAAAGAAATCCAAAGCCTGAGAGACACACACACACACACATAAAATGCACACACTCACTCAGACTCGAGTCTTTTAAATGTCTTAAAAAAAGCAAACCAAAGTACGAAAATGATGAATATTTTTACAGTGTCGAGTTTGTAACGTTCCTCATCCAGACCCGTGTCCTCCACCCGTCTCCAGCACACTGTGTTTAGCTGGGTCCTCGTCTTTAGTGGACATCCGTACAAAAATTCTGCAGATTTTTAAATGAACGTTGTCTGTAGAAACGCCTTTCAGCTGGAGAACGCGGTTTAGTTTCTCAGTATTCAGTGCGATCGATCGTTACAGGACGTTGCGACGGTGAAGTAGAAGTTTTAGTCAGTTTTTATTCAGAGAGGGAAAGAGAGAGTGTGTGTACGTGTGTGTGTACGTGTGTCTCAAGTATGCTGGAAGATTGCAGTTAATCGTTGTGTAATCATGTCCTTTTAACATGTGATTTTACATGTAAGACCTTAATGTGAAATTTTTTTTTTTTAAAGAAAAGTATAATATTTCATACTGTACAGATTTGTAACACTAATGTAATATGATACAAAGGCAAACGGTTTCTTGTTTCAAATACAGACGGACCAATGAAATCTTATTTTCACAAAATTAAAAAAATCCTTGGGTTTAAGAATCTATTTATTGCACTGTAACCATCCTTATTTCATTTGATTTCTCCTTCTCCATCATAAATCTCACATGTGTACAGATGTCTTTCATACCAGATGATGTCATTACACATAATCCATTTCACTAACTTGACTGAACACTAAACGGGCAACGTGGATTCACAAAGCCATGCTTTCACTTCCATAATTTATTGCGTGAGAGAAGGCAAGATAGAAAGAGTTCAGGTCCACGATGTCGGTCTTTATTCTACGCTTCCTTCCGTCTTTCTGTTCTTCAGCAGGTTCTTGATGAAGAACTCGCCTGTGCAAAGGAACAGCAAAGAAGTGTTTAGTCGTGTTCAACGCCTGATTGATCTCGCAGTCCCTTTTCACTAAAACTCACAGCTAACGTCAGCTGTGGATGTTACCCATAATGCAGTGAGCAGAGTGTTCACACACAATTTCATCCTCAATCTGTGTGGTTTGATCAGCACCAGAAATATTGGCACCCTTCATAAAACGGCTGTTATTTATTACTAAAATACACCAAGATAATTACAGTGATTATTACTGATGGAGATGATATCTACTACATCCTGAAACCTAGAAAGCAAAGTTATAGGAGAAATAAAGAACTTTAACATGTCAGGTGCAATAAATATTCAAATACATGTTTAAAGGCACAAGATAACAAAAATGATGACGTGTTAGTTTGAAATTTGCCAAGTACGAGGGTCAGTCAAACATTATCCGCACTCTTGACGTATTATTTATTTTAGTTAACATTTAAAAAGACAAACTCAACATGAGCTCATTGCTTTGCAATACACTTCATCCATCTGTCAACAAACTTAGATATTCCCTCATTAAAAAATGTTTTAAGCTGAACTGCGAGCCACGAATGCACCGCTGTCATCACTTCTTCATCAGAAGTGACTCTTCGTCCTCATAGGGCTGAATCATTTATGATTCACCCTCGTAACTTTTTTTGCTCAGCATCAGTGTGTTTGGCCACATGGTCTCAAACACTGGATATCTATATTTATATAGTTATATATTCTCAGCCTGATCTACAACAACATTGAGCTTTTCACTCTAGTGTGTGTGTGTGTTACCTGCTTTATAAGAGGAGCGCACTAGGGGACCGCTCGCTGTGTAAACAAACCCCATGTCCTGCCCCACCTTCTCCCAGTGAGCAAACTTGTCCGGGGTGATGTACTCCTCTACCTACACACACACACACACACACACAATTCAGGAAATGAGCACCTCAGTGCATTTGTGTATAAACTCTCAGCCCTGACATCATGAGATCAGCAGGAGTAATCAGGAGTAACGCTTCTGTACCTTCAGATTTCGTTTCGTCGGTTGCATGTACTGGCCAAGTGTCAAACAGTCCACACCCGAGTCTCTCAACGCTGGAACAGGACAAAGCAGAATCAGTATATACTGAGGAACAAAAATGTTGAAGTCACCAGATCTTAACACAACTCAATTCTGAGACCTATTTGAGACCTCTGAGAGTGTGTGATGGCGCAAAACCTTATTTTGTCTGGTTGTATATACATGAGTAAGAGTGTCTGTATGTGTTTATACCTTTTAGTGTAGTGTGTATCTGCGCGTCTGTTTCACCCAGACCGAGCATGATCGAGGATTTGGTGAGGATGCTCGGATTGACGCTTTTAGCGTGGCGCAGCACAGCGAGCGACTGGTCAAAGTTCGCACGTGGGTCACGCACATGCCTGAAAGTCAAAGCTGCGAGTTAGAATGAGACAAACTTGGAAGTAATAAAACGAGATAGTTCATCATCATCATCATTATTATGAATATAAATGTGATATGATAATATAAAATATTATTATTAATATAATTCAATAATATAATTATTACCCTGAGAAACACTAGACTCTTTAATTTCCTTTTAAAAGGCAGTAAAATGTCTGATCTGCACCATAAGAGATTTCATGCGCCACCTGGTGGTCACAAATCACTGCAGCGCTAAAAAAAAACTAATAAACGAGGTGCTGCACATTTTTCTGGGGTGTTCACTCACTGTCTGCGCCCTCTAGCGGGAAGACGCTGCAGTTACACTGCAACACAGGCTTTGCCACACATGAACTGCTGAACAACATGAGCAATAACTTAACGTACACCTTTTCTACACGGATATTACATCATATTATACAATAAAGGTGTATTCATGTATTTGTTTTATTATTTATTATTTCTGTAAATCTATAAAAAGGTCATTTTTTTCCTGATTATATTTCCCGTCTCTTATTTAAACACACCAACTATTTTCATTCATATTATGTATTTACTTGCATACACTATAGTTACAATGTGAAACACTTTATCTGGGGTTTTAAATCTCTTTTGAATTTCCCAGGAATACTTTTATATTTATATCAAATTTAATATATGAATTTAATATACAATTTCTACAGCAGGTCATTTACCAGATTACACCGTGAGGTTTATTTATCTCACTTACAGATGAGAACTGAGTGAAAATGAGACCCTGTAACAGGAGTCCAGGCTGTTCTATACTTGCTGTTAACTACACGCACATGAACACAAGATGGCCGCCGTCTGTATCCTGTGGTTACTTTTATATGCGTGTGTGTGCGTGTGTCCTCATGGACATCGTAAGACTCCACGACCCCCAAATTGCGCAATATTCAGTCCCTTTATTAAGAACTAACATTTTATTGCAATTATTTTCCTCATGTGTTGGTTTGGTTTCTTTCTGAGCATCTGATATACAGTCGTAAGTAAACGACTACACTGAGATCACGAAATGCCTTAAACTATGACTCAGTGGATATGAGATACTGCGAACACTAACTGCGCAAAAGTTATCTTGATATGGAACATTGTGTTTTACGATAGCTGATCAGTTGTGTTTGTTTGTGCTGTGAAAAGTATGTTTTTATTTTTTGCATGTCAGTGACAAATTTGTTTCTCATCTCTTATTCTAAGTTCTTTAGATTGCAGCATCTGTTGCATTTTTTTAGCTTTTAATGTGCTTGATTTTGTCTATTGAAGTGATTTCTTGATTCAACAAGTGTGGCAGTAATCAGGCCTGGGCGTGGCCTCAGCTTTTTGTGTTTAAAAAAAAAAACACAGTTCATTCATGAGGGCAATTAGCTTTTTTCCCCCCCTCAGTTCCCTTAAAACTGCATTTTGTATTTACTCGGGTTATCTTTGTGTAATATTAAAATGTGTTTGATGATATTATTAACCATTAAGGGATGACATATGCGTAAAAAAAAAAATCTAAAAGGAGCAAATACATTTTCACAGCACTGTGAGTTAAGACTCATGGCGTTCGTACATTGAAAGTGGCATTTAGTCGCCTGGCCTTTTCTTTACCTCTGCAGTTCTCTGACTGTCTCTATGTTGTGAGCGTAAACGTCCAGACCAGACAGAGCGACTGTCTCCACTGCCGAGAGATCGCCACGAAAATCAGGAGTCAAGCACTCCACCAGGATGTCGGGGTTCCTGTAAGAGTCAACAACCACAGAACGGATCTTCAGACAGACATACGCAGTTTATTTATAGACAGTTTGTATGTTTTGGTGACCTAACACACATCATCGTGTTTTTCTCCCATTCATTTGTCACCTGTCTGTACTGGACATCTGTACACGTGTTGTGTCTTTACCTCTCCTTGAGATGGGACACGGTCTTCGCAAAGTGTTCTGCGCCTCCATCCGCGAGGTCTGTTCAACACACACACGCAAAAAAAAACCTTAATACATTAATACAATCAGCAGTCTACCATATTGTTGAGCAAACTCCAGCCGTCTACAATATAGTGTTTACCGTCTCTGTCCACTGATGTGAGCACCACGTAGTCGAGTCCCCACGCGGCAATAGCTTTAGCGGTGTTGTACGGCTCATCCGGGTCGAGAGGAGGCGGATTTCTCGCCGTCTTTACTGAACAAAACCTGCAGCCACGTGTACACGTGTCTCCCATTAACTACACACACACACACACACACACACACACACACACACACACACACACACACACACACACACACACACACACACACACACCAGAGAGAGACAGAGCTGTGATGGAGTGTCAGGTTCACTGTGTAATCATTCATCAGAGGAAAATAACAGCACTGAACTGACCTGCTGTAGTATAATAACTAACTGCTTCACCTGAACTAGTTTACATTCACCTGCATCAAACTTTGTCCTCTCAGGTTTAATAATTTAATGTTTAAACACTCTATTAAATTTACACTATAAATGGTGCTGCACTGACCATGATGGTTGCTGTGGCAGTAGCGTACTCTCCACCTCCCCAACACTCGCCAATGTTCGGACATCTGGCCTCCTCACACACCTGTCACCATAGCAACAACAACAACGCCAGCTTTAGCTATATAGATTTCATATTTATATATCTGTATATACTGTATATTTTACATTTATATATGTATATTAATATGAGTTATTAGCTACAGTTGTGTTTGCATAACCTTAGGACAACATGCCAAAGATGAGACTTTTATAAAGTTATATATCAAACATCTTCAGTTATTATCAAGAATAACAAAAATGATCAAATTTTATTTTATTATACAAAACTACATTTTTGTCATGTTTAGAGATTCATGCGGCTCTCCAGTCTAAAACACAAGGAAAAAACAAACATTCCCTTCCGACTGTCCTTTTTCATTTCTATATAAATATTTATTTTTTATAGCCAATCAGATTTCCCCCTTTTTTGTGACCTCACATAAGAAGATCCGCTCCCCTGGTTTGATGCTCATTAAATGCCCTACATTTAGCTCCGCTCAACTCTGTCCGCCCAGTCCTGCTCAGCTCCGTCACTCTCTGGGTGCCATTTTAAAAAACTACAGTAAATAAGGCTGACGACACGGTGGCTTGGTGTCGCCTCACACCTCCGGGTCCTGGGTTCGATTCCCGCATCGGGTCTGCGTGCCAACATGTTCTCCCTGTGCTTGGTGGGTTTCCTCCAGGTACTCCGGTTTCCTCCCACAAGACATGCAGGTTAGACTAATGGGCGTTCCCAAATTGGCCGTACACGGTCCATAGGAGAAGGAAATGGCGAGCCACTCCAAAGGGCACAATCCAGTGTCTTCTTGTGATAGGCCAAGTCTGGATAAAAGGCCAAGAAAACCCCACGGACAGCATCTAGGACGGCCTGGGTGCCATGAGGTCACAACTGAACGACTAAACAACAAAATAAGGCTAAGGTTAGCATCTAATAGCTCTTAAAAAGGCTTAGGTTAGCTGTTAGCAGCCAGCAGTTAGTGGCTCACCGTTACCTAGCCTTCTTCAGCTTGTAGTTTTGTTTGAACTTTACTATCGCTAAACATTAAGGAAGTCATTATGAATTAACTATCTTACATTTAATATGTTGGTCAGAAATGTGGACGGACAGAAAAAGTCTGAAAACCGGTGATGAAACGCTACGAACATGGACCGAATTCTGGTCCTTGTGTTCTGATTGGCTGGACAAATGCACTTCACCAGGGATACACATTTAAAGCGACAGACACTGGAACAGGACTGAAATGGATAGAAACTCAAGCAGCCAGAATGCAGGATCTGAGCTGTACGTCACCTGAACCGTTAAGAGACACGTTTATGACGACATCGACCACTAAAAAAAAAAAAAATCAACCTTGCAATATTATCTGATGACTATATCATACATAACACACCGGCTTCCCAGTTTATGTGACCCACAATGACATTAATACAGGACGATACTCACAGTGTGTAGCTTCAGGTCTCGCAGTGTGTTCTTCAGTTTGTTGTAGTTCTTCCCGATAGGAATCTCCGTCTTGAGCCACGGCGGTAACCTGAGCCTGGGATCCGCAGAGCATATGGTTAATGCTAATCTTCTGTCACCGTCATGTCTATTTACATTACAGCAATTATATATTATTGTGCTAAACAAACAGCGGTGGCCAAAAGTATTAAGACAAGACGTGCCATGTATTATAGTTCTCCCAAGATGTCGATAATTAGTTCTAGCAGATCTCACTATAGACTTGTGTTAATTACTTTAAATCATGTGACAATGACCTAATCCTAATGGCAAACTGTTGGACGATGGAGAAGAAGGAAGGAGAAGCTGTCTCCTGTCCATGATCTTCAGGAAGCAATCAAGCAGGCATGGAATGAGCGAGTGACACCAGAGGACTGCAGACGTCTTTTTTTTTTTTTTACAAAAAATTAAGTACTTCATACTGTTGTAAAGCAATTTCACTGCAGAAAATAACAAATTATTCTTATTATCTTGACTGTCATCATTTAAAAATTTTAGGAACGTCGTTAAAACATTGAATTAAATTTTTGTCACCACTGTAAATCAAGCTTCATTAGTATTAGTTGATGCTGGATGCTTTTGTTTTTCATACAAGGAGAAATTCTCACTGATAATAATCCAAGATTCAACTTTATTCCGTCATTTACACTGACAGGATTTGACGGATCCGATTATTCAGAGAGATTTACAGAAGCATGTGGTTTTCTTGAGAAAAAAAAAAAAATCAGATACAGTCACATGATTTCATAAGGATTCGTCTTATCCCTATTGATTAACAAGCTTGTCTTTATCGATCCCCACCTCACCGCATGCTTGATTGAAAGTATGAGGGCCGTTCAAGTCAAACCGGGACTTGTGTAAAAGCGAATGAGATTAACAGAAATCTTCAAGCACAGTACGGTGATGAGACTCTGAGCTGCAATAAAACATTTCAAGGGAGCAAATGTTTTAAAGAAGGCTGTACGTATGTGAATGATTCTCACTCTTAAAGGAGTTCCTGGGAGGCCAGCGTTTCAGACATGAAACAGGCAGTTTGATCATGGCTTCGGCGTTCTGAGATAACTTTAATGGTATCCAAGCACCAGTGAAACACTGGGATAAGCGGATTAATGTAGAAGAGGGATTATATATAAAGAAATAAAGGCAGTTTTTACTCTCATAACTGTTTTTGTAAATTCTGCACAATCCCAGTCCTGGTTTGAGACTTGAACGCCCCTTGTATAGGATTCCTTTGCTGTCTGATGTTGTGTGTGCTCGTCTATCAGACACAAACACATTGCTCAATCTCACACTAGTCAGGGAACACTAGAGAGGGTTGTAAAGGTCAGGTAGTGGTGTGAAATGTACAGCATATCAATAAGAAAACTTCATAAACTTTATGAAAGAAACAGTCCCAAACATTACACACCTCGATGTTATCAGTTTGATTCACCATCACTCACCGTTCCCCTTTTAGGCGCTTCAGGTTGCCCCTGTACTCCTCCCATTTGCTCTTTTCTGACAAATCTCCTGATATAAAGTCCTGCAGTTTCAGTCCATCTTCTTTCATTTCTTTCTTTCTGTCCTGTAGCGTCTGTGACGTGCTGGCTGTGTTGCTCAGTCGACTCGCACAGACCTGCCGGAACAACCAACAGACATTATTCAGGGCTTCGACCTCCATCACGCACATGTTGCAGATAAGGAATCAAAGACGACCCAAAATTAAAAAAATTAAAAAATTAAAAATCAACAATATGGTGCTGTGATGTGACCTGACATAAGGAGAGCTACTTATTTATTAATACATATTTAATCTATGACTCCACACACTAGCCGCGGGGCTAAACATACTGTACGAGTCAGGAAGAGGAGTGTTTGCCAGACATGCTAATATACAATAGGTGTTCAAGTCAAACCGGGACTTTTGATTGAGGAAAAACAGAACATAGTTATGAGAGCAAAAACTCCTTTTTATTCTCTATATAATCTTCTGCTACACTAATGTACTCATCCTAGTGTTTTACTAGAGCTTGTACACCATCATGGTAGAACGTTTTCTCAGTACGCTGAAGGCACGATCAGACGGCCTGCTTCATTAAAATGTTTCACCGTACTATACTCATAAATCATTTACAAGAAATTTAATCACAAGTCCCTGTTTGACTTGAACACCCCTCATATCTATCTATATCTATCCATCCACCCATCTAATCGATCTACGCCTGTCTATCTACACATGCACACACACACCTCAATGCTTGTTGAAAAATTTTCATAAAACCACCAGAATTTTCAAATATCCATTTATTCAAACCAGACACGTGTCTTTTGTTCAGTGTCCGCGGCGCTACTTGTAAATGCTAACATATTTTAAAAAAAACACTGCTACAAAAAAGAAAATTAAATATAATCATGTCATATTTTTAGCCAAAAAGTAATCTTATAAGGGTTAAGCAGTAAAAGGTAACTCTTGTTTCTTTGGGACATGACCTTGACTCCTCCCCCCCATGTTATATACTATTATCCTCACGCTTACTGTAAGTCTTTATTATATTTATAAGGTTGAAGGGACCCTGAATGTGATATGATGTTTTTCTTTGATCACATTCTCATGGATCTTCATACAGATGTCTTGTCCGCAGATAAGATCATGGACCTTAATGATGTCAGCCAACCTCGTATAACCCCGTCACTACTCCTCCTTCGTGTTCGTCATAAGAGGATGAAGAGTAACTTCCGATGAAGAAGTGATGACAAGGGTGCATTTGTAGCTCACAGCACCGCTGTCTTCATCAGAAGTGACTCTTCGTCCTCGTCCTTCGTCCTGCTTTCAGGTGAACAAACAGGTGAACGTTTGATGGAACGAGATCAGGACTATAGGGAGGAGCTTTAACATCCCAAAACAAAGTTTCTGCAGAGTGTCGACAGCGTAGGCAGAAGCGTACGGTCATGCAAGATCACGACGAACTTGTATATCAGTCCTCTGTGTTTAATCCAAAGTTTAGGCTCTTCAATAAGTGTCTCACTGTAACGAGCGCTGTAAGATGTAACGAAAACTGTAAGATCATTGATGAATTTTCCAGCTGATGGTTGACTTTTGAACTTTTTCTTGGTTGATGATTGAGTACGTTTCCTTTCCAGAGGCTAGAGATGTAGTGATGATTCTCTTCTCTTCCATCCTCAGAGCTGCCGTTAGTCTTCTGTCTGCACCCGTAGGGGGGTGGGGTCGCAACAACGGACCATCCGATCCGCACACAACCTGGCACAGGTTCGACACAAGATAATCCTCCCATTGTATTTTACTTCTGCGGTGTTTCGGCACCAGGTACACCGTCAGACTACAAAAAAAAAAAAATCTAAATCACTGCACGCTGCTGTTTTTTTGGCACGAATCACAACTGAGACGTCCCTTATTTCTGGCGCTGCAGGTACAGATGAACTGATCTAACATGTTCACACCAGTGATGTGGAGAGTCAGGAGCCTCGAACAGAAACACTGGAGGCTTATTAGAACAGGAGTGAGGAAAATTTTTGACTCACCCTTTTGTGTTATTATTATTAGAGAAATGAAGTTACAACTCTGCAGACAGACAAGCATCAGATACAGATGACAAGTGTATGATAGACTCATAAACAGATCTGAGGTCATTGAAGGTCATTGTTTATTATTATTATTATTGTTGTTATTATTATTATTATTATTATATCACACCAGAACTGTTGCACTTCTAGAAGTACACTCAGCCGTTTGGTTGAGACTGACCTCGGAACAGCTACAGTAGATAATACACACTGAATTCATAAAGCTGAGGTCACACTTACGTGAGACGCTTCAAAACATCTCGATGAGAATAAAACGTTACTACAGGACAGACGAGCAACAGCGCACGAGCTTCTGCCGATCAGCGCCATGGCCGCCATTCTGTCACCTGACGTCGGTGCGCGTCATAGGCGTGGCTTCTTCTTCTTCTTCTGTTCGATGTTGGAAAACATCGTAAAGATGCCCTACCGCCACCTACTGGACATTACCTTAACCGCTCCAATAGGGGGAAAATATTACAGCAATTTTCTTACTTTCTTTATATGGGTGTGTGTTTTCATTTATATTCTCTCAATCAGATTGGTTTTCTTGCAAGAATTTGTAACATTTATCTCCTCTATGCTTTTGTAATAGTTCCTGTACAGCCAAAACATAGTATTGGTGCTACAAAGTGTCTCACCTACGCAGAGGTGGAAAGTAATGAATTATATTTACTCGCATTACTGTAATTGAGTAGATTTTTTTTGTGTACTTCTACTTTTTAAAGTAGTTTTTAAAATCTGTAA
>JAQMYL010000013.1:7618175-7632603 GCA_030014365.1 Clarias pachynema | reverse complement strand
CACACACACACACACACACACACACACACACACACACACACACACACACACACACACACACACACACACACACAACACTTCACCATCCACATCAACAATATGTTTTAATCAGCAGTTGTCGAACCTATTAACCTACTATACAAGTTCTTGTTTAAGGAGGTACTATGTGTAACCGAAACTACTTTCAGAGCTGTTTGTATTTACCTCATTAAACATGCAGGTCAAAAAAGGAAATACTTGTTTCATGTTTGTCCATATTTAGTTAATATTCCTGCATATTTTTTTTTAGATCAAAGGACCTTGCTCAAGGGCCCAACAGTGGCAGCTCGCAGCATCAGGTCTAGGACCAGGGACCTCCTGCACCGTAACATGTTACCTTGTGCCCCACTGAGTCAGAGTCAGAGGCACTTCATATAACTGAGAAGCTTAATAAAGTAGATAGATTTTTGCATTAAATTGCTATTTTATTCAGGACAGCGAAGAAAACCTCAAATAGCATTTTTGTACACTTACTTCACATATTTTCAAAATGGGAGCATGTTTAGAAAAATTTTATGGTTTTTTTCCTGATGTTAATTATTACCTATTATTAATAAATGTATAAAAATGCAAACCCGTTTGAGTCAATGAGCCCTGATGAGCTTGTGACATTGTACTTGAAATACAGAAAGTAACTGACAATGATATGACCGTAGATAAACAGTGTATCAGATAAAGTGGTTGTGTGGTGGTACATCAGTGTTTAGGGTTCGAAGATCCGAGATTTAAAGATCCTGTGGGCTCTTGAGCAAGTTGCGTGAATGCTGTGATCGCATGGTATTTGTGAGTGAGCGATAAATGAATAGTGTGTGTATAAATAAATAAATTCATTAATAAAAAAAATACATGTACATATCGGCCAATTTAAAATTTAATTTATTGGGATAACTGAAATATTGAGTACGTAGAAGAGTCAAAACCATATGAGTCTATCATACTTTACTGCATTAAAAAGGTAGATTTTTCAACATAATACAGTGTACTTAAACTGTTCATAATGTGAGAGGGAACATACAAGTAACATCTCTCGATTTTAAGAATTTAAATCCGATGCTGTAATCACAAATGCTTCAGAGTTTGTAGGTTTGAGTGAAATATAAAACGTATTTATAAAAATAAATGCATTTCAATCCTAATTTCCTCAGAGCAAGAATAATGTTCCAGTAATTAAATCTTCAGCTAAACATCCATGTCCATGAGGTGCTTTAAATAACAAATTTTTAAAAAAATCTTGATTTGCTTCTGTAGGTGTGTTTGTTGGTGAACGACTTCACATTCATTTCCGCTTTAGTTGAAGTGAAGCAAAGATGTGGAATTTAATGACAGATTTAAGAGTTTAATCATTTCAGAGTACTAAACTTAATCATCTGCATTTGTTGTCTTCTCCCACTGAGCAACGCGAGTCTGCAATGTCTGATTGTTACAGCTGCTCTATGAGGATTTAGCATTTCCAGTCACCAATTAAAAACTCTGGACTTGTGCTGTATATACTGGGTAAAAAAAAAAAAAAAAAGATTGAACTATTCTAGATTTTCTAGTCATTTTTAAGTTTTAATTACACATTGCATGAATGCCGTGATATCCTCCTGAGACCTGGACTACAGTATACTGTTGTATAGCTATAGATTTAATCAGTGTCTTTAACTAGGAATATTTATAGACAAGGAAGCTGGGAGAAAATGTCATGTCCTCATATGAGTGTATTCGGGTCTCAAGGGGATGATATATAGATTTCACTTCTTGATTATGAAGTATAGAAGTCAGAGTTAGGTCCCAGGATGCTTGGGTTTGCTTCAGTTATTCATATTAAAGCGTTTCATTTAGTAACCACTGTGAATTATTTAGTACCAACTGTTAAACTCAGGAAACTGTGTATAGTTACAGGGATGGTGAATGTAAAGTCTGCGCCCTCTGGTATTTCCGGGTTTTTAAAGTTTTTAAGTAAAAGAACACAAAATATATACTTCAAGAAACGTATAGGTGGATTTCTGGTGGACGTTTGGATTTTTAAAGCTTTTTTTATTGTTCACTTCACAGCTAAAAGTGCATTCTATCAAGATTTAAAATCCTTTTTTTTTTTTTTTTAAGGACTGTAGTAAGCAATACTGTATTTGCCATCGCGATTGTACAAAGTGTGTGTGAGACCATATGGATAATGTCACCACTGGTGCGTCTCAGATTCTCCAGTGCTCCTGAATGTGTTTCTCCTGAAGGTCTGCTCATCCTTCACCAAGACCTGCCAGACATAAGCTTCACATTTCTTTTACATTCTCTTCCAAAGCTGTGAATATCGGTGATAATTATTGATTAATCAGTCACATTGATTGTGTGGACAGTAATGTGTGAGATACACTTACATTAACAAGAAGCAGGAGATGGGGAGCTGAAGCATTTACATCACCAACCTGGAAGATTATTCTGAGAAACAGAAGTGAGGAGGTAAAATTACTGCTGGAAGAACGGTGGGGATTCTGGAGGTAAAACCGAAAAAGTTCCAACATTTATTTTTTAATGTAATCGATTATTGAATTGATTTTGAATGTAAACAAATGAAAAACCATATCCCAGGTTTACTATTGTTACAGTGATTAAAAAAATAAAACTAGTTATTAAATTACACGTTGAGGGGAAATATTTATTATATTTCCAGTGTATATGTATGTCTACTTCAAATTTGTACATTTGTACCTGCATACTGTAAATATGAACACAAAAGCATTCATATGTATAAAATACAAAATGGAAAGTAGAATAAAATATTTAAACACCACAAATTAAAATTTGTACTTTGTTGCAAAGCCATTTTTGGTAAATACAGCTTCAATATGTCTAGAGTAAAAAGTACTTCGCTTTTTGCAAGACTGTGGTTCAAATCGCCCAATTCCTTTTAGCAAATCATCCTTTAATTCCCCAAGGCTGTGAGGGTTCCAATGGTGCACTCGCAATTTTAAAATCCTGCATAAATTTTCAATGAGGTTCAGGTCAGGAGACTGGCTTGGCTATGCAAGTTCTTGAGTTATTCTGGATTCATGTTTAAGGTCATTGTTGTGTCAATATTCTTTCCAGTTACTGATGAGATTCAGTTCTTCCAATATACAGAATTTATTTTAAGTTCAATTAACTGATTTAGATTAAATTAAGGAAATGTTTTTTTACTGCGACAGGCTGCAAAGTACCCAAAGATAACCTCAGCAGCGACCTCATTTCCCCTCTTGTTTGTTCCAATCACTCAGCATTCAGCATCAGCAGTATATAGTACTAATCACCATCATCTCTACCTGTTTCTCACCGGTTCATGCCTTGAGTTAGATGTTTTTATGCTTGAATGATTCATAGGTCACTGTGTGGCTTAACAAACAAAACTAGTCAGGTACAGGACTGGACTGAAAATGAGAAGTAATAAAGTTCTTCAGGAACCCTGGATAACTTTTCCTCAAGACTATATTAAAAGAATATACAAAGGTCTGGCTTTTTGGAAGCAAAATATGAAAAAGGGTTGGTTCAAGACTTTTGCACTCAAAATTACTATTTTAAGTTTAATAAAATGCATGCATAGTATACCAGGGTGGCTATCCTTCTTACCTCAGTCAAACTGTAAAGCTACAATATAAAGTGAATTTAAGTAACCAAAGAAAGATTTAAATATCTGACTCCGACCATTTCATTAATTCATACTCCAAGTAATAACCTTCTGGCTTTCAAGCTGTTATGATGCACTAAATAAACAACGGATGATAAATTTTAATATGTTTAGCCTTATTTTGGGAAAAAAATTCAGGCTTTCCTGCTGCTCTCCCAACTGCTCTGTTCTGAAAAGGACAGTTTTTAAATCAGTCCCACTGTTTGTTTTAATATCTATATTTGGCAAATACACAGACCAGATTTCTGACGAAAAGCTCAGTGCTGGACTTTCCCTCAGCCACTGTTTACAATCGAATGCTCTTTCTCATATCATAAGCATCTTCTCACTCTGGGTATTCAGACCCATTCTATAAATGTCTATATGTCGTGCACCTACAGCTTTTCTCTGCTGTTTGAGTAAGAGAAGTTTGTCTTTCCTTACAGGGTCAAACCAAAGTGCAGGCACAAATCCATATGAGCCATGTTTCGAGCCCTTCCTGCTAATTCAAGTCTTGAAAAGCTGATAACGGGTCTCATATATTTACAGTAGACACAAGGAATACATTTCCAGTTTAAAGGTTTTGTGTGAAGTGTTTAATATTTAATTACTTTGGGTAATAAATATGACCATGCAAGTGAAACTCTGTCAAACAGGTTTATTAATCACATCAAGAAAGTATTTCCTATTGCATCAGAGTGATCAAAACTGTATCCCATTTTCCATCCCTTAGAATTTTGCAGTTCACAACCAGAGCAGAGGTGTACAAAGAACACACATACTGTACTGTACTTGAGTAAAAGTAGAGATTTCTTTGGGCAAAAATCTCAAGTAAAAGTACAAGGCCTACGTTTACTTGTGTAACTGAGTAAAAGTATAGAAGTACTCGCCTTCAAATTTACTTAAGTATCAAAATATAGGGCTGTACTAGCTCACTGCTTCTGAACTTCTGAATATGCAGTTTTTGTCACTGTCTGGGTGAAATTCCCCCTTCAAATACTACACATCACTCTCGTTAGGTAATGCAACGCCATGCAGAAATGTAGTTAAGTAAAAGTATAGATTTTTGCTGTGCTTCTGAGTAGAGTGAAAGTACTAATTATATTATAAATCAAGAAAAAAGATGGATAAAAGACATCTTTGCAAGTGAAATATTCTCAAATCTAGCTCAAACTAACTATGTTATGTTAGTATAATTTCTTGACATGTTTTACAACAAACCAAATATATAATTATTACGTTTTTTTTTGTCAAATTTTACTAAAATTGTAAGCAAAAATGTCTTGTTTTATTGGCAGAGAATTTTGTTACTTTCAAGAAATAAATTCCTAGAACTAGCAAAATAATTTTTTGACATTTCATTAGATATAAGCCCTTATATCTTGTATTTGTTTTTTTTTTTATTTTAAGAAAGTGTGGATAAATTTAGCTATATTCAAGATATTTTCACTTCCTAATATATTTTTTACAGCGAGCTTTGTGCTTCTATTATGGCTCCACATACAGTACGGCCAAGAGAGTCAGGTGTTCACATACTTTAGGCGATATTGTGTATATTACATAACCGAAACAACACCTATTTTCTCTCACTGTATACCCATTCTGGGAAAAAAAAGACATTAACTACAGTGTTTAAACCAGACACTTGACACATATTGTAAAATATTATTATTAATGTCCATTATGAAGAGAAGCATTTTGAAGTTACAGTATCACATTCCAGTAGTTACCTGGCACTCGTATGGATAATGTGGAGTAGCTCTAAAACGTGCTATCTCCAGCAACACTGATCCACTGCAGTTCTGAAACACACACACACACACAGTAACGGTATAGTCTGTTCATTTGGAATATTAACTTTATAAAATGAAAAGGAGTGAAAATGAATTGTTTGTGTGCTGGTTGTAGTGTAGGAAGATGATTGTGAGTCAGTGAGAGTAACACCTGTAGTAGTGTGCGGGCGTAGTCTTGAGTCACAGCTCTGATGTCCTCTCCATTCACTGACAGAATCTGATCACCAAGTGAGAGTCTGGCGTCTGACTCAGCCACCCCTCCCTGCCTTATCTCAGACACAAAGATCCCTGTGTCGTTCCTGTAACACACGCCACACACGAGTATCATAACCACAATCCACAGAATATATTTGACTTAATTTATAAATTGGATGACTACTTCTATGCTATTACTCTTTGCTAAAGTAATGTTACTAATCACTGATTATACATGTACTGTAAATATACCTATGTATACCAGGCACGATGAAAACAACCCAGATTTTTAGTGCACACATTTTTTGTTCGCATGCATTGTGAGACCTTCAAGAAAAGGGCACAAAGTGACCCAGTATCACATTGTGTTTGATGTAAATGCCAGTGTTATCATTTTTTATGGAACCTTCTTTCTGATATTCGACCTGGGACTTTCTGGGGCAGTAGACCTCTAAGTAATGCCCAGGACAAGGAGATGCTCCTTTTAAAATAAGTGATGGTGGCCAGCGGGCTAGTGTATATTTAGACACCGAAGCTCCTTGTTTCTTTCCCTAGCAGGTTCCGTCTATTAAAAGTTGCAAGATCAATAACAAAGTGGATGAAAAGGTTTAAAAACCCCATATCAACCACAAGCGGTGGCACGGTGGCGTGGTTAGCAGTGTTGCCTTGCACTTCCAGGGTCTGATTCCTGCCTCGGGGTCTGTGTTCATGGAGTTTGCATGTTTTCCCCAAATTGGTGGTTTTCCTCTGGGGACACTGGTTTCTTCCCACATTTCAAAGACATGCAGCTTAGGCTAACTGGCATTTCCAAATTGCCTGTAGTGTGTGAATGAGCGAGAGAGTGTGTGTAGGGTGTACCCCTCTTCATGCCCAAAGTCTCCAGGGATAGGTTCCAGGGCCCCCTGCAACCCTGTATACAGGATAAAGCGGTATAGATGATGAGTAAATTATCAACCACATGGGAGAGGCTGTGTTTTTACAGGATTGCAGTACAAGCATGAGATCTCACACTGGGCTTCTGGGTTAACATAGTAGACAAGTGCATCTTGTACCCTTCAGAAAGGCTGTGACAAGTTTATGAGCCTCCTGCAAGATACCATCCATGGTGCTGTGACACTGGGCGATACATGATTCGGGTTAGACAAGGACTTTCCCCTGTCTTGATGTCTCTGTATGAAGTCTAGTGCACACCGTTTGTGGAAGAGGTTCACTGACCCTGCTTTTCAGTCTGAGGGGGCCAGACTGGTGAGCAAAGGCCCAAATCAATCATCCATTTGTTACAAAATATTGGGGTGAAGAATCTGAAGAATATGCCAAGGGGTCATGTCCAGTAGTGAGAGCAGAAGTAACAACAAAGGGTACTCTGGGGAACAAGTAGACCCTGTATCTCAATTTTGTGCAATGGGGGCAGTAACAATAGTAAAGAAGAAAATGGTACTGTAGTCAATGAGGCCAGGCATTGTTTGGTGGATACTAACCTAGTTCAATCAGGGATTATTACACTTGACAAATGTAAGTCTCAAAGAGACCCAACTGTACACTGCCAAACCTTTCCCAATCTGGAACATCAAATTTGGACACTATGCTCCAAACATGTCTCTAGTGGCTGATCATGGCTCCCTGGTGACATATATGTCCATCACAGCATTGTCCGACAAGATCAGACGTGACAGTGCCACAGAGCCAAAACCTGAATACAGTGACCCCCAAGTTCCAGCTGTTTGACACGTTCTACTCTTATATATGGGACAGCTTGCACCTGAGGGTTAATAATCCCAGCTTCCTCAGGAGTAGCTGATATAACAATCTGGTGGAAATCATTTTGTGAACAGCATGGCCAGCATTCTCAAGTAATCTAGCTTCACACAGGTGATTTGTGTGGGCTGCTTCGTTACTGAGCACCGTAATGTGTACCATAATCAGAGGCAACAGGACTGCCTGCATGCATGTCGAGAACACCTATGCGATGTTCACTCATGTGAACCAGTCTTATGGCTCCATTACATGAATAACACCTAATACTGTGGTTCTCAACTCTGGTTCTTGAGGACCACCTGCCCTGCACATTTTAGTGCTTAAATCCGGTATGAGCTGTGAAAACACTAAGGCAGGGCCGGTGGTCATCCAGGACTGGCTGAGAACCAGTAATTTTAATATAGAGGGGCAGGAGGGCTTTAAAGAACTAGATTAGCCATCAATTCAATTCAATTCAATGTTATTTGTATAGCGCTTTTAACAGTGGTCATTGTCACAAAGCAGCTACCATCTCAAATCTACAATCAGATGGCTGAATTACAGTCAGTTTTTCATCCTTGTTCTGAACTAGAATGCAATTTAGGTTGCCACCATGCCACCGCCATTCAGGTTTTTTTCCCAAGATGGAGCAGTTTTCTTGGGAAAAAAACATGGTACAAGTATGTGTTCAATGACAAAGCAACCTTAACCCTTGTAAACTTGGGATTTAACAATTGCATTATTGAGGACACAACAATATTGCTAACCATCTAATAAATGTGCGTTGTGAATACCTTTTACCCACAATGCTCAGGCCCAGCTCCTGGCCTGGTTGCACCTGCAGATCCACAGGGAAAAGTTCCCACATGTCCTCATGAGTGTGAACTTGGTTGTTAAAGGTGTGTGTGGTCATGTGTCTGTACACACAAAGGCGTACATGTTGGGGAGTCAAACGCAGAACACTTAGAGCCTCCTCATGACTGGCCATTCTCAGGTCTATACCGTTCACCTGCATATAAGGGATTAAATAGGGTAGAAGTCAATATCAGCGATACATGTAAAAAGCCAACAGCGCAATAAACAGTTTATTGGACTGATACTATACAGAATGATCTTAAACATGCAGGTGTAATCTTAAAGAAATTCTAAGATACACATGATGCAACAATTAGTAAATTTGTAGGTTAAAAAAAAGCGTCATTATTTTATAACAGCAATGCATTTGGTGCTACATAGCCGTCATAAAATTGTTATTATTGCTAAGGAAAAATTCTGTAATAAAAACGAATGTTAGTTGTGAGATTAGTCCTTCTCTACATATCCGCCACATACTGTAAGGCGACACACTTCTCCAAACAATGGAAGAAGAAGCTTTGAAGAAGGGTTAGGGTTAGGGTTTTTTTGGCTCTTGAGAACCCCATATTGTTTCTTCAAGGGATGGAAGAGGAAGAAGTCACTTAGGGAGTAGGAGGATGTGGCAGAATTTCACACATCAAGTTGCCCTGCTAGTTTCACCATTTTGTGAGCTGAATGATCTGGCGTGTGGCTATCAAGAAAGTGAACTTTAATTTTTTCAATTGGGGGCGCCATTTTGGTTTTGACCTGCTTAGCCACATTGTGTGGAACTATACTGCGGATTTTCTAAACCAGAAGAAATGTTCACGAACATACTCATTTACGGAGACATAATTTGGGTAATTATTTTCAGTTTTTTCATACAATAATGAATTTATGACTGCCCCTTATATAGTGGCAGCTTAGAAGTCAGTTGTTTCTCGGTTGTTGTGAATACGCATGTAACAGCATGCTTGCTGTCTTGAAATCACCATAATCATTCAGGGATGAATTATAAATACCTCAAGGATGTGATCTCCTGCCATTAATCTCCCATCTCTATGAGCAGCGCCTCCTTCATTCACCTCATGAATCAGAATCACTCCCTATAAGAGAGAGAGAGAAAGATGGATAGACAATGAGTCAGGACAAACAGAATAGAGGTCAAGAGAGAAGTTTTAGAAACCCAATAAATTATATAAGTAATAGATCATCCTAAAATGCTTTAGAAGAATCAGCCATGTTCATACCCTTTTACTCTAGTGCAGGAGATAACTTTGTACTCTTAAAGGCTCGTATTAATTATTAACCACTTCTGCATTAACTTCAACTTCTTTTTGAGATGAAACCAGTCATTTGTAAAGGACACCTGCAAACTTCTCACCAGTAATGTGTTGCAGCCACCCACGATGGTAAGACCCAGACCGGAGCGTCCTTTACAGATATCAATGATGTTTAAGCAGCCGGGGATGATGGGACATGTCAGAGGGTCTGATCTCACACTGCATGCAGAACAGTAGGAAGATGTCTGTACTCCAGAGGCAGAGGGATTGATCATGGAACTGTAGTAGGCTTGTTTATGGTGAATGATGTGTGCATGACTGGCTGCTGTGGTGTGAGATGTAGGTGGAACATGACTGGTTGGAGTGATGTGAGCGGAGGAAGGAGTAGGGTCATGTAGAGGCTTGTGGTTTGATGAGGCGATGATGGAGACTGGAGGATCTTTATAAGGACAAGGCTTCTGTTTATCTAATCTCATCTTTTCTTCCTAGAAAGAAAGAATACATGTTTGGGTGTTGATGTTTCATTTATCTCTGTGTGTGTGTGAATTAGTGTTTTGTTAGTATTTACCTGCATCACCCTTGCATCATAATTGTGCTCTTTATTCGTAGCCAAGGGTGATGTGTTGGTGGTGTCTTCTGCCTAATCACGAGAGATAACAATCAATCAATCGTACATGCTGAGACGCTTAAATCAGTGTGTGTCTAAGTAATAATGTTCACTTCCTCAATTAAATTTTGATTGCTGTGATGTTCCTGAAGGTCAAAAGTGAGAGAAATTTTTAGTGCTTGTGAATGGAATGTTACCTCCATTATTGATCCTGTTGCAGTGTGTTTTAGTGCAGCTTTATTCCTGAGGAGTCAATTATAAACATATAAGCTGTACAGTCTACTTAAGAATTACTCACACAGCTGGTGGCAAAAGTGATTATATGGTCAAATGCATTGGTCACGTTTGGATTTTTTTTTCTCCCACTACCATTTTATGTTCTTGCAAGAAATCAGTAGCAGATTTATTGGCACCCGTTTACAGTGCCAAAAATGGATTTACAGTACTGTTTGGTTTTTTCCTATTTCTTTGTCAGACAGGATCTATTTAAGTGATTTTTGATTCAACAAGTCTGGCAGTAATCAGGCCTGGGCAAGTGAAATTTTAATTCTACTTTTCAAAAAAAAAAAAGTGGTTAATCACAGTTCATTCGTGATTTAGTAAAAGTGGGTGTGGCAATTACAGTATGCGCCAAAATATACAGTACTAAAATGAAAAGACGTACAATATTACCTTGCTCTCCTCGTTTATTTCTTCTGAAAGAAGCTAACATACTCACTATTAGCGTGTTGATTTATGACAGTATGCGTAATGTAAGTGTTTTCACCACCTCACTGTAGACAGTGTTCATATCGTTCATGCGGATTCTCAACCCAGATTCCCAGAACAAAGGTTGATGCAGACTCCTGCAAAAGGAGATGATTTGCTCATGTAATGCAGGCAGTTATTGGCGGATCGTCACAGATGAACCACTTTTCTTTAACTTTACCCACAAGTAGGCATCAGTCGGCATAAGATCGAGGGAATGAGACGGGTATGGGAAGGAATTGTTTTGCCACCTTTATTAGACTCGGTTTCATAAAATGAGAAATGAGGTTTCATTTCAGACTCGGTTTCCATTCACGACCACTTCGGTATGAGCGGAAATAAAACTCAACTATGAAAACTCTTTCCTCCATCGAGAGACCATTTCCAACAACAACAGCACAATGCAACTTCCTTTTCACTACTGGGAACATGTACGGCTGGAGCCCAGTTGGCTTATGCATATGCGCGAGTTTCAGTACTGTATATTTTGGCGCATATTGTACTTTTTCACTTAGGTCTAGTTGTTTGGACAGCTTTTTTTCCTTAATAAATAAAATCATCATTTAAAAATTGGACTTTGTATTTACTCTGGGTATCTTTGTGCAATATTAAAGTGTGTTTGATGATCTGAATTATTTAAAAACAGGAATGGGGCAAATACATTTTCATGGCACTGTAAATAATAAATCATATTGTTATGGAGGTGGCATTTAAAGCTGTACTTTAATGTTTCTTGATGCAAATTCTCAGTTCTTATTGTTCACAAAGTATTGATTAAATTAAACAATCAGCAGTTGATTTATTTTTCTATTACAGCAACTGACAGTAGTTCTGGCTAATGAGCTCGTTCTCGCTCGTTCTCGCTTGTTCTTGCTCATTCTTGCATTTCTATAGTAGAACAATTCCATGCTAAGGTCAGCCTTACAATGGGAGGAAAAAATTGCTAATTCATACCAAACCATAGTGATACACTAAAATACAAAACTTCTTGTTTTGTTTCATGTTAAAATTCAGTATTTAAGCATGTTCTTGATATAGTTTGTAGAGAGCTAATTCAGACATGGCATATGCACAATATGAAAATATCACTTCCATAATGCCAGTTTCTCCTAAATCATTTATTTAAAAAATGGCAAAATCTTTAAATCTACGCATTTTGCGTTCATTAACAAACGAAATCTGGTATATTTTCAGGTTAAAAAAGTCTTGAGCC
This sequence comes from Clarias pachynema, assembly GCA_030014365.1. Lineage (NCBI taxonomy): Eukaryota > Metazoa > Chordata > Actinopteri > Siluriformes > Clariidae > Clarias > Clarias pachynema. The sequence goes on along the minus strand of JAQMYL010000013.1, from coordinate 7,620,539 downwards.
ACCCTCATCTTCATATTTAGCTTCCAAAGAGCCAGACTTTCTTGTATTTTTAATGTAGTCTTGGGGAATAGTTCCCCAGGCTTCCCTGAAGGACTTTTCAGTTCAATCCTAGTACCTGAGCAGTTTCAAGGGAATGCTTTTTGTTTGTTTAACCACAAAGAATCATTCATGCATAAAAAAAAAAAATCTAAGGCATGAACCAGTGTGAAACAGGTGCAGGTAATGACAGATGATCAGGCTGGTGATTAGTATACAGCTGATACTGAATGCTGAGTGGTTGGAACGAACGAGAGGGGAAATGAGGTTGCTGCTGAGGTTGTTACTGTATATACAGTGCATATAAAAAAAAAGCCAAGTTTTTGTGATGTAAAAACATAGACCAAGATAAATTAGTTCAAGACTAATTAGTTTCAAGACACCTTTAATATCACCTATAAGCTGAATAACTCAATTGAAAAACTAACTTAAATCTTTTTTTTTTTTTTTGGTGGGGTAAAAAAACTGGAATAACGTGGTTGCTGTTAAATAGGTGTTCGCTTCACATTTCAGGCATGCCTGCCGTTATTTAAAATTCCTCTGCTTAACTCTAAGTTCTGGTAGGCTTTTCCTGACATTTTCTTAGTCGCATCCTACTGGGTGCTTAGTCAAGGTGGAGGGAAATACGAACAGTTCCAAATACCAGTCGATGTTGGCACAAAACCTTCAGGCTTCTGGAAGAGGAACTTCATCTTTCAGCATGACAACGACCCAAAGCATACATCCAAATCAACAAAAGAATAGCTTCAACAGCAGAAGATTAAAGTTTTGGTATGGCGCAGCCAGAGCCCAAACCTGAATCTGATTGAAAATCTGCGGGGTGATCTGAAGAGTGCTGTGCACAGGAGATGCCCTCGCAATCTGACAGATTTTGAGAAGAATAGTATTGCCAACTCACGATGCTGATAGACTCCCACCCAAAAAGACTGAGTGCTGTAATAAAATCAGAAGGTGCTTCAATAAAGTATTAGTTTAGGGGTGTGCATATTTATGCAACCACATTATTCCGGATTTTTATGTTTACTCCCACATTAAATGCAAAAAAAAAATCTGAAATGATTTATCTTGCTCTCAAAAACTTTGCATTTTATCAGGAGTGTGTAGACTTTTTAGATCGGCTGTAAACAACCAATTTTTTATTTGTATCTTTAGGCACTTTGCAGCCTGTCACAGTAAAACATTTATTTTCATTTCTTTAATTTAATTTACTTTATTAAATTTAGTTTAATATAAAGAAATGAGGGATGGCTCAATACTATAGCACAGCGCTGTAAATGATTACATGAATTTTAAGGATTTGTTTTGGTTGAAGAGATTACATTAAAAGATATGCAAATGAAATCACTGATACTAAGCTTATCCATGCTCGGTGTTATTTTGTTTAGCGATATGAAGCATTTACATTTAACAGACACCCTTATACAGAGCAACTTGCATTTTTTTTTCATTATACTCTGGCCTTCCTCAAGGGCCCAACAGGGACAACTTGGCAGTCGTGGGATTTGAACCAGGAACCTTCTGAAGCATAGTTCAATGCCTTAGCTGAGCTATCCCAGACTCTATCCCAGCATGCATTCTAGTGGGAGCTTTTTTCCCCCAATTCAATAAAAATGTATTTATATAAAGCAACAGCGATGTACTGTCAAAAAGCAGCTGTACAGAATCCAGATATCAGTTTAGCTTTAAATACTTAATAAGTGACCCTGAACCTTTCTGGGTAACACAGAACAGTGTGATTAAGAGTCAATTTAATTTTATTAGTGTTTACACAAGCAGCACGGTGACTTAGTGGTTAGCACTGTCGCCTTGCACCTCCAAAGTTGAGGGTTCAATTTCCACCTGAGGTTTTTGCCTGTAGTGTGTGAATGTGTGTGATGGATTGGCACCCAGTCCAGGGTGTACCCTGCCCTTATGCCCTAAGTCTCCTGGGATAGGATCCAAGTCCCCTGTGACCTTGAATACAGTATAAAGTGGTATAGACGATGAGTGATTGAAAGTATCCAAGATAGACATTGTGTTGCAGAACACTTTAAATTTGCAGTCAGGAGAAGCTGTGAACTAAAAGTAACAATACAAGGATTAAAAGTGGGACCAGAAATGTTGCATATGGTCACGGTGGTAAAAATAAGAATAAAACATGTTGACATTTGATGTTATAGAAAAAAAAAACTTCAGGGTGCTAACAATATTAAAGGCAATTAGTTTTGTTATTAGTAGCTCTGTTTTTTTGAGATTGTGAATATATCGGTAGGAGATTGTGAATATATCGGTAGAAGGATGCTGAGGTTGGAACTGCCAGGCAGGAGGTCTAGAGGAAGACCAAAGAGG
>JAQMYL010000013.1:7586876-7616113 GCA_030014365.1 Clarias pachynema | reverse complement strand
GAAAGAAGAAATATTCTCCAAACACTGAACGTAAAGCTAAAAGTAAACACTGCTCTTCTGTCCAGTTTGGTTTTCTTTTTCTTTTACTTCCTTCCATCTCTCTTGGATTGTTGGCCACATACCATCCAAAAGTGCAACTTAAACAGACTGTCCTGCAATCAAATTAGTAAAAGATGAGCCATTTTGCTCCCTTTAATCTGGGCCCGTATTCACAAAGCTTCTCAGAATTCTCTCAAAGAGCTCCTATCTTAGCTTGAAAGCCCTCGCTGGGAGTCCTAGACTAGGAAAGATCTCAGAGCAACTAAAAAACCTTTATCTTAGAACAGGTGGTTGACCCTATTGCTAGGGATGACGCAGAAATTCAAGGACTGTGAATGGTTGATAAAAAACTGTAAAGGTCTTAAAATGGGCTTTAAAAATTTTTTTACTACAGATTTTTTTTAACAATCAATCACAGTCCTTGAATTGCTGCATCATCCCTAGCAAAGTGGTCGACCTCACCTCCTCGCTAAGATAAAGGGTTTTGTACTTTCCTTCCTCAGAGTTGCTCTGAGAATTTTCCCAGATCACTTTTAGTCTAGGACTCCCAGCTAGGACTTTTTAGGCTAAGATAGGAGCTCTCTGAGAGAATTCTAAGAAGCTTTGTGAATATGGGCCCAGATATCTAAGGTTCAATTAAAGCAAGGTATTCTCAAAGTAGTGACACAGTATACAGTATGTAGGGCTGTGATTTTCTCATAAGATTTTTTATCGATTTTTTTTTTTACTTCTAAAGGATCACAAAAATATTAAGTTTAAATTTCTCTTGTTAAGTATCTTCTTTACCAATCAATATTGTTTAAATGAAGACTGGCTATCTGTCTGAAATATTAGGGGCGTTCAAGTCAAACCGGGACTAGTGATGAAATCTCTTGTTAATGAAGTTCTGATTTTTAGAAGACTTCAAGCACAGTACTGTGATCAGGCTCTTAGCTGCAATAAAACATATGAATTGGGTGAACATTTAAAAGAAGGCCGTACGTCTGTGAATGACGATCCAGGTTGAGGTGTCTAGGAGCCGACTGCAGTCGCTCACTTGAACATTCAGCGAGTGGAACTCTCTCAGGAAAGAACAGCCTGATTTGATCAATGAAGGCATCCTGTTTTTGCAGGATAATACGTGACCTCATATGGCACCACTTGCACGTTATAGGAACTCGGCTGGGAGTTATCACCACATCCCCCTGACCTCGCTACAAGACATTTCCACATGTTTGGATCATTAAAGGAGTTCATGGGAGACCAGAGTTTTAGACATGAAGTAGTCAATCCGGAGAAAACCTTCTAGCTTGATGGTATTCAAGCACTAGTGAAACACTGGGATAAGTGGATTAGTGTAGCAGGGGATCATAAAAAGGCATACAGGGAGTTTTCTTTTATTCTACACAATCAAAAGTCCCGGTTTGACGTGAACGTCCATTATAGAATGAAATTATCTAAACATTTCATGGACTATACAGACTTCTTCACATTAACGCACTGGTATATAAATATCAATATGTGACTATTGTAATTCAGAGAAATAAAGCACTTTAAAGCACACACACACACACACACACACATACCCCAGTATGACATTTGTCCCTGTTGGCAATGCTGTGTACTCTCTGATGTCCCACTCAGTCTTTCTAAATCCTTTTTGGATGTGACTCTGTCTGTTAACAAGCTGACAGGCCCTGAGGGGAGCCTCGAGAGAGGTGGAGCTGGGTGTGGTGTCGAATATTTCGACAAACTGTTTCCTATAAGCTAGCGTAGACACAGCAGACACACTTGGTTTTATTTATTTATTTATTTTTATTGCAGGATCTCTCTCTATATATATATATATAAAAAAACTGCACAAATTATGCAAACTTTTTTTCTTCAATGATAAATACTGTACATTGATGGGTGGATGAACCTTATATGGAATGGAGCTGAAAGGGCTGGATGGGGAGAGGAGTTGATTATTGGCATCCTAAGAAAAAATACACATTGTTAAAGTACTCACAAAAACAAACACATACCAAGTGATTTCATTAGGATGATTGTTCTGCACAAAGTCTGAAACCTTTTTTAAAGAAAATGTACTCTGTCTGTGTGTTCATAAAATGCTCATTTTATAAAATGCACTTTGCATTTAAATTAGAAGCAAATGAGGTTGAGGTGTAAGAGAGAAATGATCGTACTGTATAATAAACTTTATAACATTATAACAGTATGTGTGTGTGTGTTACCTGTGGGCTCTGCACTAACAGTTCCACTTTGTCCCCTGCCTGACGAATTGCCTCCACTGCTTCCTCATGAGTGAAATCACTCACATCCACGCCTCCAACCTAACGCACAAGTATCAAACCTCACACTTATTACTGACAAACGGATACCTCTAGTCCAGATGGTCTAGATCAATTCATTTGTTCAGATTATTTACTGATGATCATACAGTAGGACCAGAGATGTGCAATAAGTACCTGAATATTTCCAGTGTTTCATAAGACCATCAGAGGGTGCCAGTGGACAGTACCTGATACACTTCTGTACATACCTGTAATATTCGATCTCCAGGTGTCAGTGTGTTGTCTCTGGCTGCTGGACTGTGCTCGGAGATGTGTTTTATAAAGATGCCCCGCCTCATTTCTCCATTGCTGATGCGATGGCCCATGCCCCGTCCCCCAATCACACCGATGCCAAAACTTTCCCCATTGTTTCTGATTAGTGTCACCCTGAGAACACACCAAACATCTATTATAACGTTTCTGGAATGACAAGAATTGCATGAAACACACTGCCTAGCCTAAGAAAAAGCCATAATTTTCTGATATTTCATAAATTCTGCATTTTCGTTTTGCTGCAGCTTTTCTGGTTTTGACCAGCTTTTGCAACACCACAATGTTTATTTGCATCCAAAGTTGCATTCCTTTTTTCGCCAAGACCTTCTACTGAAGATGGGAACGTTGAATTGCTCACATCCCTTTGTGTCACAGACTTTCCGTATGGTTAAAATGTGGTTTCAATGTGTGTGAAGATGATTCCTCATGCTCCCAGAGCCACTCTTTCACAATTTGTGTCCTGCAATATGCCCTGTGCCATCAGGGAAGAAAAACTACATAAATGTAATAATCTGGTCATTCTCCACATTCAGATCGTCAGCTGACTTCATTTTATTGCCACATAATGTTGCTGATCCTAGACCTGACCAACTGAAGCAACCCCAGACTATAACCCTGCCTCCAGAGGCTTGCACTGTGACCACCTCCCTTATTACTCTGTCACAGGGTCAATCTGGATCCATTAGACCACATGACCTTTTTCCAAGATTAAACTTTATGTTCTCTAGCAAACTATAACTTGTCTCACACTAACAAGTGGTTTTATTATGGACACACAACTGTTTAGTCCCAATCCTGAGAGTTCTTATTAACTGGCCATTTTTATGACCCTTCTGAACCCAAATATTTCCCATGACCACAGAAGACAGATTCTGATGTGATTGTTTAAGAAATGAGATTATTTAAGAATACTCACTGCATAAAAGATTTGTTGCAAGCTGGAACATACAGTATTACTCACTGCATTGATCATCCACTTATTTAATTCCAAGTTTTTACTTGGCCAGTCAGTGTATAATGAGTAAGATGTACAGTACTTATTGTACCTCCTGGGACGACTCCATGAGCCCTGATCACTTCTTTGCCTCTTGTCCTCTGTCTCTTCTTTTCTCCATCCTTTTGCTTGCAGTGAAAATACTCTATCTCTTGCTTCTCCTTCCTGTTCGCCTTTCCTCCCTGCATCATGTCCACATATAGGCCATACTGTATTTTCTGCTTGTTCCTTCTCTCCATCTTTACAGGATTTTTCAGTAACTCTTTCTCCTTCTATTTTAGTTTGTTCAGGAATACATCCCCTATAAATACAGTTATCATAAATATTTCAAAATGAATACATATGTCAAATATTAGCCGAAAATATTCAGCCTGTTGTAAAAACAAGTCCCATTTTAGAAGCTTACCACTTTGTGTCAAGAGGTTTATGTCCCCAAAAGAATTGAGCAGTGCTGGCTCGGCCCATTTTTAATTCCTGTTTTGACTGGACGATGGTGGTTTGGTCTGGTTTTGACTCCTGTTCTGATTGGAGGACATTCGCTGGGGTTGCTTTGACATCTTGTTTGGATTGGATGGCATGGTGCATGTCAAAGCATGCAGCAGGTACATATGTCACACTGCCAGTAAAAGAAGATAAAATAATTCATGTAAGCATAAAAGCAAGGAAACTGGCTGTAAAATGTAAGATATGACAGACGTAGTTGCTGCCAGCTACCAATCTTATCTTTCTGAGCTGCTTTCCATGCTGTATAAATACTCACAGGAAAGCACAGTCTGCTCTCTTCTGCTTACACAAGCTCACAGATTCATTCATACATTCATTCATATTCTGTACTGCTTATCCTGTATAGGGTCCTATTCCGGGCACAAGGAGAGGACACCCTGTCCTTCCATCGCAGGGTACACATACACACTACAGGCAATTTGGGAATGCCAATTAGAGTAATCTGAATGTCTTTGCACTGTGAAAAAAAAACGAAATACGCAGAGGAAACCCATCGAACACAGGGGAAAACGTGCAAACTCCACACCACAGACCTGAGGTGGGAATTAAACCCTTGACCTGGGAGGTGCGAGGCCACAGTGCTAACCATTAAGCTGCTGTGCCGCCCTGAGCTTACAAATAATCAGACCTAATTTTGCTCGTTTGGACCCCTGGCTGAAGATGGCTGTGGCATTATTAGAACCTCACAACCTCCAGACAACAGGGTGAACACTTTTCTTTTGCACCACTCAGAAGCTGTGTTTCACACGTTTTCCAACACCTGATCCAAATTTATGAAATGTGTGTGTTAGAGCAATGAAAACATGAGAGCAAAAGATCATGATCAGGATTTGGAACCTGTCCATTAGATGTGATGCACTGGAGCAGGGGTACTCAAATATAAATTTAAAAGGTCCACTTACCAAATTTCCATTGAGTCCGAGGTCCGGTAAAGTGACAGTCCAATTCCAAATAGAGAACTACAAAAAAAGGCAATCCCAAAACTTTCGAACTATCCACAAAAAATGACATGGTAGGCCTTTTAGTGTGAAAGGTGACACCTTCTTTGCGCCACCAGTTGTTTGAACTTGGGCATAAAAGATGCAAGGGCAAGATGGTTGCATGCATGCGGTATGTGTTTTTCACCATGTTTATAGTTGAAAAGGCAGATTCACAGCAGTAAGTTGAGGGAAACATTGTGAGAATTTGAAGGGCCGTCTTCTGCAGGAGAGGAACACATGCTGCAGTAACCATCTTTGTCCAGAAGGTGACAAGGTGACCATTTTTGATGACTACTACCATCTCGTTGCAGATTAAAGACATTGGTTTTCTGCTTCCCACGGGGAGCACGAATACATATTTTTCTGTCCACTCACTCTTAAATTCGCGGTTTTCAAAATCAACTTTTCTTTTCTTATCAATGGCCAGCTTTGAGCACGCCATCTTCACTTTCAGTCAGCAAAAAAAGTCACTTATTGAAATTTGCACTGCTTGCGAGTGATGAGACTGCCTGTTCACCGGCCTGACCCAGAGCACGTGACCAGTACATAAATCTGAGTGCCGTGAGTGAGAGAGCGAGTAGTGAGGGAGGGAGGGAGCGGGTGAGTAGTGGGAACATTGCTATAACGATGGTGTTACAGCTGCTGTGATTGGACATAGATGAAGCAGCCAAACCGAGTAGAATCCAATCATTGGATTATGATTAAATTGGCATGTTTGTTTTGCCGTCGGTCCAGATTTAACCGTATTTGGGTCCGGATGCGGACCGGGTTTACACTTGGCCATATTTAATGACAAACTTTGACACTGAACTGCCACCGAATAAAATGCAGTGACATAAATTATATAGTGTTTTGTGGAAAGGCAGCAGATGAAGGTGAAGTAGAATATAATGTGGGTTCTGCCACAAGGGAAACCACATTATACTGGGCATAATGTTTAGGTTCTCCTTGTGCCACCTGGGCAGATTTCACTCCTCGGGTTACGGCTCTACAAGACCTCTGGGGTGTGCTGTGGTGTTTGGCATTTGGGACATTAACAACGGATCCTTCGGGGCTGTGAGCTGCAGGATCTGTGGAATTTGAAGTCCAGGTCAACAACCTTGAACTCTTCTCCTGCTATGCCCCATGTAAAGCAGGCTGTGATGCGGTGGGGGTTGTGATACCTTTCCATCATAGCCAGAATCGACTGTTTTGTGCTGCACTGGCTTTTCTGTGGGATCAGACCAGACGGGCTAGCCTTTGCTCCCATCATGTATAAATGAACCTTGGGTGACCATGACCCTGTGCCCGAAATACTGGTATATAATTGATAATCAATGTCATTCAATTCGCCTGGCAGTGGTGTTACTCACTCACTGTCTATACCGCTTTATCCTGTATTCAGGGTCGCGGGGGGCCTAGATCCTATCCCAGGAGACTTAGGGATGTACACAAGGCAGGGTACATCCTGGACAGGGTGGCAATCCATCGCACGGCACACACACATACACACTCACACACTACAGACAATTTGAGAACGTCAATCAACCTAATCTGCAGGTCTTTGGACTGTGGGAGGAAACCGGAGTACCCGGAGGAAACCCACCAAGCACTGGACGAACATGCAAACTTTATGCACACAGAGACGGTATTCGAGCCTGGCCGGGAATCGAACCCGAACCCGGACCCTGGAGGTGCGAGGCGACAGTGCTAACCCGCAGTGGTGTTAGTGTTGTTCTAAACATTTTTAACAAACGTTCCTACCAGGCAACAAAAAGATTGTTTCAGCCATTGTAGTTGTACAGTAAGAGCTAAAGACATATTTCTCTGTCTTTTTGGCTATTTATTTGTTTATCATTACCTCTGTAATGACTATGAATAAACACAGCATGCATGAATTTCCAGCAGCTTTCACACATGGCAGTATGAGCACATTTCTGGGGTGCGAATTGTTGTCATTAAGCTGTAATAGCCAATTTAATCCAAATTGTAGATCATGTTTGTTTGGACTTCGTTCTCTTTTTTCCGTCTAATGTGCTCCCAGTCAAGAAAGTTTTTAGATGAATGAATACAAACCCCTCAAAACAGAAATGTACCATTGTTTAAAATGTCAGTAATTTTGTGATTACTATGAGTATTTAAACATTCTCTGGAACGTATAACAGTGCGTGCAAAACTAAAAATCATAATGCAAAAGGGAACACCGGCTTGTTTTATGTTTTATTCCACAAATTATAGGTTTATTCACAGAAATGAAATTGAGTATGAACTGAAACTATTAATCTTTCTTTCAACCAGGTGTACTACAAATCTGAAGTAATTGCTACAAGGACTTTTTCTTAGATTGTGGTCTGTGTGCATACCTGAGCTCGGGTCCGATAAGCGAATGTCTGCGTAGCATTGCTCGAGCCTGTGCGTTGGTGAGGTTAATGGTAGCTTCTCCATTGAGGGCTAGGATTACGTCTCCCACTTTCAGTTTGCCATCTTTACTTATAGCGCCTCCGCTAAGTACAGAACGGATGGATATTCCTGAGCCATCTTTTAGAGCACTCACTGTCATACCTACACACACAAACACACACACAAAAAACCTTATATAAAGAAGTATAATATATAAGTAGAATTATCATACTTGAGACCATTAATTAAAGATTTTCAAATATTATGGCACAATTTTCTTTGAACAGATATGTTGTAATGTTGATGTAAATGTCCTTCTCTGCACGTGTTTATATATTGTAGCACTTATATATATTTTTTTCATTTGAATTGCCTTTTAAATTAGAAATTTTATGTTCAAAAATATAATATACACTACAAGTACTAGTAATACACAGCTGCAATTATTCTCTAAGTTCGATTAAGTTGTACAAGGCAAAATGAATTCTGTGAGGGGTGTTCAAGTCAAACCGGGACTTGTGATGACAATTCTGGTGAATTAAGGTGTAAAACCGATAGCACATTTACAGAAAACTTCAAGCACAGTACGGTGATGAGATTCTTAGTTGTGTGCAAACATTTTAATAAAGAAGGCTAAATGTCCATCAATGATGGCCCGGCCGAAATGGCTCGGAGCTCACTGCATTCATTCCTGTGAACATTCCGAGAGTGGAACGCCTGATCCCTGAAAATGTGGAAGAAATGCATCTATCTGTAGGAACTGTACACACACATCCATTAACACCGCTTGCACACAACAGGAACTCGGCTGGGAGTTATCGCCACATCCCCGTACAGTCCTGACCTCGCTTAAAGCCATTTCCACATGTTTGGGCCATTAAAGGAGTTCCTGGGAGGCCAGGGTTTCAGCCATGAAGCCGGCAGTCCGATAATGACTTTGACGTACAGAGAAAATTTGTATCTTGATGGTATCCAAACATTAGTGAAACACTGTGTAGCATCGGATTATATAGAGAAATAAAGGGAATTTTTACTCTCATTACTATCAATGCTCCTTATAGTTTTGAATGCATTGATTTTTTGCTTGTGAGCTTAAATCAAATAACATGCTATGTACTGATTCTTGTTACATGCCCTTACCTCACATGCACTCTCTTACAATCCTCCAACCCATTTTATGACATAAAATAGGATTATAGTTGCTAGTTGAAGGGCTACAAGTATACAATATCATTACTTATTTATACAAAATGATAATATGAATGTACATGGTTTCTTGTAGTAAATTCAAGATAGTGAGATACTGCAACCGGTGTATTAACACATCTGAGCATCTGGTCTTAGTCTTGACATGGACATCATGTTCTCTTGTCATATTCTGTCCTAATTATGGTTTTGGTCTTGGCTTGGTGTCACCTATGGTGGTCTTGAATTTAACATTGCTTTTAATAATGAAGAAAGGGACCAACATGTTTTGTCATTTTTAGGCATTCAGATGGGGAACGTGTTTTTTGTCCTTTTTCCATTTTGTATTGGCCAGGGTTTAAACAAAGCAATTAGATTGTTCCCCTAATGTGACCTTATAAGGTCATATGACTCCAGCTTATTGCTCAGCTCTGCTGTTTCTGGAGGGGCGTGGCTAAGGAGTAGCTGAGACAGTAAACAATGCATTCGGGGGAGACGTTTAATAAAGGGAGTTTAAGGTATGAAAAAATGCTTTATTTGAGGGACTTTCCAGCAGGAGCATTATAACACACACGCGCACACACTTTGGAGTAACTATTGATAAAGTCAATAAATACAACTTAGCATAAGCTGAGTAACTATAATTTGTTCATAGATGTCACGTTTTCTACATGTTCTCTTCTATCCAAGTCATGCTTATAAGATAGTTCTGGTATTGGGCAGTTGTGGCTCAAACGGTTAAGGCTGTGGGTTACTGATTAGGGTTTGAGCCCCAGCACTGCCAAGTTGTGACCCTTGAGCAAGGCCCTTAACCCAGCTTCATAACCGGCGTATGTGAAGAAATCATTTTACTGTGCTGTAAGGTACATGTGACAACTAATTGAATCTTAATATGGTCCACGTTTTTTTTTTTTTTTTTTTTTTTGGTTACTTGCTCACATCAGAGCTGCTCCATGTCTAGAACTTCTACAGCACCAAAGTCCATTAAAGGCAGATTCTGTTTATTTTCATAAGATGATTAATAAGTGTTTTAAGTGTATAAAACTTCACATGAAAAATAATTTGTCATACTTTTAGGCCACTTGAGAGCGGGATGTCAGCCAGCAGGCAAAGCTGTTATAGACTTTTAGCTACGTGCATTTCTCTCCAAAATACCACAAGAAATTCACTTTATTAGCTGAAAAGTCACTACTGATTTCTTGCCATCCTTATGAAATGTCTTTCTGTTTATTTAATACATACACTTTTTTTTACTAGTATTTTACTTAATTTTTTATATATTTTTTTATACCTTTACAAATGAGGTGTTTTGTTTTGTAATCATGGAAAACTTTAATAATAAGTATTATTATATTATAATAAGAAGAAAAAATATATAATCGGATAATTTTCATAAATACAGTAAAGTAAAACAGTAATTAAATTACTTTATCACATCACAGTTGGAAACATAAAGAAAAAGAAGACCCACTGATTTAAAAAAAAAAAAAAAAAAAAAAACAATTGATGAAAAAAAAAAGATGAAAAAAGCAATATGTAAGAAATAATAATGTTTGCTCCAGTATAATATAATTTAAAAATAAGACTCATTTAAAAAATAATCTAATTTAAGAATAAGAAAAGTCTATAGATTTTTGTGATGATACTGTAAATTAAAATAATGTGTGCCAAGATTTATGAATTAAACAATTCTTAGCTGTCTCCTTTAATTTCAATCCCCATTAATATTTACTTGCATAAAAGTAATTTAATGGAATACTGAAAAAAAAAAATCTAAAATAAACAAACAAAAAAACTCTTTACAGTACTCTAACATTTGGAAAGTCTAGTTTGATTCTTTCTCATTTTTAAAGATTATTATGCAACATCTATTGTCTTGTATAGAGGTAGACCTAAATATACATTTTAGTTACTTATTGTGAAATAATACTTAAACCTTGATGAGAGAAAGGTCTTAGAATTCAGTCTGAGAAATTAGATGAAATTATGATTCTTCATAATTTTAAAATATTTCTCTCCATGCACTTGGGTAAAAGAACATGAAGACAAATTTCTAATTAGAAACTGATTTGTAGATAGCATTAAGCTGTTTGGTATTATATGTAATTTCCAAAAGGCCTTTAGGCAACACAGTGAATTATTTTTTTAAAATGAAGTGGCTTAACCCTGTAACCTTAATGAATAAGCACTTGTTTTAGTAAACACATTCTTAAAGATTGTGAAATTGGTTACACTGAAAAGCCATAACATTAACGCCACATGACATTAGGGTATTAACATTGATTATTGATTATATGCCAGTAAAGTGGTGACATGCCTGCGGATACCAAAGGCCAGACGTTCCAGTCTGATCTGACAGAAAAGCCAATGCAGCACAAGTTGCTTAAATAAATGAAAAAAGCATTCTTTGATCAAAAAGCACCAGCATATCCAGTGCACATGGGTCAATGTGCAAAAGAGCCCATGTATCTGACCTGGCATCCAAGCTCCCCAGATCAATCTCATCGAGCACCAATGGGAAGCACTGCACAAACAAGTCCAAGTCCCCACCCCGCAACCCACAGCGCCCAAAGGATCTCTCCTAAGATCCTGGTGCAAGACACCACAGGACTCCTCTAAAGGCCCTGTGGTGCTACAGTATGCTCTAAGGGACCAGCACCTCCTCGGTGAAGAGGAACCCAAAACCTAGATGGTTACAGTGTTTTTAATGTTATGGCTGATCGATGTAGATTTCCTTTAAATAGAATAATCTAGATAATTCTTCCATTATGCAGCAAACAATGTTTATTTACAGTAAAAGCCTCATAATAATGCATTTCAGTATTTACAGTATTTGTGAGCAGATCTTTTATATACTGTAGTTCACCCCACACGATGACCAGTTCAAACATACCCAGGCTGGCGTCGCCCCTGAACACAGTGATGGTCTTCTCAAGGCCTGTAGATTGATGAGCTCTGACTTTACAAATTGCCTCCATGCTGCTGCTCTGCAGTTCTTCTGCAAAATAAATCACAGCACAAGTCTTTCCAGCCAAGGAAAAAGTGATGCTGCACAAAACCAAGAAGTATGAATAAATCAAGAAGCTGATAAATTATTATTATTTTTATTAAAACAATAAAATGAGGCATACTTCATTTCTATTTAATTTCTCATGTTTTATTGTTTCCACAACAAAAAATCTTCAAGTAATAATGAAAGATGTACTTTCATCTGTGAAAGACTGTTGGTTAATTTTGGTTAGATAGCAGTATTATGCTTCTAGAAATTCAACAGTACCAAAGTCTATCAATGGCACCTTCTCTTACAAGATGATTGATACATGTTTAAAAGCATTTACATGACTATGAATATGTTTATTATTTATTATACATTTCTTACATTGAATATAAGAAAGAAAAGCTGATATCATTTAGCTATGCAAGTCTCTCAAATAGAAAACATAAGAAAATTATAATACTGTAGGTACATTTTCTGTAGAATTTATTTTAATTAACTTTTACAAAAGACAAATACATAATTTTTCAATATAATCTCCTTGCTTTTCAGTACACTTTGCCCGTATGTCAACAAGCTTTTGTATTCCCTCATTTTTAAAAATGTTTTATTCTGAGCTGCAAACCACGAATGCACCGCTGTCTTCACTTCTTCATCAGAAGTGAATCTTCGTCCTTGTAGGGCCTCATGTTAAAAGTTTTGTTGCCAAGAAGCTGCACACACCGCACAGCCATTGTACTCCAAAAATATGTGATGGAAATAAATATTTTGTAGTTATGCTACATTTTTTTCAGAACATGGTTCATTATTTGAGTTGAGTTTGAAATGAACGAATTCGCCAGCATCGATAACATTTTAATGTTAGTGTGTAACTTTGTACATTTGAGGGTGAGTCACAAATGATCCACACTCTGGCTGTAGAATTTATTTTAATTAACTTTCAGAAAAAAAATATATAACGTTTCGACATAATCTCCTTGCTTTTCAATACACTTTGTCCATCTGAGAACAAGCTTCCATATTCACTCATTAAAAAATGTGAATAAGCTAAGCTTCAAGACATTAACAGTGAATTTTCATCCTCGTGGGGCTGCTTTCAGCGGACCAAACAGGTGAAAGTCTGATGGAGTGAGATCAGGACTATAGGGAGGATGCTTTAACATCTCAAAAAACAAAGTTTTTGCAGATTGTCGACAGTGTGGGCAGAAGTGTGTGGGTGGGCATTGTCCTCTACATTTAATACAAAGTTTGAGCTCTTCAGTAAACATCTCAATGTTATGAGCACTGTTGATTGTTGAACATTTTTCCTGATAATGTTCCAATACTGGTCCTTGAGAATCCCAGAAAACTATAAGCATTGATACATTTTTCAGCTGATTGTTGACTTTTGAACTTTTTCTTGGTCGGTGATTGAGCACACATTGAGTTTTCGTTCCATACTCCGCTGTTTACTCTCAGGCCGCTAGTGACGAATCCATGTCTCGTCACCAATAATAATTCTCTATGAGAAACTCTTACCTTCCTTAGAGTATTGGTCCAAATTGGTCCAGACATCCAAATGTTTCCGTTTATGCTCTTCCATAGGTTGTTTCAGCACCAAGTACACCATCAGACCACAAAAACAAACAAAAAAACCCAGAATCACAGATCTTCTTTTGTCTTTTACAACTTGGGCATCCATTATTTTCTCGCACTGCAGTTAGAAATGAACAGATGTAACACGTAAACACCTGCACAGTAGTGACTGGGGAGACAGTGGCCCTGAACGGTAAGCGTTGATAAGACGTGGGCCAACAGAAGTTTTAATATAACCAGAGTGCGGGTAAATTTTGACTCACCCTTATATGTTTGTTTAGATGCTTTACACCATAAAAAACGATAAGCCAATCAGTGCCTCATTCTCAGCCAGAGACCCAGTTGTTGAAAATCTGAAGTAAACACAGGTGGCAGAGAGTTGTTTGTTCTCACAGAGCTTAGCGATTAGGAAAGGAAGCAAAATTTCCCTCTCAGAAACTCATCACATCACCTAATGTCACCTCCACATGGGTCAGACATGCAAAAATTTCAACAAGATAGAAACAATTAGATCAAGTGTTACATGGCTGATATTACCTATGGAATTGATTATTTATTGATCATGTATATTATGGATTACCTACATTACCGAATTCATTCCGATCAGGTCAGGCTGTTTCAATTGAGGTGTGTACTGTACATTAAGTATTTTTATTCTGATTGGGCTATTCCTCAAATTATTAATTGAAGATTAGGGTCAATGTACTGTAAATGCATTTATCCTCAGTTTGTGATTTAAAACAGACATCATGTCTTTTTAAAGTCTGTGGCATGGGTATATTATTTATAGACTGATCACTAATAAATAAGCATGCTGCTTGTTTAGCCAGACCTACACTAATTTTAGTTGGATACCACTCATACAGTACTGTATATAGAAAGACCTCCAAATGTATTGGACTATCAAACCAATTTTTTTTGTTTCTGATATGCAAATGCAGTTTTAAGATCAAAGATGAATAAGAGTCAAAATATCAGAATTTCAGCATTTATTCCCTGATATTTACATCTGAATGAGTTAACTTTCAGTTTAACACTGCATCGTTTTTGCAGCAAACCACACAATTTTAGCTGTGCGAAAGTACTGAAGTGTTGAAATTATACATAAACTTTTATAATTACAATAACCAAATCAAGCTGGTACCCCGCAGACATCACCCAACTGTTGCTGCCTTCTTTTCCGTTGCTTTTCCAGGCTTGTTCTTGCCGATTGACTTGGCAAATTTAAAACTTTTCCACTGTTCCTCATAATGAAGTCCTTTATTGTTCTATTGAAAGTGTGTCTTCATCCATGATAAAGGATTCCTCCCAATTAGATTGGATGCATTTCTATGTAACTTGGCAGACAGAATGCTTTTGTACTGTAGACTTCTGAATTTTTTTATTACATCATCATGAGTTATATCATTGATTAAAATTAGTGATCTTCTTCCAGAAGTGGCCATGCAAGCTCAAGCCTTGACGCTACCTCCACTGTGCATGGCTGATGAACTTGTATGTTTTGCATCATGAACAGATTCATTTTATCCTCAGCTTTGGCATTTTCATGACTTTGGTGGAGGTTCATCTATGTTTCAGAGCTTTTGTGGTTAAACATTGTAGTTCTGTGCAAATTCCAATCATGCTTTCCAGCTCTTACTGCTGATGAGTGGTTTTCATCTTATGGTATGGTGGCTTAGGTAATGCTCTTGAAGTCTTCTTCAAATGGAATATTCAAAATACCTTCACTCTTACATGAAGGTTGTGGTTTTGGAGGTATTTGACACCAAGGATTTCAAACATCAAATGATTTTCCCACATTTCCTAGTTCACCTCTGGAGAAGATAAGCTTAAGGGCCTTGCTCAAGAGCGGCAACTTGGCGGTGCTGGGGCTTGAACCGCCATAACCTTTTGAGCCACCATTGCCCTATTTAGTAGCATAAGGTTCCATGGTACTGTAATGTTCCTACTTTTACACTTTGTCACTTTATCTTACTTACTTGTCACTTTATCTTTATCTAATATCATTGCACTGGTTTCACTTTTTGTACAACAAAATTCTTATTAAAAGTAATTTTATATTTATACCATATTGTATATAATTTATATATTTTTCTCCTTAGTGTATTTTTATTTTTATTTTGTACATACATACTCTTTTTTGCTTTTTTTAAAATAGTTAATTTGTACTGTCTGGAGTTTGTTGCATTGCATTTCACTACTGTTGTACTTGTACAACTGTGTATGTGACAAATAAAATTCTTGAATCTTGAATCTTGGTACACCAGTGGATGCTTTTCCTTCCTTCCTTCCTTCCTTCCTCCCTTCCTTCCTTTCTTTCCTCTATCCACTGCTTGTGCAATGTTTCTGATTGACTTTCACTCCTTCCTCAGCTTCAAAATGTCTTGTTTTTCTTGCATAGTCAGTTCTCTAGTCTACATGTTATTTATTATTTCTTTAGTTCAAACCAAAAATAGACAGCCTCATGATTAACTGTTTAAACACTCTAAAAGGACACACCTTTCAGACACTGTGTTCCAATATTTTTGATCACGTAAAAATTGGTGGGCTCGAAACAAAAAGTGTCATGTTCTACATTAACACTTAGATCTTAATATACAGTATTAGAAAGTGACAGCCTCAATTTAAATCTATCATCTAATTAATTGTTTTGATGCCAAACTCAGTTGTCTTCAGTGTATAGCAAAAACAAAAGAATTGCCCTTACTGTTCCAATGCATGCATTGTGGAGGGAACAGTACATGCATATGGATGGGAGCAACTGACTGACATATAGTGGAAGGTTTCATGTTTATTGGAGCAGGCACTTATAGCCTTAGCTCTCCCAGATTGGTGTTGACATGAGAACAAGAACAAGACCTCCTGCTGGGGAATTTGGCTCTGAATAAACCAATGACAACTGAAAAAGGAATAAAAACACGTTCGCTAAAACAGTTGCCTCTATATACAGAGGCTTTTAGTGTGATTTTATTTCCCCCCAGGAAAAAGAAATCTGTTCATCATACTATATATATATAGTATACAGTATTAAAAATGGCTTACTCCTGTTCTGGCCTGTCCTTGTGAATGTCAATTTCAATTTTCTGCCCTGATATGTCCTGTGGTGAGACTACATTATCAGCCTTGTCCAATCGTGTTTCTTCAAATCTGAATTTTTTTTTATCATGCATATCTTGAAACAGTCCTCCTCAAAACACATCATGCAGAATGTTAGGGAAAGATACAGTGTATCTGTGTGTCTCAGAATCTTAAAATGATAATGATAAATGGGTTTCAAGATTGTTCGTCTATCCGTGGAACTTTTGGAGTCAAATCCAACCATCGCTGGAGTAACCTAAACTAGAATGTGTGTGAATAAGAAATGAAGTCACACTTCTCCTGTGAACAAATATTCTACTGATTTAACCCTTGGGTGTAGAGTGACAGTTGTGAATTAGGTCAGTGGAAAATAAGGAAACACTTTCTCTTGTTGTAAACAGAAAGCTGAGTATATGGCATGAACCATGCGCAGTGGTTCTCTGCATCAATCTCTAAGGAATTCAGTGTAGAGGGAAATTATACTGGACTCATGCAAAGCGCCTCTATGTACAGTATGCATGAATGCTTACAGTGTTTCAAAAATGAAATAATTAAATGATTCATTAAAGCATATATTTTATTAATTTACAGTATATTGTGTTTTTAACTATAGACATTATCATATATAATATATTATGCTTGACTTACTTGCTTAACTTGACCTATCTTGACCTTTTTACATTATATTATGCACATATTCAGCGATGATTGTAACCATGTTTAATATTAATGTATTATAATAATACCCAATACAACACCATAGTAATACCATGATTAAATCCTTGGTAATCAAATGATGAGCATTTGTCATAGGTTTCACTACTCATTAGTGTAATGCCCTTACAATGTCCTTAGATAGGAATAAATGTGTGCAACCTAAGGATTCATAAGGGTTCGTATGAACATGTAAGCATTGCCTAAGCATTTTATGAATTTGTGCATTTTTTGCAGATATGCATTGTTTTTAAATAAAAATGCATATCTGCACAAAATGCACAAATTCCTAAAAATGCTTAGGCAATGCTTACATGTTCATAGAAACTGTATTAAAAACAAACAAGCAACAAAACAAACAGATTATGTACCTGTATTGTGCAGAGATGATCTCATCACTTTGTCTTGAATGAAAGTCACTCACATGTTCTAGGCATCATATTCCTGTAGACAATTAGCCTAGGTTACAGAAATCCACACATCCTATCTACATTACCAGAGATGCAAACATTTTCCAGCTATGTCCATGGGATTCGACTCGTTAGGATCTGATTAGTGCACGTCAGTTTGAAGGGGGTTGGAGTTTGAATTCAGACAGCATTAATTATTGAAGTGGTTCAAGTAACCAGAGACTGTATTACGTACCTGGGTTACTGGCTTCTAACAAAACCCAGTGTACAATACCTATACAAATGGACTCTATTGAGGGCCTGAGGGCCATGAGCTCTTTTATGAAATAAATGTAGACAACCCCTACTGTAAACACTAGCACTTGTTTTTAATTTCTTATCTGGCTCTCAGCTTCCATACAAATTCTGGCTCTTGTACTAGCTACCATTTAGTTTGATGAAAGTGTACCAGCTATGTGCTTAGATTAGAGTGTATATAAAGCAAGTTTTTGCATGAAGATGATTACCAAGAAAATACTGTAAATTAAAATTGACTGAAAAACATACAACAAATCTTTCTTACATTACATTATATTATACAACAGCCATTCAAGTCAAATCGGGGATGTGGCAATAACTCGCACCCGAGTTCCTGTAATGTACAAGTGGTCATGGTGAATGATTGTGTGTACAGTTCCTATGGACAGATGAGTCTAATAACATACTGTGCTTAAAGTCTTCTGTAAATGTAAATCAGTTTTACGCCTTCATTCACCAGAAATCACAAATCCCGGTTTGACTTGAACACTATCTATCTATCTATCGATCTATCGATCTATCTATCTATCTATCTATCTATCGATCTATCTATCTATCTATCTATCCTTCCATCCATCCTTCCATCCATCCATCCATCCATCGCTATCTGTGTGTGATGCTAGGCTGTGGGAAAGCTATGTGGCATAGAGAAGCTTAAACCTAATCTTTTCAGGTTGTAATCAAATACTGACTGTCAGAATGTCTGGGACAGTCCTGCACCGCTGTCTGAATGGAATCTTTAGATGCCGTTTTTTGCTTTTTTAAAGATGTAATCTGACATGAAAATACTTTACTTGTTTACTTTTGCTTGAGAAATATAAAAAAAAAAGAAAAAAAACCCTCAACATATTTCAAATCAAACCTGTAATTTCCAGGAGAATATACAGCATATATAGTCAAATATGTCAAAAGGATTTCTATAGATAACTCCCTTATAACTGTATATAGCTCTTTTAAGAATACAAAAAATACACCTAAATGGAAAAGCATCATAGTGCCAAGTTCATGTGAACTCAATCTCTCAGTATTGATAATAATGTTGTGATAAAATTCCCCTAAAACTAGTCATCAGCATTTTTTGAAAGAGCACACTGTGATGAAACAAACTAAATATAAATATATGATCTTTTTCCATTAGTTCAAAGTAAAATCTTTATGCTTTTTCTTCTGATTAGTCTCACTAATATATGTGTGACACGGTGGTGTATTGATTAGCACTGTTGCCTTGGACCTTCAGGATCCGGGTTCGATTCCCGTCTCAGGTCTGTCTCCATTGCTTGGTGGGTTTCTTTTAGATAAAACGGTTTCCTACCATGGTCCAAAGCCATGCAGATTAGGTTAATTGGGGCTCCCAAAATTGCCTATAATGTGTGAATGTTGACCAGAGGTCCTACCACGGCCATAAATCGGGAATAAAGTTTTTAGATTGATGGATGGAAGTTATATATAACATAACTCTTATAGCCACTCAGCTGTTTATACTTGATCTGATGAAACAAAGAGGAGAACTTTCTTTTCCCATAATCCTCTTCTATGCTTCTTGCACTGGATTCGATCACTGGCAGGAAGCTGGGTGCTTCATTACCTATTGCAGGAAAGAATCAGCCCAACTGAGAACAATTTGTTAGCATTTGACTGCCCTCTGTTTCTGCAGGTTGATGTGTTCTTCTCTCACTCTAGGGCTTCACATGTGTTCTGTGCTTTTGAGGCACCGTAGTGGTTCCTCAGCTTGTGAAGCAGGTGCCCATGATGATTATCTCTCTCAGATGTGGCACCACTCCAAGGTTAGCCAATTTTCTGAGAAAAGCATTGAACTGAAAAAAAAAAAAGCTTGAGAACTCCTCTTGCCATCTGTTTGTGGAAACTGGGGTTTTGACAAAGGTTGATGACCCACTTTTGAAAGCTCCAACAGGATGTTCAAACAAGAAACGACTGAAAACACTGTCATGCACTGTCTTGTCCCCAGCACTTCAGGATAACAGGAAAGCCAACTTTTTCAATTAAACTATGCCTTACGTGTGGAACTAGAGAGAGGCCAAACGAACTGAAATCTGAATGTTCTAACATTCTAACGTTCTAATGTGTAAATGTTAGTACTTTGTGTAATAAAAATCAGCTCATCGTTTAGGTATTAGGCAAATACAACCTCATATATACTTTATTTTCATCGTGCCATTATTAATCTACCAAAAAACAACAACAACAAACAAACATGCGCACAATACTACTGTAAGTACACTCAATGATTCAATGGCTTGTAGATCCATCTTTAGCAGCAATAACTTGAAGTAATCATTATGTATGACTTCATCAGTCTCCTACATCTTTATGGAGGTTTTGAGTATTCGCTTATGCACAGCTCTCTTGAGGTCCCACCACAACATTTCAATTGGGTTGAGGTCTGGACTTTGACTAGGCCATTCCAAAAGCGTGATTCTTTTATTTTTCAGCTATTCTGTTGTAGATTTACTGGTGTGCTTCGGATCATTGTCCTGTCGCATGACCCGATTTTGACCAAGCCTTAGCTGTCAGACAGATGGCCTCACATTTGCCAAACACAAACATGTGGAAATGGCTTGGAGCGAGATCAGGACTGTACGGGGGATGTGGCAGTAACTCGCAGCTGAGTTCCTGTAATGTGTAAATAATGTTGGTGAATGATTGTGTGTACAGTTCCCACAGACAGATGTGTCTCTTCTGTAAGTTGGCGACAAGTTACTGTATCCATTTGTATCCGTCGTTTTATACAATCGATTTAAGAATCAGGCATTCCACTTGCTGAATGTTCATGGGAACTACTGCGGTGGGCTCCGAGCCACCTTGGCCGAGATCGTCGTTCACAGACATACAGTACAGGCTTCTATAAAATGTTTGCACCATTCAAATATTTTTCAGCGGCTAAGAGTCTCATCACTGGACTGGGCTTGAAGATTTCTGTCAATTTATACCTTCATTCCCAAGAAATTTCATCACAAGTCCCAGGTTGACTTAAACACTGACTTTACATTACATTACATTACATTACATTAGGCACAGCTAAGGATCAGTACACAGCTCTAGGGTGAATAAAGTGGCAAAAAATATAATAAATCTTTTATACACATACCACATTGTTATTAGGAGCACCTTCTTAAATTAATATGTGTACCACGAAAGCACATAACAAGTCTGTGAGAAGCAGATTTATTGTTGGTTGGTACAGTAGGGGATCAAATACTTATTTCCCTCATTGAAATGCAACGTAATTCATAACATTTGTATCATGTTCTTTTTCTGGATTTTTGGTTGATATTCTGTCTCAACCCTTTACCATAAACCCATGATAAAAATTATAGACCCTACATTTCTTTGTAAGTGGGCAAACTTAGAAAATCTGTAGGGGATCAAATACTTATTTCCCCCACTGTATAGCACAGCATCCTAAGTTTGTTTAAAATTGTAACAAAATATATATATATATACAATATTGAATCGGCATAATGTTACTTGCTATATAGATTGAATCTGCCTCTAGGTATCGGAATAATATCTTATCAGGTGATCGCTGGTGATTCTCATCTCAGACAGATGCTATTCTGGTTGGACCAAGGGTTGTATATACAGTAGGTACAGTATGTGGATGGACGTAATAAGAGGGGTGAAATAGGGAATCAAAGATTTTTTTGCAGCTGTTTAGTGACTGGCCTCAGTACAATACTTAACAATAACCATTCCCATGTACGTCATGGAAGTAAGTCATTGACAAAAGAAATGTTACACGTATAAAAAGTGTATTTCTGGCAAATAAATTAGATTTTATACAAAAATCTGCTTCCATCAGCACCAGAAATAAAAAATTCAGATGTTATTGACAATGACACACCAACAATGCATGACCAGCAAGTCAAGCTGCAACTAAACATATACTTGTCTGATGACTTATTGAGTGTAACCCTGGGATACCAGCAGAAGCAGTGGTGTCATTATCCGTACGATTTCTCAAATGACGCCATCAAATTAGTCTTTGCATTGTCACTCTTGGCCTTCCGCACCTAGGGCGATCAGCAGTGTATGCTCTACTGAGTAATGCTCTCCTGAGCATGATGGTGATTTCATCTTACCTACAGTATGTTCTTAATGTAACAAGGCACATAAAATCTGAATTATACTTCAGGTTTTCCTAACAGTATATGTTTTTTGTATAATTTGTTTTATAGGGCAACGTTTCTTCTTCTTTGTCCATTCACTACAGCAAATGCACAGAGCTTCGGTATATTTCAACAGGCTGTATAAATGCTGGTGTACGAAAATATATTTTCAGTTTGTACATTACTCAGCATGATAGATGTGATAGCCAGTGTCAAAGCTCATGGGTTAATATGGTAAAATCAATAGACTTGTGCAAATTATATGACATATATGTTTGTATATTGCATGACATAGTAATTCATAATGGAGTATTTGTAAATCTTGCTAGAAATCTTGCCATCTTTAATTGCACATCATATACTTTACTGTAGGTAGCAGCTTTCAATGTGCATGAAGCATGATTGGATCCGTGAGGCAACTGGCTGTATCTACTGAGCTCTGCACATTTTACATAAAGCACAAATTCTGTTACTCACTCACTCACTCATTGTGTATACTGCTTTATCCTGTATACAGAGTCACGGGGGGTCCTTAGGCATATCACAGGAGACTTACCCACATGCTCATTCACACACTACGGGCAATTTGGGAATGCCAGTTAGCCTAACCTGCATGTTTTGGACTGTAGGAGAGAATCTGAGTGCCCAGAGGAAACCAACCAAGCATGGGAAGAACATGCAAACTCCATGCACACATCGAACCCGAACCCGGACCCTGGTCAACAGTGCTAACCATTAAGCCACCGCGATGCCTACAAATTCTGTTAATTAATCCAAATTTAGTCTTAAGTACTTAGTGCCATGATGTGCACTTAAATACATAATTATTGGGTTTGACTCAACAAGGAGAGTTACGGTTAAATGGGGAAATAGAAATAGTACATATTGTTGAATATTAGGCGTGTACTGGTTAGCACTATTGCCTTGCAACTCCAGGGTCTGGGTTCGATTCCCGTCTCTGTGTGCATGGAGTTTGCATGTTCTCCCCGTGCTTGGCAGGTTTCCTCCGGGTACTCCGGTTTCCTCTCACATTCCAAAGACATGTAGCCTAGGTTAATTGATGGTCCCAAATTGCCTGTAGTGTGTGTGTGCCCTGCGATGCATTGACACCCTGTCCGGGGTGTACCCTGCCTCGTGCCCTAAGTCTCCTGGGATTGGCTCCAGTCCCCCTGAATACAGGATAAAGCGGAATAGACGGTGAGTGAGTGTTGAATATTTAATATTACATTATTTTTAAAAAAAAGATTTTCAAAATTCTAAAAATGTCTGTTTATTTCTAATAATAAGTGGAAATAATATTCCGGATTTTCAGCATTGTCTCAGTTGTACTGTATGTGTGCATTTACAGTATTAAAACCAGAACAGCTTAACTTTATTTCCACATCCTGAAAAAGTAAAGAGCAATGTTATCCACTTTGTTTTTAAACCGTATTTGGTTTTCCTTGCTCCTCCTATTTATGTTTTTTTTTAAATTGACATTTATTATTTCATTTTCTAATAAAAAAAAGTGAGAAGCCAAATTCCAATTAATATTTGTAGCTTTAGCCCTAAGCAGGTTCTAGCTGTGAGTGTGGGTGATTATTATTATTATTTTCACTGGTGCACATTTGTGTAATTTTCTTGCAGTGAGCTGGATGTGTAAATTCGGTATCTTACTGCTGTGCTGGTGTGTGAAAATGACTATTCCCACTATTGGGGCTGTTTAATTAATCTGTTGCCACATTATGAAGAATGTGACCAGCTTACCAGTTCCTGCAACTGTTTCATTTTTCTTCTATCGTTGCTGTTCAGCTTGAACTCTCCCTGTCTTTTTATTATTGATTTGATAATAACTGGGCTAGGTGTCCTGGTTTATAGAGTTCTCCTTACCTTCTGCCTATGAAGGAATGCTATAGTGTTTAGAAACCCCAGCCAAGCAGTGTTAGATGTCTATACACTAATCAATCAAGAATGCTCGTATGAAAGAGATCAAAAGTATATACTATATCTGATCCAGACTTCGCAGTGCTCGAGTCTGGCTGGAGAGACTCTGATCTGATGCCAGGTGTCTGTCTCCCCGATTCCTGCAGATATGATCCATGTGTGCTCGGGCATATAAAGCCCCTGAGACACAAGTTTCATTTTTTATGGCCATGAGTGAAATATATTCACTCAGTTTTCACCCAGGTTGAACAGTGTTTAGAGGATTATATGCTGATGTTTGCAGCAGTCAAAGAAAATGGATTTCCAAGAGTTGGAGGTATCAGAGCGTCAAGACTGGGCATTGGGACAACTCCACACCGCTGCAAGCCTTCATGTTTCAGGAGCCAGAACTTGGGCAGATGCAAGGAACAGCATGGCTCGAGGAAATGCAGCAGAGTTACAGACTCGTCCAAAAGCAGTGACACAAACAGAGTGCAATAACCGCTGTACTGATTAGTTTTAATGAAAATAAATATGTTCATTTTTACTTTATGCTGAATTTGGTGTTTTATTCCAAATGGTTGGTGATATTATCTAGACAAGAAATGCAAAAGTCACCAAGATCTTCATGTCGTTAAGATAAAAAGGGTGCAAAAGAAATCTTTATGCTTGAAGAATTTATTATGATATAATGGTGCCTTCAAGTGCTACGTGTTCTCCACTCCCATTCAAATGGCACAAGGGCTCACTGAATGGCCTGATGGGTATGAAAATGATGTAAATAATATCCTGTGGTCTTCATAGTCACCCGATCTCAACCCAGTTTAACAGCAGTCTTTACCACCAAAATACCGACTGAGGGAAACACTTTCACGTCAATATAGTTTAAGAGTCTTATAAAATCAGTGCCAAATCACACTAAAGCTGTTCTGGTGCTTTATAGTTGCCCAAGTCCATAGAAGCTCTTAAAACCCAGAGCATTTTGGCCAATTTTTGTTTTGCTGTGTTTTTTTTTTTTTTTTTTTTTTGTAAAAAAACATATAAAGGGCTCAGGATTGTGCAGTATAGAGAGACAGCCTTTTTTCGGAACAAAATAGGAAATATGATAAACTGAATTTTATTTAATTTTTTACCAATTATACAAACATGACTGAGCAAAAAATGTATGAAAATGGCAAAAAATAGCACAAATACACATGATCACATGTTTTCTTTGACCCAAAAAAAAAAAGCTAATTTAAATAGTTCTATATTTTGCTCTATATGCATAATCATATACCGCTAGTGATAAAAAATTATACACATTATAAAATTAATCATGACTTTTGTGCTATCTGACATCCTAAATTCTAAAACGTCCCCGTTAACACACACCGGCGAGGCTTCCATATAAGCACACATATTATTTTTAATAGTCATTGACCTATGCTATGTTGTCATTACGGATCTGTGCAGCTTGAGTTTTAAGGGTTAAGACATTTTATCAATATGTAATTTGTTACCCAATTGAAGTAAAAGCAGTAGTTTGTTGTGAAAATGCTAAAATGCTTTCTCCAATTGTAAAAGTTCTTAAAACTTTTTATCATCACCGTATCGTTACTTTTTATGTATATGATTAATCATAATGCACAAGAAATATATATTTGTAATATACAGTATATGTATTCTATACTATGCATTAAACCTCTTTGCAATGCAATTTAGAATGGCATTAGAACAAGTGTTCACCAATTGAAAAAACAATTCATAAAATCGAGAACAGAATATGGTCAATAGTATGTAAACACACCCCTAATTATGAAGTTCAGTTGTTAGTTCAGCATACAATCAATACATAGCCGTGCAATCACCACAGACAAACGCTGGTATAGAATGGGTAATCAAGAGCATTGTGACTTTAACTGTAGCAGTGTCTTAAGAGCCCACTTAGATCAGTTCTTCTTTTAGGTCAGTTTACTTTTGTTTAGAATGGAATGTTCTTCTACATCTTCCCACGTCAACTGTTAGTGCTATTATTGTGTATTGGATGCATCTAAAGCAACAGCAGCTCGGTTACAAATCAGTAGGCAATGCAAACCCACTGAGCAGGGCTTTCCCTGGCTGAGCAGCTGCACACAAGCCTACAATGACTATGTGCAATTGGCGAGCATCAGTTGGAGTGGTGTAAAGCACACTTCCACTGGACACTGAAGTGCTCTCTGAAGTGGCGATTCATGCCCAACTAGCTACCAGGCTGATGGACAAATCTGGGTTTGACAGATGCCTGATTCATGTGACCTACCAGAATACATGGTGCCAACATTAAAGTTTGGTGGAGGAAGGACAATGGTTTGGGGCGTTTTTTCCTACATGACAATGCCCCTGTGCACAAAGCAAGATCCATGAAGACACGGTTGGAAACCACTTTGGTGAAACTGACCTGACCTCAACCTTATTGAACACCATTGGGATGAATTGAAATGGTGATTGTGTTCAAGACCTTTCCCACCAGATCTCACTAGGGGTTTTGTGGCTAAATGAACAAAAATTCCTCAGACATGCTCCAAAGTCTTGTAGGAAACCTTCCCAGCTGAGTGAGTGCTGTTAGTTGTACAAAGGGGACAGGGTTTTAAAATGGGATGTTGAACAAGCTCATATGAGTGATGATGATCAAGTGTCCACATACTTTTGTTTAGTGTATATACTGTATGTTAGCAGTCATATTGGAAATTTCCTTTGGGTTCAATTATGAATCTACCAAGAGAAAAATATCTCACTAGGCTCATATCCTAACCAGTGTTTTAGGTCAGGATGATGTAACCACATGGATATAAACACAGGGAGGTTGTTCAGTATTGGCACCACATCTTTATTTCTTCATAAATGAAGGCTGCTGCATTTACCAGCAGTCTGTATATTGCTTTTAATAATTCATAAGTGCTGGAATACAAAAAAAAAATTCAGTTAAAATCATGGCATCGGTAGTTCTGCATTTTAAGTCTTGTATCTCCGACCAGAAGATTGACAGATTGAAATCCCAGGATTGCCAAAGACTTACTGTTGGGTCTTTTAGCAAAACCCCAGTTGCTCAACTGGGTGCTTGAACTGTGTCCTATCTCACTTTTGAACTCATTACTGATTCAGGTCAATTTTTATTGTCTTTCCTTCCATGTACAATATACAAGATGAAAAAGGGAACCCCAAGGAACACTGCGACACATGAGACAATAAAGCGCATATTGTGCAAACAACTAGATAAAAGAATACATAATGTGCACGTGCAGTACAACAAAATCAATATACGTAAAAGGGTAACAGTATGCAGGAGACAGAACAACAGGATTGACTTCAGGCTAAACCGAGCAGCACTGGTTTGCATGGTAGGCTAAGTCTCATAGAAAAATATGTTCACATATTTGCAACTTATTTGCAACATCTCATATGCAATGGAAATTGCATTGCTCTGTCACAAGCACACAAGTAAATATCATGAAATTCTAGCTGAAATTATCATTTCTTTTGTCTTATATTCATCTTTTGATCAGGCTTTGATGTATAGCAAAAAGAAGCAAAAAATAATTAGCTTTGCCATTTCAATACTTTCACAGAAGACTGTATCAGCGTATCAAATTTTCACTCGACTGCTCTGGAGCTGATTTTAATAATATGATAGGGCCGCTCAGAAAAAAAGAAAAAGCATATACCTACTGTAAATCAGCTCTGAATTCAATGTATTTTCCCTATGTAAATAAAAAGTTAATTGATTATGATCCTTTATATTTCAGAAAGGTCAAATTATTGACCTGCATCAAACAAAGAGAACATTAAAATAACCTGAATTATGAATAATAATGAAACTCATACATACAACCTGGAATTTCTGCTCCAAAGCGCTGGACTGTCCACTTTGCAGAAGAAAACTCAAATATGACCATGAACGGAGATCATCGTTCACAGACAGACTTAGTTTCCTTCTTATAAATCATTTAAAACCTTTTACATGACTGAACAGAGTCTAAACAGAGAGGTAAACCCCTTCAAGATCAACGTCTATTGTCCACCATATATAAGTCTAGACATACTGTATGTATACTGTATAAGTCTTGTACCTCATTGTTCATATGTTATCTTTTCAGTATACTGTATGTGTATGGATGCATTAAAAACAGCATCAATGGAAAACATAATCCTAAAAATTCCATTCTACACAAAGTAAATGCCAAAGATATAAGTATGCGGAGTACAACCTGGACAGGGTGCCGATCCATTTCAGGGCACACACACACAAACACACACTATCGGCAATTTTGGAACACTGATAAGTCTAACCTGCATGTCTTTGGACCTGGAGGAAACCCTTCAAGCACAGGGGGAACATGCAAACTCCACGCACACAAACCCGAGGTGGGAATCGAACCCTCGATGCTGAAAGTGTACAGCCACAATGATAACTACTATGTTACATCATGCAATGTGTTTTTTATTTTGTTATGTGTTTGAAGGCTATATGCGTATAATGCTCTGTTAAAAAAAAAAAAAAAAAACTTTCTTGCAAGAATTTCCACTCAAGTGAAATATGTAAGCTGGAAAAGATAATGGTAAAAATTGTTATATTAAGGTTAAACCAATAAATAGAATTAAGAACATTATACACTTTTACCACAGCTGAGGTATCTTATATCAATTCACCCATAATATTATATTTTGGAGAACAGGAGCATTACCAATATTGGGCAATATGGCCTACACTAGGGAGACCAGGCCTTCACCCAAACTCAACACATTCAACAAACAAACATACAATTAGATCATAAATTAGAAAAGATGCCTACAGTGTAACTTAGTGGCTATACTGAAAACAGTTTGATTGGCACATGGTTCAAATAAACAGATGTGTCTCTTAAGACTTTGTCAGCACCCTGGATTAGTTATATTTTTTTTTACAGTTTGTTTTTAAGAGGATGAGACCTAACTCCAATTAGCTTTTGGAGAACTTGCTGCCCTGACATTCACATGCTTTTCATACATCAGTGATCATGTAATCGAATAGAGCACATCTTAAAACAAGACATCTCAAAACACAACACAAAGTTTGGGATTATCATAAATTAAGCAAAACATGACCTGAATATACAGAATGCATATACAAAGCCTTTATATTTTGCCTTTATTTTCATTCAGGTTTTCTTTGCTTAATCAGTGCTTTCAGTGCTTTCTATATAAAATATAGGCTTATGTATTTTTGTCCTTAGTCATGCTATACGCCCTGTCCTCCATCTCCTCCTCCTCTTCATCTATTTTCTTCAGCTCTTTTATTTATTATTTAAAAAATTATATTTTTTCATTACAGAAGTAGAATGATAATGGCTTCATATATACATAAGTGCAACTGCATGCACAGTCACAGGGAGCACCGACCTTCAAGATCAACATCTATTCAAGATCAACGAATTGTGCTCGTAATCCAAGGTTCCACTATATATATATATAT
>JAQMYL010000013.1:7567158-7585384 GCA_030014365.1 Clarias pachynema | reverse complement strand
TATGCATTACGAGCACAATTTGTTCCGGAAGCGTCTCGTTGATCGTATATATATAATTTGTATTAATTCAATTATCTTATTATATTATAATACTATGATTTAATCATATTATGTTATAATTATATTGTTTTTTTTGTTTATTTATTATATATTATATAATACAGAGACAGAGGGGAGCTTTATGTTTAGTGAGTAACAGTTGTAGGTATTTAAAGCATAAACAAAATGCACAGGCAGGCAAGGTCTCTTAGCTGAGAAATCCATCTTTGGGGTAAATATATTTCAAGTCTGATTTCCAAATTAAAATATAAAATAAAGTGGTTTGTCCTGAAGAGAAGAAGAGACTAGTATCTTGTTACAGTTTGCAGCCACTGATTTTGAATAGGTGCTTTATGTGACATCCCAAAACAAAATACATTTTTTTCGGGTGCAATGTGTGCCTTAAAATCTGTAGGTTAGAGTATTGTTGATATCCATTTTCCCCCATGTTTTCCCCAAAGTTAAATGGAGCAGAATAACCTCAGCCCACTCACTCCTTCTCTAAATTTCTAATCTTGTACAGGGTCAGGGTGGCCTGGAGACTTGGGACCCTAGGCAGGGTACACCCTTGACAGGAAGCCAATTAATCGCAGGGCACCAACACACTATAAATAATTTGGAAACACCAATTAGTCTACTCTGCATGTGCTTGGACTGTGGGAGGAAACTGGAGTACCTGGAGGAAACCCACACACACAAACAGACCCAAGGTGGGAATTTAACCCTCAGCCCTAGAGATGTGAGACCACCAGTGTGCTGACCACTACGCCGCTGTAACTCCAACATCAGACCAAACTGAGCCTGAGACAAATGTCCCAAATGTGTTTCTCCTATTCTGAGCCTCCGGAATAACATAGAGCTGATGCAATATTTAAAATGGCCGCCCTCAAAAAGAATTACATACTACCACATGAGTGAATTGCTCACATATATCTTGCCAGTCTGATAAATCAATTGTAAATCCCAGATCTGCCTCCTACTCCTTTTTACTCTTATCTGCATCATCCACCTTGGTATTGGACAGCTCAATGTAGCCGCAAACAGGTTTAATTTTAGGAGGTATGAAGCTCTGAAGCTGTAAAAGGTTAAAGAAGTCAGACCTGGGAATATTAAAATCACTACTAAGGTGTTGGAATGAGATCATTACAGGGTAAATCATTACCCTGTGCTATATCTAAACCACATGTATGCCCTTTAGCGCAAAGTGAAGGCCAGGTGGAAAGTCTGGGTTTTCATAGCGAGGGTTAATGATGAGAAACAGTCACTCAGACTTTCTGGTCTGTCTCCAGATCCTGGACTTTATATAGCATGTTTCTCAGTATTATGGTCTGTTTGTTAAATCTACAGCTGAAGCAGTGGAGATATAGAAGGAGGACTTTTGAGGGGTGTGTTAAGCAATGGATCTTTCCAACTAATCCAGGTAAAACTCGGGCCATCAACAATCAATTCCATGATAAATCTTAGTTGGGCTGACAATTGATTTACAGATGGTACACAAAGATGTCCTAGTTTCCAAGGGAAACTAACCTTCCTATGTCTTATCCGAGGACTTTTTCACTTTTCACACCTAAAAAACACAAAAAAACTTTATTTTTATACCCTTTTTTTAATTTTAATTTTTTACAAAAATTACAAAAAAAGATACCAAAATTGCTGCGTGATGCTGCGACTTTATTCAGTTGAATATGATCTAGCAGAGATAAAGGTAAACCACCCCATTCTTGTTTTGCCCCCTTGACAGGGGGCGAAGTTGTGTTTGAATACATTTTTACACTTAAATAAGTGAAGACCGGTAGGGACTACTGACCAAAAAGATTTGAAGATAACTAAGAGTAATGATTATAAAATGAGCCATTGCTTCATTCTGAGAGAAATTAATTTTATGGCCAGAGAATGTACCATATCTGCCAATAAACTCGATTAAATTGAGAATTGATTGCTTAGGAGAGTCCATGGAAATCATCTCAATGCAATGAAGTCTTGTCCTGATGATCACCCAGATTAATGGCTCTAATATCATTGTCATGTCTTATATGAGGGACGTTCAAGTCAAACCGGGACACTGCATGACATTCCTTGTGGGTGACGGACATTTATACTGTAGAAGACTTTATGTGCAGTATGGTGATAAAGACTCCCAGCTGCAGTAAAACATTTGAATGGTGCAAACATTTTAAAGAGTGCCGTAAGTCTGTGAACGACAATCCTGGCGATGGTGGTGCAGAGTCCACTGCAAATGTTCGCCTAAACAATCAGCGAGTGGAACGCCTTATCCTTAAAAAAATCAACTAATTGTCACCAACTTGTGGAAGAGACATATCTGTCTCCAAATTGAATGACGGACACCAGTTCACAAACAAGGAAATGGGATGGGAGTTATTGGCACATCCCCGAGTCCTGACCGCACTCCAAGTCATTTCCACATGTTTTGGCCATTAAAGTGGTCCATGGGAGGACAATATTCCAGACATGAAGAAGAGATTGTGATCATGGTTCCAGCTTATTGAGAAACCTTTCTATCTTGATGGTATCTAAGCGCTAGTGAAACACTGGGGTAAGTGCATTAGTGTAAAAGGGGATTATATAGAGAAATAAAGGGAGTTTTTATACTAATATCTGTGTTTTGTTATTCTGCACATTCAAAAGCCCTATGTAGCTGTGGCCAGTGGTTTCATGGTTAAAGTAAATAATAAAGCACTCACTCAACAGCCTGGTCTGGCATCTTGTCCAGTACTAAAATTTTACATTTTTAATAGGGAATCTGTATCTATTTCATAAAATCTTCTAAAAAAAAAAAAAAACAAACAAACATAGAGAGGATAAAAATCAAATACTTCCATTCAAGTCAATCGAAGTCTTTTTCAACATCATGGAAGATTAAAAAAAGCCTTTGGGCGACATAAAGAAGCGTTCTGTGTGACATTTAATAATCTTCTGACACTATGAGAACAATATATCCTCCTGACAAATCCAGTTTGATTACAAATAAGAAATTCTAAACCTGAGCCAATCTGAATGACTTAAGGTCAAGGTTTAAACCAGATATAGGTATCAGGAACAATACTTTGAGGGTTTCCCTTCTTTCAAACCTAATGAAATATTGGCATCTGTTAAAGAAAGGGGGGGAAGTGGACCAGATTGGAATCTTGTATAAGGTGGAATATGGTATGGCTATAAATCTAGTCGATCATCTGGACCCGGTGCTTTATTATTTGGCAGCAGCATGACACTTTTTAAAGTTTAATAACAGCTCTGATAAAAAACATGACGGCTCACAGGGATGCCTCGGAAATAACCGTGAGATCGGGTGTGGTTTGTGCAATAAACTAAAATTATGAATCTAGATTTATACTTAATGATACTTCAAAATATTCTGTTGTGTATATTAACATTACCAAAAAAATGTCATTTTAATATCAGGCATTAGCTAGTAAACAGGGTCTGGTACATGCATGATGTATTTCTGCTCAATTAAGCAGCTTTGCTTTGGTGTTAAGTGGAAAAATCTGGATAGCCAACAAATCACTCAATCAAATCACCAACCAAAAAAAGAGAATTTAATGAATAAATTAATATTTAAACAGCAAAACACATGCTATACATACATACTAGTGTGCAGAATTTTTCTATATTCCAAACATTTACCCAGTGGGAATAAAATTTCGCAGAATGCCTATACTCACATGTCAAAATCAAATCATCTCTCTTTACAATATGTTCAAGTGGAGATATTGTTTTTGCATCAATTCAGTGTTGTATTGTAATGTAACTAAATTTGGGACAATGTTTTGGACATTGTCCATTAAACTGCAGCTGCATACCAGCCATCTTCACTTCTTGTTTTTGTGATTTTACTGCTAACATGGGCTTTCTGTAGCATTATCAACCTGTTTTGGATTTTGCCCTCTTAATCACTGCTGTGACTTCAGCTCAGTCTCAGCTGCATGCAGCTGCCCATAATTGTCATGCTGTTTTCATTTCGTAATAGCTTGTTATATATAATTTTCCCATTGCAGCCACATCAGATCCACATATTAGACACTAAGGTTTATCTATATTGGCGGTAAATAGCTTTTCAAGCTCCCACCTGCTTTCAGTCAGCATTTTTAGCCAGTCATCTAACATGCCTATCACTTGTTAGCCACTGTGTAAGGTGTGTGACTGGTGTGTATTGGCTGTACAGTCAGCTTTCAGGAAACGCTGTTCGCTAGGTGAGGTTGCAGTGGTAGGATCTGCCGTGCAATGAGACAGTGTTAATTAAATATTTAAATAAACCCGCAGGCCAGATATAATTATATCATAAGCCATGTGTTTGACACAGGATTTTTTTTTTGGCTCAAAATGTCATGAGAGGGTCTGGGATGCAATTGCCATTCCACTTTATGCCATTCCATCCTGTTTGTGCACTGGGGCATTGTCATGCTCAAAGTTTGGCGCCCTAATTCTACAACAAAGACATCTTAGACAAATACTGTATGTGTTCCTACCTACATACAGTATAGGTGTGATAGTCAGGTCTCCAGGAACCCTTAGCTATATAGTGTATGTTTGAATTCTCCTCCAATGGAGGTCCAGTACTTTGTAAAAGTCTTGATGCACCTCTCATTCCTTCATATTTTTCTTCCAAAGAGCCAGACTTTCTTCTATTTTTAATGTAGTCTTGAGGAATAGTTCTCCAGACTTCATGAAGGATTTTTTTTCCTCTCATTTTTGGCAAGTTTTTGGCTCTCTTATTCAGCCCAGTCGTGTACATGACCAGTTCCATAGTGACCTATGAATC
Source organism: Clarias pachynema (assembly GCA_030014365.1). Classification (NCBI taxonomy): domain Eukaryota; kingdom Metazoa; phylum Chordata; class Actinopteri; order Siluriformes; family Clariidae; genus Clarias; species Clarias pachynema. The sequence goes on along the minus strand of JAQMYL010000013.1, from coordinate 7,580,565 downwards.
ATTCAAGCATAAAAATCTATTTAGCTCAAGGCATGAACCAGTGAGAAACAGGTGCAGATGATGATAGATGATCAGGCCGATGATTAGTTCACTGGTGATGCTGAATGCTGAGGGGTTGAAACAGAGGAGAGGGGAAATGAGGTTGCTGCTGAGGTCATTACATAAACAAATTATTTTTTTTCCAGATGTTCTTCCTAATTTAGTCATATCCAATTATCACCCATCACTACGCGACTTCCACATCATTTCTATTACAACCAGAGAGGGTGAAGACTATCATGTCTTTTCTCCGACTGAATTGCTGACCCACTTGAATTAGAATTTTCGAACCACTCACTCATGCGGCGTAACACCCTCAGAGCACAGCGCTATCCACTTCTTCTGCCTGCGTAAACTCACCGATCTCTCTTTAGGTCGCCGGCTGCAAGAGGGTGCAGCATCACCCAGGAATCGAACTAGCAATCTCTGAATAATAGGACGAGCACTTTACCACTGTGCCACATTTTTAAATTGTATTTTTAGGCACTTTGCAGCCTGTCACGGTAATCCATTTGTTCCTATTTCTTTACTCCACATCATTTCATTTAATTTAATATAAAGAATGAGGGGTGGCTCAAGACTTTGGCACAGTATTGTATTTCAATTCACAAAATAATCAAACTGAACTTTTGAATCACTGAATATTGTGTGTTTTTCGATGCAGCAAATTTGTTTAACTTGTGTGTCTCAAACGAATTTTGTTCAATCGTCACAAAGTTTGAATGAAAGCACTGTAAGACTACCCAAACCCAAATTTGCTCCTTGGGATGTTGATATGCAACATGGTTGATCCAAAAAACAAAACAAAACCCTCAGTACCTAATTTGCTGTTTGTGGTTATATTTTAAAAATACTTTTCCAGGACTGTGTGAAAAGAAACGTTCGCACACTTGCAGAGTGACTAGGTGTTTCATTTAGGATGGTGATTTAATTGCTCTATGCAACAGATTAACCACATTAAATGATAATTTTATGCCTTTTTGTCAAGTAAGTGTGCTGGCTAAGTGGGAAGAATCCACATAAGTGGGGAACTTTTCAAGCTGGATGCACCCTGCTAGGCACACATGCAGTGCTTTCTTGGGCCAAGTTACTATGCCAGTCCTGCTTCGCCTTCCTGCCTGCCTGCCTGCCTGCCTTATGTTGAAATGGAAGTCGTAAGGACAATTATCATGTCTTTTTAGAGCTGATAAAGCTTTTTATCTGACTTATATAAAAAAAAAAAATCTAATGGACGTTTTTAACATGTTTATTTTAAACATATGTATTAACGTGTTTAAGGGCATGAATGGTCAACACACTTGCAATAGTTTGCCATGTCATGCAGTAAACAGTTATTTCAAGTTATTGATGCTAAAGGTGGCTCTACAAGCTATTAAATCATGGGGGTACTTAGTTTCGCCTGCATGTTTTGGTTCTTTCTTGCTTCATTTTTATAAAATAGATCATGGTTATATGTTGTTGTTGGTCTCAGGTTGTATTTGCTCAGATGATTTTTTAAATTATGTTTTTACAAAAAAGCACATAGAAGTAAATGAGAGGGCACTAACTTTTGAACATTTGATAATGGATAAAGGGTTTCAAAATGTATATTTATATAGTATATGAGCACTTACAGTACCAGCAACATTCTGTCCCCTGACCTCATACAGCACTGCTCTACCGGACCTCCCTAATTCTCTCACCAGTTTTGACCTAATCTGGATTAGTACTATATATTTAATACATAGATAACATGGTCTATCATCATCCCGTTCTTACTTATAGATAAACACGTTCTGCCGGAACTGAAATTTTACAGGTGCATTAGTTTTTATCAATACTTATTATACTGTTTAAAGTTGCAGTCAGATCCTGTCCGACTTAAAAGGCACGCAAAAGAACATTTTCCTGTAAATTATGCCCTATCACAAGAAATTTCAGAAGGGATGGTAAAGGAAACATCATGTTTTTAAGGTTGGTTTGCTGCCTCAGGGCCTGTACAGCCTACGATTTTATCCAAACAATGATTTCAAAATTGCATCAAGAACTTTTACAGGAAAAAGTCAGGACAAGAACCTGTAACCTGAAACTTAATGAAAGTGAAATAAAAGGGTGATGCAACAAGACACTGACACAAACACAGGAACAAATAAAAAAACAGAATGCTTTAAAAAGAAGAAAATACTGTACATTTGATGGCATGGCCAAGTGCTGTTTGTGCAAGAAATACCAGGAACATTGGATTTATTTGAACTGTTGAACAGCACTTATTGAAAAGACTTGGTAACTGGTAATGAGGGTTCTATCAGTTATTAAATAAAATATATGATTGGATGTGACTGTGATGGATTGGCACTCTATCCAGGGTGTACCCTGCCTTGTGTCCTTGGGATAGGCTCCAGGACCCCCGTGACCCTGTATACAGGATAAACCGCTTTAGATGATGAGTGAGTGAGTGAGTGAGTGATTGTATGTGAATTATTACTCAATTTATTCATTAATAAAGGCATAACGTTGAATGTTATCAATTTATGTAATATGTGTTTATTCATTATTATGACTTTAATGAAGGCCATATTTTATGATTAATGAAGAAATCCAGGTGATACTCTGATGGGTGAGAGAAATTTTTACATACATTAACACAATATAAAAAAATTATCACCCAAGCACCCAGACGCCCCTCCCGATGGCTAGGCATTTCTTCTCCTTATCATGCAATACCAGCCCTAACTTACAGAGAGCTTATTTCTCTCCCTCCATCACCCAGGACAGCACAATTCCCCATACACTGTATCTGTCTGTAAAACAAAAGGTATAGAGAGTTCAGGACAACGGAAGCACAGGCTGTCACAAGTGCAGCGCTCGCCTGAGTTATGGCCCATTCGCAATACTCTATCAACTAGACCAAATCTGGCACTTGCTTTTATGGAGGTCAGTCAGAGGCCCAGTAATGTTTGAATAATTCAGCGTAATTCTGCAATGATGACCAGCCACCACAGAAGTGGCCTGACTTCTATTTTGGTTTTGGGTCTAGGGTGAGCCATAATTGCTTTAGTCGTTACAGTTCAGGGATGCATCTGCCCTTGGTCCATGTGGAAGCTCAGATACTATGTGTCCAATGCAATTGCACACTACTTTGGGTTTTGCTGGAAAGCTCTCAGATAGTGAATGTGCCACAGCCAGTCATTACTATAAATACACCGTCTGGCCAAAGGTTTGTTGCCACCTGACAATCACACTCATAGTTTCAGGAAAAGGGCAAGACAAGACAATTGTGTGCTTCATACTTTGGCACTTGTGTGCCAATGATTTTCCTTCCACCAAACCTGTTCCAGCATAACAATGACCTTATGCAGAATGCAAGGTCAATTGTTGGCCAAGCTTGGTATCAAAGAACTTAAAATCCAGACACGACCACCTTTTACATCTTTGCATGTCTGTGTGCCAGGCTTACTCACCCAGTATCAGTGCATGACCTTACTTATGCCCTTGTGGCTGAATGGGCAAATCCCTACAGCAATGGTTAAAAATCTATTCAAAAACCTTCCCAAACTAATGGTGGTCATTATGGTGGTATGAGTGTGATTGGCCAGGTGTCAAGAAACTTAGAGTAGTGGCTTCTAGTAATGAGTTATTGACAGTGGCTGAAACAACATGTTTGTGTAAACCAAAAATAATGGAAAATGTCAATATTTTCATGAAACATCTGAGTCAAAGGAATCTGCCAATATAATTTAGTCGAATATCATTCAGTCACTTCTTTTCACATCAGCTCTTTTCAAGTCAGTTCTTTTCTAAAGCCAACACAGAACAAACCAAGCAGTATTCTTTGGGGACCAGCATTAAGTGGCTTGACCAATTTCTGTGCAATTCTGCTATTACCCCCATTTGCTGTGCATGGCCTTAAACGTCTCCAGAGCTGCTAGGAGGTTTTCTGTAGGAATTATCTACATGAAAATCTATATGATTAGTGTGACCAAGCACAAGCAAAAACAGTTTGCATACAACTGTCCATAGGGGACTAGGGTGGAGTGCACCACATGTCTTAGGTTTACCACAGGTTCCAGCTCCTCCCCCTTGCGAACCACTGTTGCCAAAGCCACAAGCACCACCTTCCTCAATGATTTTTATGAGACTGACAAGGCATATCGGCACTACATCACCTTTTTGTTTGCCAGGCCTCATAGATGATATCCTTGATTAACCCTGTGAACTCAAAGGACGAAACTGCCTGGAAAACATTGGCAGGTTTGCACCCATAGAATCATTCAAATGGGAGGGATTCCATGAAGGCTTACAGGCTAGCTAAGTCCTACTGTATTCTGTCCCATCCTATTGTCACTTGATTGCCAACAGTATGACCCGAGGTGTTGGAAGCATGTAGGTTGTAGCCAGTGTGTGAGAACAGGGAATTGCTTGGACAATGCCAAGGAGAATGCCCAGATATATTTAAATATAGTTATTGAAACTACATGTTAGTCCTCTGTATGCAATACCAGTGGATATACTGTAATATGCCCCCAGATTTGTAACCAGGTTATTGAAAGCTGAAAATCCTCACCAAACAGAACTGGTTGATGGTACTGGACCCACTTGGCTCTTCCTCCTGGCATTAATGAGATAAATAACCAGCATCACCTGGTCAATGATTCTGCTGACCCCACACAGCTTGGTGTGTAAGTATATTCATCAGACACCTTGGAGCTGCTGGGTAAACACAAATGAAACTCACTGAAGGTCCCTTGGATTCCCCTGGTCACAGGGTAATTAGATATACTGTATGGTACTGGGACTTAGGTCTGGCCAACGTAACTGCGGGGTGCTTGAACATGTCCTGGTTGAGCCAGCCTCCAGGGCACATGTCTATTCTTGGCCTACAAAGGTTCTCTATATTCAGTTTGGTGTGAAACATGTTGATTAGAGGTTACCTGATCTGCTTTATTAACATTCTATTCAAAAACCATGGGCAGTAATGTGGAGTTGCAAGCTACATTATCTTTCCCTGGAATCAAGGGGCGCAAAACATTACAAAAAAAAAAAAAAACTCAAATCATTATCCCTCCTCCACCAATCATTACTGATGGCACTATGCATTTCAGATTTGTCCATCAGGCCTCCAGAAAATAATAATTTGCTTAATTATTACTAATAATTTATCATCATTGTGCAGACATCATTTGGGTGCTGTTTATCCTAAATCACTGGTTAGTGCATGTTGTTTTTCACATAAACACACATACCAAAATGTATTTGGAGATGTTTTATTTTTTATTTCATTACACAGAACATAACAATAACTGGATCATAAAAATATGCCATTTATTTTAAGATCAATTTTAACAACCTTGTTGAGTCACAATAATGGGTTAGAATAACATAGGCTGTTGCTTAACAATATGACTGTGTTATATTAGACCTACCAAACTGGGACTTTTACATCATTTACTGTACATTCAAGCATTTGGCAGACACCCTTATCCAGAGCGACTTACATTTTTATCGCATTATACATCTGAGCAGTTGAGGGTTAAGGGTTAGGGGTGACCCCTTGCTCAAGGGTCCAACAGAGACAACTTGGTAGATGTGGGATTTGAAACTAGGACCTTCTGAACTGTAGTCCAATGGCTTAACCACAAATATAGACTACAACTTACTTTTCTAATGAAAAAATTATTTGCTATATTTGGCATCATGTGAAAAGACACTCTTTGTCCTCCACTATGCAAGAAGGTCATAATTCACCGCTAAGGTACTGTTTTCAAAACAGGTTGGTTTCATTCAGTTTTTTCCTCTTGGTTACATATTATTGAAATGAATAGTTTATCTTCTCTACCAGTCTGAGTAATTGTAGATTTGGACATTTCTGATCTACACATTTCTGGTGACTTGGGTTATCATCTCCTTATTAACCCAGATAAACTAGTGAACTAGTGAGAACTGAAAAGTTTTTTTTTTTTTTTTTTTTTTTTGTGGAAGGTGGATTTGAAATCATGTGAACTAAATGGAAATATATTTTGTTGGACCACCTTTATCTTAGATAACGACGCACAAAGTGCTTGCTAGTTCATGCGTAAAAAAAAATCACTAATGTGATCTAACTTGATCATTCATTACTTTCAGGTCAGCATATAACATTGCTGAGCCTAGACCAGATCATAACACTTGAGACTGGAAGTGTGGGCACTATATATATATATTTTTTTTACACTGTATGAGGAGCATTAAAATAAAACAGGGAGTTTTGATTGTGTAGAATAACAAAAGACAATTAAAAGAAAGAAAATTACCTTTATTTCTCTATATAATCCTCTATTACACTAATGCACTGTGTTTCATTAGTGCTTGGATACAATCAAAGTATAAAGTTTTCTAGACCGCCTGCTTCACGTCATTGTCACTGGTCAAACGCTGGTCTCCCAGGAACTCCTTTAATGGCCTAAACATGTGGAGGTGGCTTGAAGTGAGGTCAGGAATGTACAGGATATGTGGCAGTAACTCCCAAAGCGGTGTTTGTGAATGATTGACAGATCTTCCGCAAGTCATCTGTCGAGTTGCATGTGTTCTGTGTGTATGGCGTTTGGCAACGCGGTAGCTTAGTGGTTAGCACGTGGCCTCGTAGCTCCTTCCTGCCTCGGGGTCTGTGCGCATGGGGTTTGCATGTGCTTGGTGGGTTTCCTCTGGGTACTCCGGTTTTCTCCCACAGTCCATGTCGGTCCCTGGTTGGACTACAGAGGTTCCTAGATGCATGGATGGTATGGAGTTTGCATGATCTACTGTACCCGGGTAAAGAACCACATATGGGTATGGTCAAATGGTCAAATTTCAAAAAAGTTTTGGCCATACAGTGTAAGTAAACAAAAGTAAACTAGTTTAGATTTTCAGAGCATTATATCTAAGCACAAAGGCTGCCTAGGAAGGCATATAAGTACATATAATAGCTCAATTTCATAGAAGGCACAACAGCGAATTAGATCGTCAGTGACAGCATAAATACAGAGTTTAAATCCCAGTCCAATGCAGATCAAGTTATAAAAGAGACGAAAAATGACAGGCCCTTTTATTTATTTATTTCTCAAGTGCTGTGAGCAAAAAAGGATCAAAGTCCACTCTTGAATTAGGGCTTTTTGGTTCGAGGGTCTGGTTTAGAATTGAAATGTCAGAAGTCTCTGTCTGTTCACTATTCAAAGACAAATTGATAGGCTGATATACTGGAATCTAAGTGGCACATTTAATACAAGTCAAAAAAAGGCAAAACCTCTCTCCAACATTAGATCGATTACAGGGTACTTTTCTGTCATGTAGCTTTTTATGTATAATCAGTTTTTTTTTTTTTTTTATGAATAAAAATGTTTTAAGCATAATTTTTAATTCACTACAAAAAAGTTGCAAAGCTTATTTTATTGCAGCATTTCCAGCGATGTTAAAAAGCAGCTTTTCACATTATTATGATGATAAGTATGCAGAACCATATACATAAAAAAAAGAATACAAACATGCACCATTACATCCTACTAAACAGATGTTTGTTTTTTGCGATTCACAAAAAGATAGTGGAAAAACCATAAACTTACAACAAATCTAGTTACACATAGATACAGTAAAAAGCACATACTGCTATTTCAGGTGTCATCAGGACATACAGTACAAAGACACTTTTGGAATCAAACCCACTGTTTTCAAAATTGAATGAAGCCTTTTATTTTCCAATAATCAGATATGTGACAAGGTAGAAATAACCTCTACTTTTTTTTCTGCAGCCATTTTCCAACCAGTTATTCTACAGAATTGCAAAAAGCAAAACACTTATGTGGGTGATGTTCAATATGAAGTGTTGACCGCATGTTGTTAGATAAATTACAGGTAATACTTCAGCCAAATTGAAGGCCATAAACAATGCCTCAGACTGTGGTTTCTAAGCTATTAAACATCAGCCATTTGCTTTTGCCAATACTTTTGCTTTTGCTTTTGCTCTTTCACATGTCTAAAGAGCTCAGATAAAACTACAACACAACCAAAAGTGAATAGCTGTAAAAAAATAAAAAAAAAATGTAGCAAAGGGGTTAGATTTTTGCTGTGTGTGATTTTTAAAGAAATCATATTAAAATCCACTGACTGACCACGACCCCTATCCAAGAGGCGGTCATAAAATTGCTATTATTGCTAAGAAAAAAATAATGCAATGAAAACGAACCACGGTCGTGAGATTAGTACTTCTCCACATATCCTCCACCTAAGGCGACACATTTCTCCAAGCGATGGATGAGCTGGTGGAGTCTTTGAAGAAAGCTCCTTTTTGGCTCTTGAGGAACAGTTCTACCCCAGTATCGTCACATGCCTGCCATGCAATGGTTTCTTCAAGTGATGGAACTTCAAAGGGAAGTCACTGTGTGTGTATGTGTGTGGGAGCCCACACATACATTTTTTTATGCCATTTTGGCTTTGACCCTCTAGCGGCATAGTGCGGAACTACTGTATGCCACAGGGTTTTTTTTTTTAAACATGAAAAAATGTTCATGAACATACTCATTTCCGGAGACATCATTTGGGCAAATATTTTCTGTTTTTTTGGGTGTGTGATGTGTGTACAGTATGTGTGTGTGCCCTGAGATGGATTGGCACCCTGTCCAGGGTGTACCCTGCCTCGTGCCCTAAGTCTCCTGGGATAGGCTCCAGGTCCCCATGACCCTGAATACAGGATAAAGCGGTATAGAAGATGAGTGAGTGAGTGAGTGAGTGTAACGTGATTGAGCCATCTCTACCACACAGTTGAGGTATTCTATTGTGATGTGAATAACCTGGGGAGCTTTTGGTAGACTGTGAGGGAGACAATGAGGTAAGAAGAGATACAGACAAGTAATTCCTCACAGGTGTGACTAATTTAGGGCAGCGTGGTAGAGACGTGGAAATGGATAAAAGGAGTTGAGATGCTTTATTCAGGGAGAGACAAAAGGACAATTGTGTTTTGGTACTTGTTTGGGATGGAGGGTGCAGTTGTGCAGGACTGCTGGTGATGAAGATAGTCGGTCAGGGACAGTATTTCCAGAGCTAGAAGGGGACATTTGAGATCTCCTGTAGATAGTTAGGGTACTAATAGGGTACCTAATAGATTGGTATTCACATTCATTACACTATGCTAAAAAATCCACTTGATTTGACTTTTCGATTGCTTTAACTAGCATTGACAGTTTTTTTTGGTATTTTTGAATATATTCATACTTTTACTGTACCTTGAATTGTCATCTCAACCGTTTGGAAGAGGCCTACAGTATACTGAGAATGTTAAAGGGTTAAAAAAAAATGGATATGGCTTTTGAATGTGTTTTATTTCAGCCCAGAATGTTTTTGTAAGTCAGTCTTGTGTGGCTACTGTATAACATGATTTTGATGTGTTTTGATACGGCTTTTCATTGGTATTCTACCTTTAATTATTTTGAATCAATTTGAAGTGATTCAAATTCCTTAACCACATACTCCTGTATTCATCTTTAGAAGTAACCGAGTGCTTTTGTGACCTTTCTCTTATTCATTTGTCTTTCATTGGCAGCAATCTTTTTAAAATTAACATTAAATTCATTTTGAAAAATAAAAAAACTATCAGTGGTGTTTTTGCTTGCTTTTTTCTAAAGCAGAATGCTGAACCAAGGTGAAAGGAATGATCTGGTTTTGACCAAAGGGCAGGTCATTTTAATAAATGTATTTATAAATACTTTTTTATGCAAACAAATGCAAGTAAATCAAAAACATAAGGCATCAATATCTGCTGTTTTGTTATGTACAGGTTTTCTTTGTGAAATGAATGCCGAGCTAGTGATGCCCTAAAGGCAGTGAGTGGGTGGATTTGTCCTTAAGAATTGACTAAAGAAATTCCAGAGGAGTATCTATCTATCTATCTATCTATCTATCTATCTATCTATCTATCTGTATGTCTGTCTGTCTGTCTGTCTGTCTGTTTTTGTGACATTGCCCTCAAGTTTCTCTAAAGTTGTCATTTATACAAGACACACAAAAAAAACTTTTTAATGAATTTGCAATACAATTGTTTCACAATACTCATCATGTTTGAAAAAAGTCTTAAAAGCATAGCACTGTATGATATTAAAAAAAAAAGGCAATGCACAGTTTATTGGTGTTGTCCTGCAGACAAAAACTATAAAATCATATTTCAGTAGATTACTGTGGCAGGTATTACAATGGGACGTATTCCAAGCAGCTCTTTAAATACAAGGTAGGTATTAAAAAAGTGAACTAAAGCTGAGCTTCGGACAAGGCTGTCATGCATCTGTAATATATGCAGAGGATGTTGCACGACCATTTTCTGTTTGGTCCATCACTCACTCATCGTCTATACCGCTTTATCCTGTATACGCGGTCTTGGGGGGGCCTGGCAGGGTACAGCCTGGACAGGATGCCAATCCATCACAGGGCACACACACACACACACATTACGGGCAATTTGGGAACGCCAATTAGCCTAATCTGCATGTCTTTGGACTGTGGTAGGAAACTGGAGTACCCGGAGGAAACCCACCAAGTACGAGGAGAACATGCAAACTCCATGGACAAACTTCAGACCCCGAGGTGGGAATTAAAACTCTTTTCGGTCCTGGGGGTGCGAGGAAACAGTGCTAACCACTACACCAGCTTGCCACCTGTTCTCTTCATAATTCAACAATATTACAGTAGTAACCAAGTTAAAGTTCATATATTAGAAAAAAATGCATTCCCTTTGAAAAACCTTGTATGTTCACTGTAGCATCAGCAGACGATTACAGTGTACACAAGGGGTTTCATAACCAGCCAAAGTTTCCTTTGTAGTACTATAGATCATTTCCACTGAGGAAAGCAAAACCTGGTTCTAAATAAAGGTTGATATAAAATAACATATTCATTGTTCTTCTGCTTCTCTCTTCTTTCTTTTAAACTATACTGCAGAATAGCATATTCTTTACCTCTGTTCTCCACATCATCACAATAAGTAACAGCTGATTTGGAATTAAAAATGAATTCTTTTTTTTGAACACCTTATCTCTCAGCAAGCCTGGTCCTACTTTTTGATCCTTTTTTTTCGCACACGTTTTCCACTTTCTCTCTATCAGCGCCGACCCGCCGGGGTCCCTTCTACCTGTGCTGTGAGCCATTTTCTACTGACACACCTGACACCCACCTGACACACCTGAAGTACCACCTGACACCCCAGTCCTCCCGCTTCAATCCTCCGTCCTGTAAAACACCTTGCCACGTAAGTCAGTGAGTAAATAGACAAAAACAGTGTAGAATGTATTGGACTAACAATATATTAACTATATTCATTGGCCATACTACATCACTCACTCTCATTCACTCATCTTCTATACCGCTTTACCCTGTATTCAGGGTCACGGGGACCTGGAGCCTATCCCAGGAGGCTTAGGGCACAAGGCGGGGTACACCCTGGATAGGGTGCCAATCCTTCGCAGGGAACACACACACACACACCCATTCAAACACTCATTCACACACTACGCGCATTTTGGGAACGCCAATTAGCCTTATCTACATGTCTTTGGACTGTGGGAGGAAACCGGAGTATCCGGAGGAAACCCACCAAGCACAGGGAGAACATGCAAACTCCATGCACACAGAGACGGGAATCGAGCCTGGCCGGGAATCGAACCTGGACCCGGTGCAAGGCGACAGTGCTAACCACTACACCACCGTGCCGCCTGGACATACTACATATTCTTATTTATTATTATTATAATACATTTTTTAAGTAACATTTTCACACAATAAACTTTTTATTACCTCTACAACCCAGCATTTTTAACATAAGCATACAGTCCAAGCACATTCTTGCAAACTTGAATGATGTTGCCTAGTGACTATACTGTATGATTATGCTACAGATACGGTATTTTTGCTGTAATACTGTGTGGTACCATGCTGTGATGCTGTACAGCATGATTGAAGCAGTAAACCTTCTAACTGAAGAACTCCTTAGTTGTCATTTTTTGAAGCCTCCACTACGCTACATAACTAAACCTTGAATGAGAGACAGACTACGCTGTTTTAACACTTCTTTCCGTGTAGACGTGATTGGGATTCTGGGTCATGATGGTCCCTCGGCCATCTGGTATACGGTTTACGTATTGCTCTCCTTTATAACAGACTTACTCACTGTCCACAGCCATATTTATTTATTCATTATTTACTCTAGTCTGCGGGACTAGAGTGAATTGACTTTCACTACCACTCATTTTTGCACTGCCGCCACTTTTAACCCAGTTGTAAAACTCATCCTCATTGCATACAGTATATCTGCACATATTCATCTCATTCTTTACATATATTTATGTACATTTTGTATATTATATTCTGGTTTTCTCTGGGTCATTTCTGTGCGGGCAGTGAGCAGGAGTCCTATGTACTACATGTGTAGCTACACTACTGTATATAAGCAAAGGTATTTGTTGATTATTGAATTGAGGTGTTTCAATCAGCCCCCTTATCCCCAGTGAGGGGCAATCTTAGTGCTTCAGCATACCAAGACATCTTGGACAATGCTACTGTATGCTTCCATCTTTGTTTGGGGAAGACCCTTCTCTATTCCAGCACAGAGCCCTGAAATCAACTCCATCGAGCACGTTTGGGGTGAACTAGAATAGAAGTTATGAGCCAGGCCTCTACAGAATGAATGGGCACAAATTCCTGCAGAAGAAAAAAATCTTGTGGACAGCCTTCCAAGATGAGTGGAAGCTGTTATAACTGCTAAAAGGGGGACCAACCCCATACTGAAGTATATGTACAAGTGTATAATATAAAGACACATCTGTTTGGTTCAGCAAAAGACAGGGCCTTAGGTAAACCTATACAATGTAACAAAGGTTCAGCTATTAATATGCAACATTAGGTTTTTGGTTGTAATACTTATTACTAATAAGAAAATAACAAAATAATCTATGTATACACTGATCAGCTATAAGATTTAAACCATTACCATTAAAACCACCTAGGATCTGTGCTTCCCTTGTGCCACTGGGGTGGCTCAGGCCCCTCTGGGCGTGGCTTCACAGGAGATTTGCAGACATGCTGTGGGTTGTGGGGTGGGCCCCTCCATGGATCAGACTTATTTATCTGGTGCATCCCATACAGTAGGTGGAGGCCTGGCCTTGGGCTTTTTGCCTGCTGGTCCCCACAGGCATGGATGAGTCTTCCTGTCACCAGTTTACTGGTTATAATCGGTGATCAGTGTTGTTCAGTTCACCTGTTAGTGGTTATAATGTTATGCTTGATCGTTTATACTGCAGTGCTGGATCTTCAAACCAACCCGTGGTATGCATTATGGAATTATTTTCATATCACAAGCTTCATTATTTTACCACATACACACAACCCTGAACCACAATA
>JAQMYL010000013.1:7539440-7550953 GCA_030014365.1 Clarias pachynema | reverse complement strand
AATTATATCAGTCTAACAATATATATATATATATATATATATATATATATATATATATATATATAAATTAAATTGCAGAATTTATCAGAGTCAGATTTCTATTCAGAGTCACTTATATATGGAATATGTGGTTGTTTTTTTAAATATATAATATAATCAACAGGATTTTGAATACACTTCTGCCACATTTAAGTAGTATTTTAGAATAATATTAATAAATAGTAATGCTAATTATGCTCTATAACTTACGTTTTGGAAGACTCGAGTGGTAATGCAATAACGTATATGCCAGAGAATATGTGTAATAGGTTTATCATTAGCTTTATTATAATGTGTATAAGTGTTAATAATGATGGAAAAAGAATCAAAAGTTAATCCTTGGTGCAGGTTTTTCCAGATTAAGGATAAACATAAAATGGATATGCATTGTATCAATACATACAATGCTACTCTAAAAACTGTTTGGAATGTACTATATGTGGTGTTGATGTCATGTTGGAACGCTACATCTTTATAACTAAAGATAACATGTTCATTTATTTTGATGTCCATTATGTGAGACACTGGTTTGTTTGACTAGACAGTATCATCTGATGTATGAGAGAGCAGTAGCCTGCGAAGCGAATGTTCCTCGTTTAGAATCTCGCAGACTGCAGTTGTTTATCTTCGAACCCGGTTGTTATAACATGTGCGAGTGTGTTTGAGAGTGAACACGTGTTAAAATATATCCCTAGTCAGGCGGAGTTCAAACACACCGAGGCATGCTTTTCAGGGCTCGTCTGAGCTGTTTATTTTCTCAGAGGCCTGCCAGCCTGTGAACCGGGCTTGAATGGTACTGACTCCAACCTTTCCTGACCTTATGATGGATGGATTGGTATTTCCTCGGTTCCGCTTATAGGGCTGTGTTCACTGTTCCAAACAATACATGTCTACCTTGTGTTCCTGCTGGAATGTCAGCCATTTTGAGGAACAAAAGAATGCAAAAAGCCTGGGCTATAACACGGACGTCTTGACAGTTATTATTTTTGAGCGTTCATTCGGGCAGCCAAGGGACCGCAGGCTCTACCCATGATACACTGCAAGCATTGGCTGAGATATGACTGCATGATAAACCTACCAAATTCAACTAATTGCAAAGTAAATGCAAATCACTTGTAGATAAAGGCACTGAAAGGGAAATATAGATCTGCGACACTTATCAGCGCATTTGTATCATATGTACGTCCCCAAATAAAAAACGACATATTTTAAGACTGGGAATTTATCGCCTAAATACCTTTGTGATGAAACTAGATAGATGTGTCCATCTGTTAGACACCAGTGCCAGCGTAACCTACCAGTTTACATATTATCCTTTAATTTATTGGCTGTAAGAAATACTAGTTATAATATTCGATTTTTTTTTATCATGTTACTTATTCATTTTAGAAAATGGCTCAATTTCATCTTAGACCAATTTCCGCTTTAATAAGGAATATTGCTAATGCTCACGCCCATGGTATGTGCACATAGTAAATGGAGTTGTCATGTAGCAGGGGCTGCTAAGTGCCTGGGTTACTTGTTTAGCGAATTCTCGCAGTACTGAAATAGTGTTTCACATGAATATTGAAACCGCATCTTTTATCTCTCCCTCACTTTGACTCCATCTCTCTTGAGCACTTAGAGCTGTTGAGTCGGTATGTTAGGAGGAGAGCAGCAGGAAATCAGTGTGTGTGTGTGTGTGTGTGTGTGTGTGTGTGTGTGTGCGTTCATTGCCAGACAATAGACCTCTGAGTGTGATCTGTTCACAACGGTGTTGCAATTGGCCACCTTAAAGGTCTTTGATTATTTTTGTCGTAACAGAAGTGGAGGACAATGATGCTACATGTGAATGCATAGGGTTGAAAGAGAAAGAGAGAAGAGTGAGAGAGAGAGAGAAAAGGAGAATGTACTTCCTGTTGTGCGGGATTTAAAATGACTATTTGAACAAGGGCTTTTTTTCAAGGACAAACAAGGACATTTAGCGAATTGACCAAATATGATATTATTATTATTATTATATAAGTGGCCTACATAGAAATATATGTGTGTGTGTGTGTGTGTAAGCGTAAAATAGAAACACCGAAAATAGTGATGACATCATTATATAGCAGACCGTTCCATCCAAAAGCAACATTTATATGATTAAGCATCAGGTAATATAAACTCGTAATCTGTTCCTCTAATTAGACAGATGAGCACAGTCGTTATCAAATAAATGCAGATCATGCTCGATAAAATCATTTTTGATGAGGTTTAGACCACACAATCCTTTATTGTTGTATTTTCTTAGAAGACATCTTATATATATACTTAATACTTCATACAGATCTCTAAATACATATGTTACTGTATTCTCATTTATTAAATTTATAGCATGGTGCTCTTATACTTGAATCTGATTGGTCAGAAGGTGTTGGCAATATTCTAGTTAGACTGCGAATACTAAGATTAGTTCAAATTGCAGGTTTATGAATGCAATAAAAAGAAATTTTTTAATGAACACAGAATTATTAATAGGCTGAATTTATGGAGGTCTTCTGTGTTCATGCGTTGCAAGAGATTGTAAGAGTAGGTTTTCTATCATAGCAAAATCTTCCGAAATTGAAGAATTGACTTGTTTTGTGGATGGTTCAGGTAATGTAACTACAAATAAGTAGAAACTCTGAGGTTCCCTTCTTTATTTAGTGTTCTTTATTAAGTTAAATGAATCGTTCACTAGTTGCTGTGGTACAAGAGGATTAAAACATTTCACATAGTGCAGTTATAGAAAAATAATCATGTTCAGAAATGTAGCAGTAAGATATCTTGTGTCGGGCCACATCACATTCCACCATCACTGATTATGTTCCTGTAACAGCATATCCTCAGCTGTTTTATTGCTTACATATATTTGAATCCTTTAATGTTCTGCTCATTGTTTTGGTAGAGCACATTTTGAATCAATATTAAAATAAAAACCCGAGGCATCGTTACCGCTCGGTTGAGGTATGCAATGCTAAAAAATCCACTTGACTTCACTTTTTATTTACAGTGGGACCTCGGCATTTGAACGCCCTCGCTTATGAATTTTCACCTTATGAATAGAAATTTTGAAAGAAATTTGCATTCGCAGAAATTCAAAACAAAACAAAGAGCCAAGCGAGCTGAAGAGAAGTTTAATGCATTTTTATTTCAAATTTTATTTCGTTTACATGTCGTGAATGTTTTGATTGTTTTTATATGTTAAAATACAGTATAGTGATTGTCTAGAACTTGTCAAATTGGTATGGGTACTATTTCTAAATGCCTGGAGGAATCGTAAATTAAGGTTAAGTGAGGTTTAATGTCTATTTATTTTACTTCATTTACATGTCTTTTCTAAATATTTTGATTGTTTATATATGCAGAAAAGTGACTATAACGTTGGAAATGGATATATATTGGTAATATTTGTGGGTGGCTGAAACGGATTACCTGCATTTACATTACTTCTCATAGGAAAATTTGTATTTCATACGAATGTTCACCTTAAGAACTCGCCTGCAGAATAAATTAAACTCGTACGCCAAGGTTCCCCTATTTTAGTTTGTACTTTAAGTGAGTTTTTCTGATTTATTTGGTATTTGTAAATATGTTGATACTTTTACCATAAAGTGACATTGCAACCATTTGAAACCATTTGGGATCTGTTTTAAGAAAAAAAGTTAAAAATAATGTGTTGTTACAATTGCCCTAAGGAAATAAAAACATGCAAATAAATAAGTGAATAAATAATTAGCATTTTTTAGTTAAAATAACATATAGCCTGACGAAGGTATTTTTTAAATTATTTTTTTTCCTTGTCCGAATTTAAGCCCATCAGCCGTTTTGATCTTTAATTAAAATAAACAGAAAAGCTCATTCTTCCTGAACTGAATTGAATTAAAGCAATTTTGATGGAATCGAGCATCTGCGTGTACGTAGCCATGATGGACTCGAGTCGAGGAAATAAAGCAGCTCGGTGATTGATTGATCACCCTGAGGTTTGATTGCTCGACAGATCGATGGCTCCTTCCTGGCTCGGACACTGCATTGGAGTCAGGGGCATTGAGCTTTTTCCCTGTCTTTTTTTTTTTTTTCAGGGTAATGAATGGAACAGGAAAGCATGTCCTCAGCTGCCATCATACGCCAAATAATGT
Organism: Clarias pachynema; assembly: GCA_030014365.1. NCBI lineage: Eukaryota > Metazoa > Chordata > Actinopteri > Siluriformes > Clariidae > Clarias > Clarias pachynema. The sequence goes on along the minus strand of JAQMYL010000013.1, from coordinate 7,546,775 downwards.
GGGCTGTCTTTTTGAAAGGCAGGAAGATGGGCTGGTATATTTAGGATGGTACCCTTGCTTTTAGAATTGTAACCCCCCCTAAAATACAGCAAATGGCTATCAGCTCAGTTCTCATTTGATTTATTCTAGAGGCGTTTAGGTTCGGTTGTCAAGGACTAAATCTGTGGGCATTGTACGATAAGTACAAATGTAGGAGTCTATGATCAAGTGAGAACTGAAGCAAATGAGAAATCAGATTCTTGGTTAAAATAGCTCACCCTTTACCTGCTTAATGGTTTAGATGTCTTGCGTCTTCATTTATTTCATTAGTGCTAATCAGTATTTGATTATAATGGCTATCACCTCATAGTGAGTCAGTATGGATTTGTATGTACATATATTATGCAAGAAATAATACAAAGCATGCTGGGATAGAAAATTAATCAACAATTGGCAACCACAAGCAAAGCAAACGTTCCCTGTATTCATTCCTCTTATGCAACAGCAGTTTGCCTGATTCTAGTTATACCTACATAAAAGTAAGATTTTCCCCCCCACATTATTTACTGATTATTTTACTGTTCTACTGTATGTTAAATCAAGCATTCTTGTTAAATCACATTCCAGAGCAAACTTTAAAACGTTGCATAAAATGACAATGCACTCACATATATGGTACACGTACTGTATAATCCGCAAAAGTCTCAACATTATTTTGTCTCCACTTTAGTAGTTAACGTCTGATTCTTTCAGAACTAAAATAATTGCATCGTGAACATAAGCAGTGTGATGTGAGGTCGAAAAGTGTTTTTCTAGATGTCTATTGCAGAAATCAGTATTCCTGATCAGCTTGGGCCTGTTTCCTCCCTTATTATTATCGTATTTGATGTTCAATTTGGTGTAATGCGATTTTCAGAGATTTTTTCTGATCCATCAGTTATACACACTCTGTTCCTGACATGCCATGTATAGTGCAGTGTGGGTATAAGGAAAGTCTTGATGGACTGGGTTCAAACGCATTTCTGTTGTGCCGCTTGAGAACCCATGGAAAGCAGTTCAAACATGTGACCCACATTAACCTTGTATGACTAGGATTTATCTACTATAGGATCGTTTTATAATAGTTTTTTGTACAGGTTGAGCTTCATATATTTTAAGTTAGGTAACAAACAGATGTTTGTAGCAGCAAACTGCTAACTAAGTCACGTTAGTAGTAATAAGTTATGCATCTAGTCATGCAGCTCGTTTCGTAAAAAGAAGTGAGAAATGGGAACATGACCTGGTTAAATTGGAAAGAAATGTTTAGTGTGTCTAAATTATGATGGGGGATGGTCAGATTTATAATAACATAGTAATTGGAATAAAAAAAAAAATGGTATTAAATATTACAGTTGGGATATACTAAATCGTGGAGAACACAAGATTTAAAATTGTGACCAAATTGTGGCTAGATACCAGGTTTTGTGGGGTTGTTCCAGTATGCGGTGGTTAGTATACTAAAACTGGTGCAAATAAGGACAAGCTGGGAACCGGTAACAGGGTCAAAGGTCAATATTCGGCTGAGAAACTTTGGGTGCTGGCATTCATATGGATGTTAACTTTGACACATACCAGAAAGTTCTCAGTTTGTTTGATTAGGGTTGTAACAGACCATCATGTTTCACCTTCAACCTTGAACTCCACTGATACTAACAGTCGAAAGTTTGGATATGTCTTCGAATTCCATGGTCCTTCGTGATTTTTATTTCTTTTTACATTGTAATCTCCTCTGAACAGTTGATATTTAGATGCGTCTGCTATTTATGCTCTGTAAAGCCTTCACAACGGCTTTAATCAAAGCTCAGTCAGTCTTCTATACCGCTTTATCCTCTATTCAGGGTCGCGGGGACCTGGAGCCTATCCCAGGAGACTTAGGGCACAAGGCAGGGTACACCATGGACAGGGTGCCAATCCTAATCAAAGGTTAATAGTTAATTTGTGATTTCTGAGGCTGGTAACTCTAAAGGAACTTCTCCTCTAAGTTTTGGTCTTGCTTTCCTGGGAAGGTCTTCATGAGACCCATTTCATTATGGTGCTTGATGGCTTTTGCAAATGTACTTTACAATACTGTTCTTGCAAGAACTATTCCAGAACAGCTGACCTTCATGTCTTAAAATAACACCTGACTTAATTACCTAATTACTAGTTATTTCATAAGTTTGAAATCTCCCGTATTTCTCCTGGTGTTTATAACTTAATTCAGATATAATTTTCTTTTTAATTTGTTGTTGACCAGGAAACCACAAGTTATTCTGTCAATCATGATCCCTCCATAAACACGGCCCCTGAAAAAACGTTGTTGGTTTGATTAAATGTATACGCAGTAATCCATGGCAGCCTGCTGTGTTTATTTTAAATGTGGGTTACATTAAATTATCATCAAACGAAGTAGGAGCAGATGATGCAAATGAGACTCCTACAGAGTTTCCTTGTTCTGCTGTGCTATTTCATAAGCGGTAGTGTTTTTTTTTTTTTTATGCAAATAAATAGGTAATATATTTTCAGGTGAAAATATTTTCAGGTTAGTCCGACTGTTTATTGTGTTCTTTATCATTTTAACCAGTAGTTCAAGTGATTGAATTTTGGGATCGATCCAGACAGGGTCAAGTCAAATGTCAGGAATTGTATTTCTTCAATAGCTTCCTTCCTTTTTGAATGATATAAGGGTATATACTGTAAGGCATTCAAGTAGTAACAAGAAGCACTAGACTTCTTGTAGTGTAGTAGTAATTTGTCCACTTGCGTATATATAGCCATGCTATTGTTTTTTTTAGTACTCAGACACATACAACTTTAATCCATGTATTTATATGCAATAGTGTCATAATTAGCATTTGTGTCTTTGTTCCCCATTAAAAAAAATCCTACACACTACTGTCCATTGAATCTGCTTATGTTGCAGATAGCTTGTGTCAGATATATTCCTGAAAGCAAAATGTTTTAAACCAAGTATATTCGAAGCTGCGTGCTGATTCTGGCCTCGCTTTCTGAACGCAAGAAAAACACAGAAGACAGAAAATTAATTTAAAGTCTGTAGGCAGTTGCTGATAGTGTGTATGTGAGTGTGTTTGTGTGTGTGTGTGTGTGTGTGTGTGTGCGTGTGCTGTGTGTCGGCGTTGCTGAGGTGATGGAACACAGGATTGTGTTCTGTAGTTAATGTAGAACTGTCACTAAGCAATAAGCTGTGGATCTGATGCTCCTTGGAGACTCGTGTGGAGAGAGAAGCAGTTTCACTCGCTTTCTGCTCATCTGATTCGTTCTCGCTCCCTTTTTTCTTTCTCCCTCGCCATTTCTTTAGCACCGGGGGCCATCTGTTATCTCTTTTTTCGAGCTTTTGTAAAAGAGTGCCTGTCTGTCTCGAGCGTTCCACTCGGACACGTATGCGATGAACGGGGTTCTCATGGCGGCGCGGGTCATGATGCGAAAAATAGGAGGGATAATTACAGACAAGGCAATGTATCATTATTGACATAATAATAATGATATAATAAATAGTGTAAATAATGCATTACAAAATAGATAGAATCATTATCTTATTATCTTATTAACTACTTGCTCGTTTTTGTTACCTTTGGAAATAATGGGACCTTTGTGAAACCTGAAATTTTTGTTCAAGGATCTTAAACGCACTTATTCGAGGGCAATATTAATTATATAAATATGACACTGTTAATTGATTGGTTCACTAAAAGGTAGATGAGTGCTTGGTCAGCTTATCTTTTTAATCCCGGGGCACATTTACTATACTGCCGAGCACAAGGATTGAATTTTATTCAATCAACAAATTAAAAGAGCAATAATGAAAAGCCTATATCCTTCAGAGAAAAATATTCTGATTTAGTTTCATTCCAGCTTCAAGGCTATTGACATGATATACGTTTAATCCGGTCATTCTAATAAATCATGGTTCGCAAGAAGCGCGAATGACACTTTCAGGGCATGCCGTAGTAGATAAATAATCAACGCTGTAAATAGTTTTCCTGTAACAGCTCACACTGTCGTACTTTATTCCTTACCTTATCGTCATGGTTACCCTCAGGTAACCTCAACCATGGAGCCGCACTCACTTTATACGTGTGTGCCGTTCGAATAGAAAGTGAATTTCACTTTAACGCATGGGTTTGCTGAACACACCACTGCAGCATAATTTAGCTCTTGCATACACATACACTCTGTATCTTAGCACAGCAGTATTTTCTCTATGTGTATCAGATCAGTACTCATTCTGTGATAGAAATTGCTGTGACATTTACAAATATGATTCATTCGTTTGGAGGATGTATAAAATTTATGATATATTTATAAGAAGATCACCCAATAAACTTTCTTTCAGACTTGGAACTGGCACTGCATGAAGTGGCTGGGTAGTTTGCGGTGCGGCACCCTATCATCGGCTGGACTTAAACTCAGATCCTCAAATCAACAACCTAGAGCCTCAGCCGCCTGAGTCACCACCCCAACCATATAATCCAATATTAGGGTTAATTTAAATTTACACCTGGAAGAATTTGAAATTCAGTAACATACAGCATAAAAGTGAGAGAAAAGTTTCTTCCTTATCTTATAGAAATACTGCTTTGTTTTTAGTTTAAATATTTGCTCTATGAAGAAAACATTGTGTTTCAAAAGATTTTAGGGAATTGTTACCTTGTTAACACAAGCTAGCTTTCTTAACTTTAGCTTAGTTGTAATGCTAATGTAGCTAATATTAATTAAATAAAAATTTTAAAGTTACTTTTGCTAATATTACTTTAAACTTACTTTAAAAAGGGAAACCCTTTTTACTTTTTTTTGTAAACTCCTACATTACTTGTGGGGAGTTAAACTAAAACAAATCCTGTTAGCCAGCTAGCTAAAGTGGTGACAGCTAGCGGTTCCACACCTGCAATGTCACTCCAATAGGCCACACCCATAGTTTTACCTTATATTATGGCTTAATTAAATGTTACATAAAAATTCACTCCATACAGTTGTCATGAATGGCAGACTTTCCCATTTTCTTATGGAGACTAAAACCATTTTATTTACAAGGTTGCAAACATATTAATTTCTGTTGTAGAACTGTCCATGTTAACAGGAGGCTCTGTCGACATTGACTCACTTTTGGAGCCAGCTCCTAGTGGTCATTTTAGGAACTGCATGTTTTGGCACTTTGTGTTGGATTCGTTTTTCAGAGCCAAAGGTTGCCCCTTGTGTAAACCAGTAAGCTAATGTGTTCTATTCACAGACGCGTTTGTGTATTCGTGTTTGAAGGAGAAGGGCTGAATCAGTGCTCTGCGTGCATTTAAATGAGATTAGACCCAGGTTAAATAAATAAATAAAAAAAGAAAGAAAAAAGAAAATTGATATGTGGCAGTTAGTCTATAAATCAGTGTATAGGAAACCCTGGGTTGTGTCGCAGTATGACATAAAAGCTGATAATTGCATGTGACTACCTGTGCAAATACCAGCCGGTCACCGCCCATTGGCCGCCGCCCAAACCAACAAACAGAATTTTTGTTATTTTTATATATATATAAAAATAACAATCAATAAAACGTTATTAACCATAATAAACGGAATAAAATGTAATAAAAACGTTAACAATCAATTATATATATATATAAATAAAATTGATTGTTAACGTTTTTGACTATAGGTTGATAAATATGTGCAAAATTTGCAACCCTTAAACATACAGAATAATTATGGATATTATATTTAAGAATTGTCCACAACAATATCAGAACTAGAAAGAAAATCTTATCTTTCTGAAATAGCCATATAGAGAGAGATGTAAATCATCAGCATCTGCTTCTATTTCGAATGAAGAAACTTGAAGCTCCCCAAACTCTCAGCTAGTACATTTTCTCATTCACGCTTTCAAGCCTTCCTTTGCTTTCTCCATTAACTTCTCTCAGTCCCTAGTTACTCTCCTCTCCTCGGTTAAAAAAAAAAAAAGAAAAGCTTCCTCTTTTGCAATTTTGCCTCGTTATAGCCTGAAGTCCAAGGCTGGCCTCTCTCTCTCTCTCTCTCTCTCTCTCTCTCTCTCTCTCGCTCTTTCTATCTCTTTTGCTCTCTCTCGCTCTCTTTGTATCTCTCCATAGCTTGTGCATCCAGCCATGACTGTGATGCTCACTGCCCTGAGCCCTATAACACACCCAATTAGAGAGTGAGAGAGAGCGAGGGGGGGGGGAGGGAGGGAAGGAGAGGGAGAAAAGAAAAAAAGATAGATCCCGGTTCACGCATCATGAGAGGCACAGATGAGAATCGGGTGCTAGGCGTACCATTGTTTGTTTCAGGAAGGGAGTGCGAATATAATAAACTGTTAATAGTTCATGGCATGACTATTTTTTCTTTTGTACTGTGAAAAGAATGCTCTTTCCTTTTCCTCTTCTTCTCCTCCTTTTTGTCTCTCATGTTTTCCTTCACTTCTGTCCATTGTGTATGAAATAATCACACGTTCATCCAGTCAGCATGTATAATATACAGTATATTGCATAGTGTACCACTTTCGCTATATAATTTTTACGTCCACAAATTGAGGGCCTTCAGGCGTTTTAGTGGAAATTGTGTGCTGAGGTCAGATGACTTTTTGGCCATAAACAAGATCAGGGTCTGCAGATAAGGAATGCCCCGAAAGCCTTTGTGAAACATGGCGGTGGATCAGTGATGCTTTGAGGCTGTTTTATGGCTGGTGGCAGGAGCTTTCTTAAAGATTGATAGCACCTTGCCTTGCACTGCATGATGCAACGTCGCTGCCCGAAACCTGGTTGCCGACGTTGGTTGTAAATTAATTTTTCAAGATTGTGATCCTGAATATGTCTACGATCTACACAGAAGTCACGATATTCCAAATCCACATGCACAAAACTAAGAACATAAACAAGCTTAAAATGTTCCACATGGAGAAGTAGCCAAGATTCAAGTTCAAGTACATAGGCTTTACATTTATAAGTTAACTGCATGTGTTTTCATATTTTATACAGGGTCTCCCTGATTTTAGACATATATTAATCATGATTTACAAAATAAATATATTTTGTTACAAATTATACTGTACCATAACCATACGTTCTTATTCATGAAATTTCTACACTGGATTACAGCTCTTTTAAGGTCACCATCGCAGCAAGTCTCTTTATAACTTGGCGTACCAACCGTTAGCTACGTATCACATCTATACTCATTTTTTAACCATTGATGAACTGGACCTTGTGAGTTATTTATTTATTTATTTTTCCCGATTTTTCTCCCTAACTTAGCCGTGTCCAATTCCTCCCCGTCACTAGGGGGCTCCCACATTAAGGCTACTACTACCACTCAGCCGGGGGGGCC
>JAQMYL010000013.1:7514115-7531102 GCA_030014365.1 Clarias pachynema | reverse complement strand
ACGGTGCGTGAGTGAGCAGTTCGAAAAGATGCGGTCGGCTGGCGTCACGTGGTTCGGAGGAAACACGTGATAGTCTTAGGCCCTTCTGACTGAGTGGTTGTAGTAGCCTTAATGTGGGAGCCCCCTAGTGACGGGGAGGAATTGGACACGACTAAAAAAAAGCTCTCAGGTTAACTAGCAGAAATGAAAGAACGAAATAAACAACATGGATGATTCAGGGGCAATTTGGAATGACTTAGAAGCAGTTATTAAGAAGACAAAGTATTTATTAATATGATAAAAAATTATCGGAAGTGTCATCAGCCTATAGATTTTGGCAGGCAGCTGCTGTCCCCTCTTTCCAGTACTGCAGATCGTGCATGCCTGAATTTACCAGGTTTAACTGGATTGATTGATGGATGAATGGACATGGTTGTTTGTAATTGTTTATAGTTAGAGTTAAACATCCATCAAACAATTAATATTCTAGAATCATATAAGAAACTGATAAATTCCTAAAAAAAAATACTTCAGTTTATTCTTCCTAAAGTCATAAATGTGGTTCTGTACATTATAGAGTGAACTTATTTGATCCCCCCTGGATATATTGGTTTACTTTACTTTTACGCATAGTGAAGAACTTCGTGACTGTTAGACCTAAAAAACAAAACAAAAAAACAAATCACCACCCACATTGTTCTTTGTTAAATAATATGTTTTTTATTTATTTAGCATTAGGCTTAGATTTCAGTATGTCGAGCATCTGCTAGATTGTACAAGTCCATGTGAATGTGTTGTCACTATAGAAACAATAACACATAAGACTGGGCGCATTAATATAAACCTCTGAATAAACTGTAGGTGTTAAAACAATCATGGATCTTTTGTTGTATATTCACACTGGCAAGGTGAACAAATTGTTTTCTCTCAGATGTTACTGTATGAAATGATAATCGCTGAAGCACAAAGTGAAAACGACATACACTGTAGAACGCTAACTAAAAAACTGAAATGCAGTTCTCACTTAAAAGCAGGCAATTAATTGGGTCAACTGCTTAAGCCAAGTGTTTTATATACAGTACCAGTCAAAAGTTTGGACACACCATCTAATTCCCTGGACTTTCCTTGTTTTTATTTCTTTCTACAGTGTAATACAATGCTAAAGGCATCTAAAATATGTAATAATCCCCATTGAACAGCTGACATTGAGATGCGTCTACTACTTATACTTTGTAAAACCTTCATTATGGCTTTAATCTGAGGTGCTGATTGTTAATTGGTGATTTTTGAGGCTGGTAACTCTAAATGAACTTCTCCTCCGCAGCAGTGGTTTCATCATGGCTTTTGATGGGTTTTGCAAATTTATTTGACAATACTGTTCCAGAACAGCTGATCTTCAAAGTCAAATTCAAAATTTCAAATTCAAATTGATGTCTTATTATTTATTGTTGGTGTTGTTACTTAATTACCTAATGCCATACATGTTTGGCATTCTAGAACATTGTTCTAGAAAGCAGAAAATAAATTCAAACATATGTCCAAACGTCTGACTGGTATGGTACTGTACTGTATGTGACCTTCCAGCCACACCATAGAACAGCAGAGCTGAGCACCAGTCTGGGGAGGGGCTCTTCCTGTGTGAGGTCACAATAGGGGGAAAACTCATTTGGCTTGTTTAAACCCTGAACAATGCAAAAATGGAAAAAAAAGTGTTTTTTATGTTTTTTTTTGGCTTGAGAGAGCCAAGAACTGAATGTCTATAAATGATTAAAAAGTGAATTTGCATAATCCTCTTTAACAACAGACTGCGTCTGTGTTTTTTAGTAAAAAGCTAATTCATAAGGCTGTGATATTTGAACTCATTCGAGCATGACTTTTTTAAACGAATCTGTCACAAACCATTATCCGGAATCAAATGCTAAATATACTGAAGTTCTGTTGTTTAAGGGATCCCACTGACAGACATGGCATGTAAATCCACAGCTCTGGTATGGTATCCTACACCAGTCCGTGCACATTCATTACTAGTAGTCACAACACATATCCAGGTCGCATCCGTCTTAATGACCCGGCGAAAGCGCTGCATTATCAGGACATCTTAACCAGGTTATTAAATTACATGCTCATTCATGTCTAATTTTGTTGGGCCGTTGGCTCAGAAACTAGTTACAGGAACTAATCTCTTTAATAGGGTTAGAGCATAATGAAATCTTTTACATTTGTAATAAAGTACCAGTACACGATTCACAGTTTGTTCATGAGGTACATGAAAAATAATTTTAAAACCAGATTTGTATCAGAGAGACGGGGTAAAATAAAATATGATGGGGTACTTATATTATTAATAACTTCAATTCTGTCAATTCCTTAAACCTGATTGATCAGGATGTGATTAATTTTAGTGTTTCAGTCACACTATTGTGCTCTGTATTCATCTTGAGAGAGGAATCAAGAGGAATGACTGTTTTTAGCTTCTATAGAGTAAGTTTCACAAAAATGTATTTAAATTTTGATGTGTAGACGTTTGACCTTGCTGCAACCTTGACCATCACAAATGTAGTTTATTTGCTCATTATGGAGATAATTCCATATGAATAATATGTAAAACATTGTACTACTTATTGTTGAGATATCATTCTGGAATTGACATAATCATTATCTTGGCAGGAGCTGACTCTGCTCGAACCTCGGTTAATCCATAAATGGACGGAAACGAATGAAGCCTGGTTGTTGTTTGGGACATGCGTACTTACCTCAGTCACCACAAGCTAGATAAGCTTTAGTTTAGCTAAAATGCTAAGGTGGCTAACATTAATTCATATGTTTAGGTAATTTTACTGTTACAATACCGTCATTTTGCGTCATACCGTCGTCCATACCTACATGCCTCAAATCGGCCACGCCCTTAATTTTATGGCTTAATGTAATATTAACTGAGAAGACCGCACTGCCAGTCCTAATCAGAAAAATGGTAGGGTTGTGACAGGAAGAGCATCCGGTGCTGTGTTGTGTCAAACCAGATGGTACGCTGCGAAAATCCCCTTATGGGAGCAGCCGAAAGACCAAAAAATGTCAGTTTAACTTATGAGAAAAAAATCACCCCAATTGTCATTAATGGGAACTCTAGCTATGGAGACCAAAACCATTTTTGTACCTGCCTGCACATATGTTTATTTCTGTTATAATGATTGCCATTTTAACATGTTAATCTGTGGGCATTGACTCACTTTTGGAGCCTAGTGGTCTTGTGAGGAACTGCATGTTTTGACACTTCTGCATTGGATTAATTTCTCAGACCCGAAGGTTGCCTCTTGTTGAAACTGTAATGCTTTCACTCTCTAGTGGTTGTTGTTGGACGTTCAACTGCTCCCATTGTGGGGTCGCCACAGTGGACCATCCAATCCGCACAACAACTTGGCACAGGTTTCTTGGCACGCAGTCTTCCTATTTTATCCGGGCTTGGGACCAGCACTGCATCCAGTGGCTGGGTTTTAAGCATTGGGTGAAAATTATTAAAAATATAAACACAACTAAAGAACCTTTGTGTGATCAACAGAGACTCCGCTTTGTGCCTTTTAAACCACTCTATTTTCTAGTAACAGCTCAATCTTGAGGGTTTAATCCTCGTCTAAACTGTACACAATCAAAAAGAAAAAAAGATTTCAGCCTTGTGTAGCTGTAACATACACACATATTTCATACACAGTTTTACTAAAAGAAATAATGTTCGCAAATCGACTTATCTCTGTTTGCCATTAACATACCAATGACTTTTTACCATTATGTTTTGTTCACCTTATCTTTTACTCGAATGGAAATGCTGGCCTTAATTTAAACATGATGATACATGAATCTTTTTTTTTTTTTCAGTGCAGTTGTAACTGCTTAAGATAACAAAGGATGACCTAGGGCAATGCAAACATCCATAGATAGTGAACTTTGTGAAAAATGGTTAATTAGAGATACAAAACATGTTAGTTCGTAACTTCTCAGAAAGTAAGCGAAATATGAAATGTAAATATGAAGCTCAGAAAAGACATACGACTTGATTGAGATTCTGCGCGCAAAAACCTTTCTATCACATCTGTAGTGGGCTGGAAGCACCTCAGTAATTGCATTCCTCCTCCTCCTCCTCCTCCTCCACCTCGTCCTCCTCGTCCTCGTCCTCTTTGGCAAAACTGCCTGTAAACTCGGCAGACTACACAGAGAAGATAATGCATCTGCCTTCCTATACAAAGCTCCGCACAGATTAGCTGAAAGATTTTCAATAGGACGTTCCTGTTTGGTGTTGTTTCTGATTAAACACAGATAGCATGGTCTTGAAGAAATAGATAGTCTGCAGAATTCTTAATAAAACCTAGTACTGTAATAAGATCTCCGTAAATCATTTTAACCAGATTAAACCTGCAGGGGATCTGAGCTTTTTAATTTTAGTTGTAGTGGTGCAAATTACTGTCCATTGTCCAAAGTGTCCATTGCCAAAATAATCATCATTATTATTGTGTTACCATAGTTATTAGCCAATTCGACCAGTCACTGGAACCAACTGGGTTTAATCCAAAGCTCAATAACTTTTGTCAACTTGAATCTAATGAACAGCTTAGTGAAGAACTGTCCTGTGAGTGAAAAATCTCGGAATAATAATAATAAAAAACGCTAGGGCTCCAATAAATAGTGCAAAACCTTTAAATACGAGTCTGGTATTTGAAAAGCTGGATTATGTTAAATTACTCTGTTCTTAGGGGTACAGGGATTTATTTCACAACATTAAATGGTGTTCTGTCTGCAATGAGTTTGAAAACTCCTGGAGTAAAGTATGTGCAGAAGATTTCGTTTTTTTTATTGGTTCATACAGTAGATGAAAGATTTTTGTATTTTTACAGTATATATAGTTCAAAGCCAATATATTAATATATTACGGTACATAGTGCACTGTATGTCAATGATCTCTGGATATGAGCTCATAGACTTTGATCATGGGATGGTTGTTGGGACCAGATGGGCTTGTTTGAGTATTTCAGAAAACTGCTGATTTAGCTGGGATTTTTACTCAAAACAGTCTCTAGAGTTTAACTCAAAATAGTGCAGGGATAAAAAACTATCTAGCGAGCAGCGGTTTGGCAGACAAAAACCCCTTGTTAATGAGAGAGGTCAGAGAAGAACAGCCAGAGTGGTTCGAGCTGACAGGAAGTCTAGAGTACCTCAAAGAATTACTCTTAAAAACCGTTGTGAACAGAAAAGCATCTCAAAATGCACAGCACACAAAAGTGTGGAATAGGGATTTTTTTCTGGCATCAACTATAGTATTGTTAACATTATTGTGCTACATCTAGATTCTAGGCATTTGGCAGACTCCCTTATCCAGAGCGACTTACATTTTTTGAGGGTTAAGGGCCTTGCTCAAGGGCCAAACAGTGGCAACTGAGATCTTCTCAATCGTAGCCGAGTGGCTTAACCACTGAGCTCCCCCTGTCCCACATTTTTAGTTATAATAAACTATATATAATATAATACATACAGTATGTAGGGACATTTATAGGGATTTATAACACAGTTATGAAATTAAAAACTACCTTTATTTTTTTATTCAAGCATTTCAGTAGTGGAAACCATCAAGATGGTCAATACGCCAGAGCCATAATTGGACCGCCTACGTCACATCCGATATGCTGACCTCCCTGGAAAATGCTCGCCTGATCCTTGAAAATCGGCAGGTAACTTGTTGCCAACTTGCGGAAGAGACGTATATGTCTGTGAGAACTGTAAACACAATTATTCATGAAAACCACTTGTTTGACTTTATTAGTCTCTCTCATTAATGTGGAGGAATTTTGTCCCATTCTTCTTTACAACATTGCTTTGGTTCATGCACAGCACCATCTCTTAACAGCATTTCAGTTGGGTTGAGGTCTGGATTTTGACTAGGGCATTCCAAGACATTGGCTCTTTTATTTCTCAACCATTGTGATTTACTGGTGTGCTTTGGATCTTCATACTGTTGCATGCCCCAGTTCTGACCAAGATTTCCCTGTGTCCTCACATTTGCCCAACTCATGGCCGAATCATCACTCCTTAAAATGGCGCTGGGTATTAAGGCAAAACGACTTGACTTTGGTCAGTTTTGCGAACCTTAGTTGTTCTCCTGTGTTCTTTTTAGACAGAAGAGGCTTTCTCCTGGCAACTCTTCTGAACAAACTGCATTTGTTCAGTCTTCTTCTAATTGTGCTGCCATGAACGTTTAACATGCTCAGTGAGTGTAGAGATGTAGCTCATTAGTTTTTGTATTTCTCTCAGCATTGCACGTTTTGACCACTTGTGGATAATCTGCAGATTTGTATGATATTTTTACACAAAATACAAATAGAATTAAAAGAGGGGGTACTTACATTTTGAACATGATTGTACACACACACATAAACACGCGTTCACGTGTGTGTGTATTTATGTATTTTAACAGTACAAAATTATGTACAGAACAAAAGACTTTATCATTGAACTTGTGGTTTTGTTCGGAATTTCAGTGTGTGTGCGTGCATGCGTTGAGGACATTATGTATTGCATTGCTGTGTTTCTGTCTCTGCACTGACACAGCAGCAGTCCTGAATATTTTATCACAAGAATGTTGCTTTTGCTCTTATATTCTCTGTGCTGTGTGTGTGTGTGTTTGAGCGTGTATGCACGCACACAATGCGCCCCACGCTTTTGATACTGCCAGGAAAGCCCGAGTAGTGCATTAACACTCAGAAAAAGGTGTTTGCAACCACGTTCCTTCTCTCATGCCGCATTTCTGTCTTATTCAGTTTCACTCTCTCCTCCTGTCAGGCACAAACACAAGGCTGAGCATGAAATAGTAGGGCACTGGCAGAGAAAGCATGTAAATATTTCACCACTTTTCCTGACTTTTAAAACAATGGTTTGACATCCATTCTGTATAATTAATGAAACCTAATTATACGCTCCAGTTTGCTGAATCAGGGTTAGCATAGTGGGTAAGGGGAGAGTGCCGTAATTAGCTAATGAGGCTAGATATTTTGGTAGATCATTTGCTCGTTCGGTTATGATCTCGAAGACTGAAGGTCTGGGTGAAATTTGTCGTAAATCAGCAGCTAAAGGGGTTTGTAACATACTGTTTTTCAATTGTCTTTAGCTATCAGGCATCATGCTAAGCTTCCGCGTGTCTGCTTCTGTGACCCTTATTAAGTCTATGTTTGTGTGTCCATTTAGTGGACGCTACAGTAGTGCTGGACGGAATTATTTAAGGGTCTACAATGGATAAAAATAGCTACACATCCTTATTAAAATTGCAAAACAAATCATGTCATATTTTTTAATTTATTGGTTTAAAAAGGAAGAAGTGTGTCCGAGATAAGTTTTAAGCTGAATTAAAAGATGAAGAGTTATTGCTTGTTGCATCCGCCGCACCTTGATACACTTACCGGTCCGGGCCCGATCAACCGGGAGAGACAAACACACACACACACACACACACACACACACACACACACACACACACACACACACACACACACGCAGGAATGATGTCTGAAGATCTCTGTATATTCTCAGCAAAGAGAGCACATATAAAGCGGTGCTATGTTCCGAACATCAAAAGAACCAGTCATTAACTTGTCAGTCATAGAGAGACCTGGAGACAGACAGGAGAGAGGAAATACATTTGCATTCTCCTGGTTGAACAAAAGGGTTCTAGCGGACAAGAGCCGTTTGGATGTAAATTCGTCTGGATACAGGATATAGAAGGTGTTACCACATAAGGCATCAGGAAGCACAGTGAGAGGCCGGTTCTCAGGGCACAGGAATCTTCTTATTCCAATGCCTTACAATATTATAATACTATACAGTAATAAAGCAAGCCAGCAAACTTCCAAGACAGCTTAAATCACCCTAAATGATCTGGCAAAATGCATTATTGTCTAAAGAAAGAGCCCCATACGAGCCCCACGGTGAAGCATGTCCATAGCAACACAATACTCAAACCAGGACTTTTGATTGTGCAGAATGACAGAACACTAACTAGAGTAAGAGTAAAAACAATCCCTTTATTTCTTTATATAATCCTCTCCTACACAAAGATATTTATCCCAGTGTGTCATTAGTGCTTGGATACCAACAAGTTAGAAAGTTTTCTTTGTAGGCTGGCGCAATGATCCGACTGTACACTTCACGCCTAAAACGCTGGCCTCCAATGAACCCCTTTAATGGTCCAAATGTGTGGAATTGGCTTGAAGTGAGGTCAGGACTATAGGGTGATGTGGCAAGAACGCCCAGTCAGGTACCTGAGCAAGTGGTTTTCTTGTACAGTTTCCACAGATTCATTTCTTCCTCAAATATCCATCGATTTTCAAGGATCAGACATTCTATTCGCTGAGTGTTTACTAGAACGACTACAGTGGGCTCTGTACTACCTCAGACAGGATTGTCATTTACAGACATATGGCTTTCTTTAAAATGTTTACACCACTGAAATGTGAGTCTCATCATCGTACAGTGCTTGAAATCTTCTGGAAATGTCAATCCATTTTGCTCCTTCATTCACGAGAAATTTCAATCTCGGTTTGACTTGAACGCCCCTTGTTTTTTGATACAAAACCTGCAGCTTTAATTAAACAGCTTAGAGTGATGAAAAATGAAGCCTTCCAGCGTAATAATGAGCCAAAGCTCAAACCCAGATTCACAAACAGTTGGCTTCAGAAGAAGATCAACATTTTGGAGTGGCAAAGTCACAGCCAAGACCTAAATCTTATTGAAAACCTTCGGAACGGCTCGAGGAAGGCTGCACATCTGGAGTATTTGTGCAAGGACGAGGGGAATCAAATCGGCAAATAAAGATATGAACTGGGATAAAAGACTCCTTCTAAAAAAAGAATAATTGCTGTAATACAAGTTGTAAAGAACCTTATATAATATAAGGTGCTTTGAAAAAAAAATTAGTTAAGTGGTATGTAGCTCATTTGCTTTTTTTCTTTTCCCATTATATAGTGATTACCTTAGAGGATACAAAGCTACATATTTGTGCAATTATTAAGGCTAATATAGCAAGAAAGCTATATTCTTAAACCCAAATGGAATTACTCTCTCACCCACACACAAGGTTATTAGTATTATGTTGTGTTAACAGGGTTGTATTTTTGTTAATCCTAGTTCTATTTGTTTTTCACTTGAATTTTGTTGGTTTGAGAAAATTACATTTTAGGTGGGAAAAAGATGTGACTTGATTTAGCTTGGATTTTTTTTTTACATTATGAAAACTTGCAATTTTAGCAGGGCTGTCTGTACTTTTGATATCCAATATATGCACTGACATATGCTGGCTAGTTTGGCGAGTCCTGTTTTAGTTTGCAATATAAAAATACTGTTGGTCTATGTTTAAATAATAGGATTTTTAATAAATTGTACAGGATCTTAAACATTGGACTCAATGACCCGTAGTAACTTAGGGAGGACAGAAAAAGCTGTCAGTAGTTTAGATTTTTGCTAAGCCCATACTTCTCAGCAGACAAAACAGGCCAATAGGACTTCAAAATGTTGTGAAAATGGTGCGGTGATGTTAATTTGGCAACATTACAGACATTGGGATGACGTTGGTATTAGGTTGTTTCTGAAAGTTTGAATGACTTTGATCAAGTCAGAACACTGTTGACTACATGACTATGGGATAACATTGAAAGAATGCCCCAACACAGTGTAAAAAAAACTACTTTCTAAAACAATATTATTAAAAACTGATGGCCTGAATGGGATTCGAACTCTAAAATACCAAAACATTAAATTGGCAAGTAGCCAAAAGGGTAAAAACGCGTAACATCTGTAAAAGCAGATGTGTGTTGTGAGATACACATGCAGTGTCTGGGAAGCTGTTGTGTCTGTCCCAATCTTGGATCAGAGTTCTATACCCTGTTAGAAATTTAAGGCAGCATGCATGTGGCCAGATGTTGGATGTTATGCATATTATGGATATGTTTTGGATATTTTGCAATGTTGTGTTTGGGTAAATGTAATCTCAATGTAATTTTCTCAAAGTTGTTATACTTTTCAATAACGATTAGGCCTATTTCAGGAGCTATGGAGAACCTAACGGGAAATGTGTGAAGGAAAAAAAAACGTTAAGGGGAAAAAAAAATTAATCACGGGTGGATCGGGAAAAAAAATCCGGAGGAGGGGAAAAATCTAGACCATGTGACTCAGTCCGTGTCAGCCATCCAGCACCATAATATGGAAAGGGCATGTACTGTACATCAGTGCATTTTAGCCATTGCTGTGTCGAAATACTAAGATTTCTGCTTATATCTTTTAACGTAATAAAATTTATCGTAGCATATCTTATCCTATTTCATGAGCAGTATGGTTTCCTGTTGACCTCAGGAATGTTTCTAGGTCCTGGGCCTTCACTGCAGCCAGCAGACAGCTCTAACGTTACTTCAACACAACAATGGCTAAAATGCGCTGACACACTTTTGTGATGGATGACTGACCTGGAAGTGTGAGTCATATGGTCTCCATTTTTCTCCATCCTATATTCAGATAAAAAGATTTTTGCATCCACATTTTTTTTTCTTCAAAAGAATTTCTCACTCATTTTCCTTTTTAAAAAAAATAAAAAAAATAAAAATGCTAGCCCCTACACCACAGTCCCCACAGATACAGCATGTTAGCCTTTAGCTAATGTACTTTTGATGTGACACCCTGTAGCTCTTTGACTAAGTTTTAGCCACTTAATGAAATAATAAATATTATCCAGAACAGTTTTTAGCAATGATAACCTTTAGCTAGTTTAGCTACAAAACTGCAGCTCTCTGTATGTTATATCTTGTTGAAGTGACAGGACAGAGCTAGTGCGCTAACAGTGGCTAGTAATGTGCTAATGATGACATCAGAAGAAGGAGGAGGACGAGTGTAAAACTGTTGCGAAGGAAGTGTGTGTTTGAGTGTCGAGGAGGATTTTACTACAAACCTGTCGTGTATTTTATTTTTTCCTACTTCTACACATACAGTATAAACCTTTTAACCCTAAAGGGCACAAGGTAGCATATTGTGTAAGTTTCAAGGCTTATATTGCTAGCAAAATAGTAATACGAACACTCACACACACACACACACACACATGTCCACGTTATATGAGCAGTTGGGTACAAAGTAAGGTTATTATTATTCTTTTTTTAAAAGGTACATTTCGGTTGAAACTTTACAAATTCTGCACTTTTTACCCCAAATGTCAGCTCAGGCAGTTTAATGTCTGACATTTGCTTTTTTTCCAGTTTTACACTAAAACTACGAGGATAATGCAGTTCCCTTTTGTTATGAACGCCACCCTTGTTCCATTTCAGTTTTTGGGTGAAACAGACAGCTTGTTATTCACAATCATGACATTGAGATTTTGCAATAATGCTATCACAGAAGGTTGCAATATGCAAATAAGCTGCGTGACAAATCACTGCATTTTTTCCGGTCCCCAGATTTTCTAGTTTTGTTTGGGGTTTAGATGAATATCACCACTCAGGCTTGTCTTTGTCACATAAAGGGCTGACTGTTGTGTTTTTGCTTCATTGGGACAAAGATATCGGGCAATATATTTACAATTATGGGGAAAAAAAAGAAATAGAATTACCTGCGCTAACATCTGTAGAGAAAGTCGGTGTTTTTGTGCGTGTGTCCTTGCCTCTTTGTGTATGTTTGTGCATCCTCCTCGCACCATATGAATAGAGCCTCTCTCCGCAGCTCATGCTAAGTGTGGCGCGTTAAAAATACAGAGAGGAAAGCAATAAAAGATGAATCAGACGGGCGCTGTGCTTATTGGCAGGCGGCGTAGGGTAGCAGTGAGTCACAGACACAGAATCTATTATGAGCTGAGGGGTGAGAGCTTCACTTCTCAATCCTGTGTGTGTGTGTGTGTGTGTGTGTGTGTGTGTGTGTGTGTGTCATCCTCTCAGAGACCAAGCAAAATAGCGAGACTGTGTGTGAATGATTAAAATATTCAGCAAAAGTAATAGAAAATTTAAAAACATATAAAGGCTTTTTTTTTTTAAAAGTACAGTCAATTTAGAAATGTGAAAAAACAAAAAAACTGGGAAGATTTCAATCTCTTTTTGGCTATACGAGGTTAACTCGGTGTCATGTTGCAGTACATGGACAGCTGCCACTATGAGACAACAGATCTCCAGTTGATACAGTAAAGGATGCTAAATTGAATCAAACTCCGCATGCATATTATAAGAACTTACTTTAGGGAATATTAGAAAAAATTATTGAAACAAAGGCTGTGTAATATATGGGGGGTGCTCAAGTCAAACCTGGACTTGTGATGAAATCTCTTATAAACGAAGGCGTAAAACCGATTGACATTGACTGAAGACATCAAGCACAGTACGATAATGAGACTCTTAGCTGTAGTAAAACATTTGAATGGTGCAAATGTTTTTAATAATGCTTGTGATTTAGCTGTGTCGGTGGAAAGTGTACATGCAATCATTCACCTGGGAGTTCCTGGGAGGCTAGCGTTTCAGGCGTGAAAGCAGACAGTCTGATCATAGCTCTGGTGTACTGAGAAAACTTTCTATCTCTACGGTATCTGAGCATGAGTGATGAGCTGATATAAGTGCATTAGTGTAGCAGGGGATTATATAGAGGAAAAAAACATAGTTTTTACTCCCATTAGTGTGTTCTGTTATTCTGCACAATCATATTTTGCAGAATTTCCTTGCATAGTACTGATATTGCTGAAAGTTGCATTATCAAAGAAACCACTACAAGCATCCTAACATGTCTTAGTTAATGAATGTGTGGATATTTTATGACAAGTTAAAGCTTTCAAGCTTTTATTAATATAGTATGCTTAGCACATCATATCACCACCATCATATGCTTTCCATATCACCCAGTCGTCTCTGTTTTCCTGAAGACAGGACTGAAAGGGTGCCACAGAGTCGAGAGGATGT
This sequence comes from Clarias pachynema, assembly GCA_030014365.1. NCBI lineage: Eukaryota > Metazoa > Chordata > Actinopteri > Siluriformes > Clariidae > Clarias > Clarias pachynema. Next base: position 7,518,173 of record JAQMYL010000013.1, on the reverse strand, counting down.
CCATTAAAGACAGGAACATTAAGAAAGACCTGCTTTAGGGGACCTGCTTTTGCTGTTAATGGAATCAGCAGATTGACAGCTAAGGGAAAGAAAAGCCAGAGACGCCGCTTCTGTCATTACAAGACCCAAACCACTTCAGGGGCTGGTTAGAGGTCGGGAGGTTGCAGGAAAAAGCAGATCACCATAACAAGAGGAAAGGAGCCATATGCCATAACTAGGTTTTTTTTTTTTTATTCGACCATATCTGTGACATTTTAACTGCCATAACAGCCGAAGGGATCTGTCAAATAGCATTAAAGTTAGAGGATAGAAAAGTATGATTTCTATTTCTGTATCGGAAATGGAAAAATGTATGTACATCTCTGTGTGGCTATGCAATTAAGTAAAAAGTAAAGGGAAGGCATGGAGGAAGAAATGACGAAAGGAACTACATGTTCATTTAAAAGTTTTACAAAGACACTTCAAAATATTTTCTTTGCATGATTTTGTTATTCATCATTATATTCACTAATATAGTTTATATTAAATTAAACGATATACATTAAATTAAAGAAATGGAACAAATGTTTTAATGTGCAAAATGCTTAAAGATGCAATTTAAAAATTGGTTGTTTATGCAAAAACCTTCCATCACCTTCCAGCATCCTCATTTCCCCTCTCATCTGCATTATGAGATGCAATCTTCAATATGCATTTTTACTATTCCTATTTAACTTCCTCTAAAGTAAAACGCGTAAGTTGAATGGTAAAAATAATTTATGTTACATAAGTTACATAATTTTAAAGTCAATTTAAAAACCTTGATTATTTTAGTTAAAAAGGCATACAGTAATATCAATATGTAAAAGCTAATAGTTTTTTGTTAATTGTATACATTATCCCAACATGCCTCATTCTACAGTATGTATTTGACGATTATAGAGTATACTTTATGGATAATATTTTCTTAGTTTCATGAAACATCATAATGCAGATGGATGTATAATTAAAAAAACTAACCAACAGATTTAGATGCTTGTATTCTGGAATCAAGATGAAAATACATGCACACACGCATATATCTTTATATATCAACTCTTATGGAAATTTAGTAGATATCATAGTTGCCTGGCAACAACTGGAATGCTGTGAGAATTTCTTCAAATCTATAGAGTAGATAATCCCAAATGTGCAGTTCAGGGGCAACTGGACTTGCTTAAAGTTGTTGAATGAATGGACAGGAAGGTTGTTAGTAACTCATAGAACTCCTCTTTACAACAGTGGTGAAAAGAAATGCATCTCGAACCTTGAGGTGGTTCAGTTACAACAGAAGTGAACATGCTCTCCTCTCTAAATGAAAGAAGCTAAAACATATTTAGACCGCCTAATGATACTAGAAGTGATAATGGACTAATTTTTCTTCGTGTTTGTGTAGCACATCAAGCATCATTTTCAGAAATTCAGATGTGGCTTTAGAGGCCTAATGTACAAGTCAGCGGTGACAATTGCAGGGAGAAACTCCCCGAGGCGACAAGAGGAAGAAACCTTGAGAAAAAAACAGACTCAAATGGGAAACTTGTGAAGTGTTTTGTTGGACTATAAATGGTTATTAAAAGATCTAAACTTTGTTAACATCAATTTAGATATTTACAAAATTCATATTAAAAAGTTTGGATATTTTAGTAACCATTTATATGGAGATAATACTAATGAAGCTCATGCTACACAATCACTATGCACACTAGATAAATATTTTAGCACTGCATAGACTATTTACTCACTCACTTATCGTCTAAACAGCTTTATCCTATACAGGGTCCTATACAGTATGTAGGGGACCTGGGGCCTATCCCATGATACTCAGAGTAGGACACTAGGCTGGTACACACTGGACGAGCTATCAATCCATGTCAGGGCACACGCACAAACACTCACATGGTCATTCACACACTACGGGCAAATTGGGAACGCCAATCTGCATGTCTTCTGATTGCATGTCTTCTGATTGCATGTCTTCTGATTTACTCCAGGTACTCCAAATGGAGGAAATTTGGAGTACCTGGAGTAAACCCACCAAGCACGGGGAAAACATGCAAACTTCATGCACGAAGACCCAAGGCATTAATGGAACCTGGACCTTGGAGGTGCGAGCGTGCCACCGTGTCACTATAGACCATTTAATATACTGCTTTATGTATTCGTATGGGAAACTCGCCTCCAGAGTGAATGAAGTGCGTATGCTAAAAAGTACATCTCGATTTTAAAACTATAATATGGTTCATAAGTTATTATACAAGTTATTATACAAGCATTATAAAATCTTTTGCTTTTGATGATATAAAATGCTTCATCGTGGTCCACATGAGATAGCTGATAGTATAAAAATGTGTGCATAGTTAGCGGCTAATTGAAACTTAAAGATTTTAGCATTTTTCAACATGAAAAAACAGTCAGTTTTTCCAATCAGAATACAGTATACGTTCATTATTTCATATTTACATGGCTGTATTTTGCTAATAGCTGAGTAACGGGGAGTCGTCCTACAGTATAACTTGGGGTATATTTCATATCTGTTGATAAATATATTTATTCCAAATATTTTCTTCAAAAATGTTATATTGTAACTAATAAGGTAATTGATGCAATATCTAAATTATTTAAGTATATTAATGTATTAATGTCCACAAAAGTAAGTTGACTAAGTTGACTGTAACTTAAAAGTGATCTGTCCACGTGATGTCGTCCATGTTATTTGCCAACTATGTTATCCAATTGTGTACATAATCAGTCAGAAAAAGAATTGTTAATGTTTAAGCTTTGTAACTAGCATATATGCTTCACTGAAGGACTTTACTTGAACCACTATTTGTTTTACTGAGAATGAACATTGTTTTTTGTACTTTATGTGAAATGTACCCATTGTACCCCAAGTTATACAACGACTCAGGGTTACTCAACTGAGTTTTTTAAGCAGAGAATTAGCAAACATGCATGACAAGGATGATTAGACTAGCATGCATGCTAATACAATGAGGACATTAAGGATTTATGTACAGTAGAACATTGGCATACGAATGCCCTTCCTTACAAATCTTTGCCTTAAGAATCGAAACTTTGCATGAACTTTGCATCGGCATACAAATGAACAAACCAAACTGAACGCTGTTTAAGTTGCGTATCTGTCTAGGAGCCGTTTAAAACTCGCTTACATCAGTGAAAATCCAAGTGACGCAAGTTTTACAAAATTATTTCAGTCAGCGAAAGAGTCAACCCATGATACCAACATTTCCTTCGGCATGTGTTCGAAAGCTACGTGATTCTTCGGGCGTTTTCTTGTTATATTGATAATATTTCCGTGTGACTGGAATGGATTATCTGCATTTACATAATTTCTCATGAGAGAATTCGTATCGCAGTTCCCGTTCTTATGGGAAACTCGCCTCCAGAGTGAATGAAGTTCGTATGCTGAGGTTATGCTGTACATTGTTTATAATAAATGAACCTCAGTCTATCATTTGGGTAACAAGATTGTACCTGTAAATTGACCTCATCATTTAATATAATAAGGAAAAAAAGATCACAAAAATGTTCTTCTTCTCGTGATCTTTGAAAAAATATGAATGTTGCGACTACCTGATGGAAAATGTGTAACTTGTGGAGTATTCCAAATATTACATGCCCATGTAACAGGTTTAAATAAACTCTGTGGGAATAAAATGGTACATTTTTCATCATCTTTAATGAATGAAGCATGCAAGTGGACGTGTCAAGCAGACGATGTTAAACGGGTTCAGAGATTAATTGTTCTAGTGGCCTTGCGCAAAAATACAATAGGTTGTTGGTTGTGTTTCAAATTACTTTTTTATGAATTCATATACATATTTGTAAAAGTAATATCAGTGAGACTAAGATAGAATATTTTTATACCTTTCCCCCGGATTAACGCATTGTGGTTATTTTTAAGGAGCCGCTAGATTGCATAATTGCTGCAATCCAACCGTGATGGTCACCCTGAAGAAAGTAAAATGAAGGGGGTGGGGGGGGGGGGGGGGGGGGATTAAGTCACTACAGTAAGCATA
>JAQMYL010000013.1:7493635-7510877 GCA_030014365.1 Clarias pachynema | reverse complement strand
AGTCTCCTGGGATAGGCTCCAGGTCCCCGCGACCCTGAATAGAGGATAAAGCGGTATAGAAGATGAATGAATGAATAATACTTTCACCATGAAGCAACATCTTAACCATTTGCAAGAGGAGGGGTATGCTAAAACAATAAACATTGATTATTGTTATTATTACTCCAAGGAAATAAAAATTTACAAATTTTATAGTTTTTTTTTGCTTAGTGAGGATGAAATGTTAAAGCCTTAAAAATGTTAACGCCCCAGACATCTTCAGAACCAATTTCCTAAAGTCCTCATATTAAAATCATCTTGAAGATGACCTAAAGACCTCTTAAGGAGTCCTGAGGGGAAGTCTGTGCACCCACTGGGATGGTAATAAACCGATGTAATATCTATGCTAATGTTTAAGATGTTTATGCTGATTAATGCCCAGTAATCAGAATGTAGTCATTTTCTTTAATTGCAGATCTACCATTAGAGGCTCTTTATCATTAAATCGAACATGGAGTACATGCTACTCCGGACCTGACATCCTTTACACACTTTGGCTAGGAAATACAATGGAATGATTGTTGCAAGTGTGCTGCATGCATAAATATGTGCCCCCTGGGAAAAAAATAAATAATAAATCGGTTAAAATGACTGATTTATCTAGAATAATTGACAGTTACACAGGGGTTCTGATGTTAATTGACCCCTGAAAGTCCCTTTTGACCCTTCATTTAATGTTTGCTATCTGTCATCTCGTCTCAACTTCTCTGTTTAAATGATGTGCAGAAGCAGCACCGTTGCTACAGTAAAACCTGTAACAATATATAATTCCACGGTTTCAACTGCATTTAGTTAAAAGCATTTTCCAAAATCCATAAATGAACAAATGAAGGAATGGAAATGAGCTAGTGTAAGTGCTAATCTAATGTAAGTGTTAATGACGTGATTAACAATGCTGCTTGCTCTCCTCCAGCATTCAAACACCATCAAGCCTATTCAGCTAGAAATTTGAGTTTGTGTGTAGGGGTTTCCTGTAACCACCCGGCACTGCTTTAGTGACAGCTAAATGTGTGTGTGTGTGTGTGTGTGAGGGTGTCTTCAAAAGTAAGTTTGGGAGCGTCTGCAGATGAAAGAAAATCCAGAGATTCAAGGAATCAATGGTTCCAGATACAAGCGTCTAGACACATTGAATGCTTGTGTGTTTGTGTGTATGTGTGTGTGTGTGTGTGTGTGTGTGTGTGTGTGTGTGTGTGTGTGTGTGTTTGCTCAAGGGGACCTTTTGGTTAACAGTTATAACACTTTAAGCTCACAGGACACATAGGAATTGAAGCGAATTCAGGACGTGAGCTGAATATTTGTCTTCTTCACCCTTCACCTATTTGTTCACCTTCGTTTTTCATTTTCTCCCCACTCTCTGTCTCCGTCTCGTGTCTTCTCTCCGGCATTCATCTCGAGGGAATCTCAGCAGATGTGAAAGCACACGACTAGGATTAACTCTCCTGTTGCATATATATTACACACCCACATTTCTCGTATCATCATTGTGAGGACTTTGTATTGCCATAAGGATTAATACAGATAATGGGCGCTATATACTGTATTGATAAAAACATTTATTACAGCTTGCACACCACTGACAATTACATAAGGGAAGAATTTAATTTGAAATGTCAGTCTTGGATTCTAAGGATTTATTTAAAGGCTTTTGACAGCAAAATGAGATGAGCTCCATGTGTATATATATATATATATATTTATTTTTTTTAATAAAGTAAGAAGTATTGCAAACTGACAGAAAATAGTCTGTGCATGTTTTCCTTGAGTCACAAGAGTGTCAAAAAGCACAAATGGCAAAATGTTATGTCACAATTGTTTTCGTTATATAAGTGTGAATTTTGTGTGATTTTGCAAAACACTATAACGCCACCTGCTACAGTTTTGGCACAATAGATAATAATCAGCCTACAGCTGCGTTCATGGTTATTTAACTATGAAAGTTTCAAATCAGTAATATAATGGTTGAGTTTTGAGTAGTAAAACTATTTTCAGTGTTCTAATGTTATTTTCTTAATTTTCTTTCAAAAATATTACCATGAATGCATCTTGGCTCCCAGGAAAACCAGTGCTAGTGAAAAAAAATAGAAGTTTTGAAGTTATTATGGACATTAAGTTACACATACCTGCAGCATCAGTAACACATTTTACATTTTCATTTAATTGACCTCAACATTCTCCAAAAATCTATTGAACACATTTAGTTTACTCATGGCAGCTGCTGTTTTTGCACAGCTGCTAGATCTGCTTCGCTTCACGAAGTGATGCAACTGGCTTGTCAGGACCATATACTGTATAAGAACTGGACAAACCTTCCATGACGTCACTCGTATATTTTCTGAAGAGAGGTTTTGAAGCTGTACTGTGAGAGCTCTGGTCTCCGCCATCTTGGTAAGAGCTGACGCCGCCTAAACCCCAGTTAAGGAATAAATGGGCAAATGGATGGAACGAACTAAGTTGGTTGTAACATGGCTACTTACCTTGGATACCACAAGCTAGCTAGCTTAGCCTTAGCTTAGATAAAATGCTTCGGTGGATAACGTTCATTTATATTCTAATATAACTTTGAATTTTAATGAATTCCATCATCCGTACTCTACACGGTGTCCCTGTCAACTCCCATATTACAAAGGGTATGTGCGATGCAGCTGTCACTCAAAAGAGACATGACCCTAATTATGCATACATTTATAACTCAATAAACGTGTAACATAGCCGCGCCGTTTTGCGGTTTGGCTAAAATGTGTAAGTTTAAAACTTTATATAGATTACAAATAAATAGGCTATATACAGGTAATTAAAATACAGTAAATTCGTTTGTTAATTATTACATTTTTTTATGAACAACCTTTTGTGTCAGAGGAAAATAATTTGACTTAATGTCTAAAAATGCAGTTTATCTCATTTTGCTGTCAAAATGTTCATATGTTGTATATAGTGTGAAGCAGAAACGCTAACGTCTACATAACGTTTTTTTTAATGCTTTTTCAGCAGCAGTCGGGCCAAATTTGATTAATCAGGAAGTAATTAAGGGTAACATCCACTCGCATATTAATCTTTTTAATTAATATCGTCTGTCATGTGCAAAATATATTTTGTAAGGAAATTCTGAGATTAAGGTGTTAGACTGTGTTGGTCTGGTTTCCTACAGAATCACTTTCATCACCATTACATTTCTTATCTCGGTTCATCGTCGAAAATACCTGAGCCGAGCCTCTGCTTTATCTCGCCATGTACGTAGCTGAAGTGTATTCCGGAACCTTCTGCCTCCATTCTTTCTTTGATGTCTCTCTCACTTATGTGACTTTGACCCTGGAACTAATCAAGCCTTTGAGATCGTTTCTCTTGTTAAACCTAATTGTGACTGTAATAGCAAACTTTCGCAGGAGGAAAGGAAATACTGCACTTAAAATTTTAAAATATAAATAAATTAAAAAAAAGGCAATAATCACAAATATAAACATAAGTATAAAAAACTAATTGAATGCCTCTCAATTTTATGCAGTGTATAAGGCCTACAGAAAGACAGTAGTTCTAGTCAGGCATAGAGTACGCCACACATACACATGCGCACACACATACACACACATATGCACGCACACAAATTCTGCTGTTCTCTGCATTTATCACCGAGAGCAAGCCTCATACATCGTAAGGGGTCTTCAGGATGTGTGTGTGTGTGTGTGTGTGTGTGTGTGTGTGTGTGTGTTTGTGTGTCAATCAAGTCTCAAGGGAAAGGAACAGCAATAACACGACTGGAATGGCTAATGCCGATTGGATGACAGCTCATCTCGCTAATGCTCCATTGGTTCTCGATCCTGTCAGTCAGCGTGGGGTTTTAATTAGCTTCTCTTCCCAGTGCCTATTTAATTAATGCAGGAAGTCGGGTGTCATTCTCATCCCTAACGTCCTATAGATTGATTTCAAAAATCTCTATGTGAGTGTGTGAAAAAGAGAGAGAGAGCGAGAGAGAGATCAAGAGAATAAGAGCGACTCTCTCTCTCTTTCACACACACACACACTCACAGAACATCGAGATTGGGGAATTAGCTGAAAGTACAGCTCCATTGTTGTTTAATTTTATTAAGGTTGCATGGTAGCATGTAAGCAAAGCTGGGAGTGAATCCGCTGTCAGGTTATTTCACCATCTCTTCAGCATTCACATAGCACAAACCATTTGACCCCGAGGCAAAGCGGCCTACAATATGTCCAGTCCATTCTGCCTCAATGAAAGCTAAAAAACGTTTCAATGTTTGGAAAATAGAAGAACCATTCAGAGTTCAGGTTAAAAACAATCCTTTAACTGATTGTTATTACTGAAGAATGGGGCTGTTGTTTATACAATTTTGATGTAGAGTGAGTTTTGAGATCCTTTTCAGCTTACCGTGGTTGTAAAGAGTAGTCGTTTCAATGGATGTAGTTTGTCCTGTATAACAATTTTTTTCTGATTAGACATTGGAGGAGCAACACTTAATCGAGTGAACATACAAGAGTGAACTTAATGAAGTATGAGTGTGAAAGCCATACATTGGCTTTAAAAAATATTATGAGAGCTAATTGTCTGTCGCCATTAGATTAGCTGTGTAAGGAAAATGAGCTTCAGTTCACTTGAAATTCGGCAAAATGTAGTATTTTGAAACGCATTTTCCCAAAGGAAATAATGTAAATGCAGATAAACCGTTCCAGCCACTCATTATATTACAAAATATTACTATAATCATATTTTTGCATATTAAAACAATCAAAACATTTAGAAAAGACATGTAAGCCTGCGTTTGGTCTGACTCAGTTCAGTCGCTCGTATGCCGAAAATGCATGTCGAGGCAAATTTCTTGCAAAATTTTGGTTCTTAAGGAGAAAATTTGTAAGATGGGGTGTTTGTATGCCGAGGTACCACTGTATAGAAAAAACCCCTTAAAACTCACACAGATCTGGGAAAGCAGTTGCTTATAAAAGGAGACCTGCAGTGTTTGTCAACAGAGGCTTTTCAGCCATTTAATTTTTCATTCGCGTTTTCGGATATGTCGGGTAAAAGCAAAGTTAGCATTAGTTTTAAATAAAGAAAATTTTACGGTTACCGGAATATGAAAATTAAACTGCTAAAATGTTGATTTTTCGTCACCGAAGCAAACAAAAACAACCATACAATCACATGATCATATGTATCAGTGCTCTCAATCTCTTTGCCTGTCTGACCCCCTTTTTTTTTTTGTAAATGTTTGTATAGTAGATTAAATTGGAATAAAATTAAATTCCTCATATTGCCTTGGTTGTGCAAAAAAAAGAAAGAAAAAATGTTACTTTATACTGCACAATAAAATGTATAATAGCAGTAATGCAAAAAATTTTCTGTTTTTAAGAGCTACAAATTATGTTTTTGATATATCTTTTTCATATATCTTTGATGTTGGCTTCTCAAAGAAAAATGTATCTTGGAATCTTACATGAGGGCAACTGTAGGACATTAAAGGATTTTACCTTTTTAAAACTTAACTTTCGATTAAATCGTAATCTTCCATGCAATCTATTCTGTACAGTTTTACACAATGCTTGGGCAAAATAAAACTCACACTTTTAGTCACATGTCACATTTAGTCACATTTCGTTAACACATTATAGACCAACTTTGTGGAAGAAATGTGGTTAGAAAATGAACGCGAATGACAGTGATCTGAGATCACTTAAACTCTTGGTGAAGTTGCATCATAGATAGCTTCTGTTTGCTACAGAGCATGAAGATTGGACTTTGGAACAATGGAAAAGCTAATGTGGTCTGATGAGTCCAGGTGGATCCTGTTCCGGAGCGATTGGCCAGAAAGTTAAGCACATGAATCAATGCACCCATCATGCATACTGCCCACTGTACGAGCCTCTGGAGGCAGTGTTATGATCTGGGGTTGCTTCAGTTGCTCGGGTCAAGGCTCATGCAAATAAAATTAAGTCAGCTGATGACCTAAATGTACTGAATGACATGAATTGGCCATCACGTTGTGTGCAATAAATAAACGGTAAAGGTGGCGGAATTAAATGTAAATGTTACACTTTTTTTTTTTTTAAATGTAGTTGAAAATTTATTCACAACTTTCAGTAATAAATCCAATACAGACTGTATTGGTACAAATAGGACGTTTATTAGAAATTTTGTCCTATTTCTCTTACTTTTAGTATCACTTTCAATCGCAATTTTCAAAATCAAAAGAGTTTGAATGTTGCATTAATTCCATTATATTTGTGTGTGTGTTTATGTTTTTGTAGTGTTGAGTCGCGCGCCTGTGCCCATGGCCGTGGTTCGCCGCGAGCTCTCGTGTGAGGGTTACCCCATCGAGCTGCGTTGCCCGGGCACCGATGTCATCATGATTGAAAGTGCCAACTATGGACGCACAGATGACAAGATTTGTGACTCCGACCCCGCTCAGATGGAGAACACACGCTGCTACCTGCCTGACGCCTATAAGATCATGGGCTTTAGGTAAACGCACACATCCACACACTTACAGTAGATAGACACATACATGTATGCATGAAAATGTCAACATGATTAGCTGCTGATTGATTCGCCAAGACTAGTTTGGCAGAGAGACAATTAAGACACAGGCATGCTTTAGCATTCCTGAATGGAATGGCTCTGGCAACCTGCCACCATAAGTCGTCCACCTGGAAAACATTGGAATATATTTCAAACATTCCTCAAACGCTGGAAAACTCTTGAACATATTCAGGATTTATCATGTGACAGGCTGGAGAAAACAACAGTCATCTAGCGTTGTTTATTTTTTCCCACATACACACGTCTTATATGCAGGCAATCACCAAGTGGTGTGTTGAGACCTGGGAGATTCAGAAAGTAGGTCAGGATGTGAGCTGTGTCTATTAAAGCACAAATGAAATCTATGTAAAGTGCTGCAGTGGGAGTGCAGCAGATTTGATGATGATTGAGGAAAATTGAGTTAATTAGGAATGTCCGATTATCAGTGCTCTTGACTTGATGTGTGTTTTTACAGTCCTCTGCTGCATGACTGTTTTTTTTTTTTTTTTTACCTTTTCTGAAACAGGCAGGGTCTGACTAATGTTTAGGTTATATAAGGTGTGATGTTCAATAATAATAATAATAATAATAATAATAATAAAATTATTTCTTTAAAATACTGTCGTGCATGTTCTTCAGTTTTATAATAGAGGCTTTCTTCATCCAGTTCCGCTCTAAATCATCATAGCTCCTTAATAGTGAAATGATAAGGTTAAGCTTAATTTCAAGTGTGTTCCATAGCATGACACAATGCCATTCCTCAATTCTCTTGGTGGATAATATGCAGTACCTCATGTGGTTGGCACACACACGAACACACACAGTGCCTCAGGGTAGGCTAGACTGTGAGCTCCAATTAGCACAGCTCTGTGGCTAAGCTTAGTAGCACCATGGAGGTGGTTCATGAGCTCTACACACAAACACACACACACACACATACACACATGCACGCACACCCACAGGTTCCATCTCACTTCTGTAACACATTCACACATGGCATGGGTTTTTAACACACTTTCGCACTAATATATGCCTCCTTTCTTTACAGACACACATATCAATTTTCCAACTGGATTTTTCACCTTCATTTCCGTGCTTAAGATAATACATGCAACATGATTGCTACGTTTCTGTTTCGGACGATGTCCGGATTAATAGGCAAACGTTCAGAGAATGTGCGATACTCCTTAGGGAACGAGGGAGAGAGCTGGTTCTTCCCGTATAGCCTAGCAACAGTGGTGCAAGTCTGTGTGCTGTTATTATGACCATAATGTATGGCCTTTTTTTTTCTGATTCTGAGAATCTGATCTAAACCCATAAATTAGGTTCAAGGTGCTATGATTCGGTGTTTCATCCAGTAGTCTAAATCCCATGGAAACACCAAAAAGTAAACTATTACATTAAGACGATAGTGGGGCAAAACGAGATAAATCCATTCTGGCAGGATTGTAAACTGGTCAAGAATATTCTATGCAGGTTTTCTTTTAGTCATAAGAGCATCAAAAAGCAGAAATGGCCAAATATTATGTCAAAATTGTTTTATTAGTGTGATTTTTTTATTGTTAGTGGTAAAGCCTGTCAGGTCACCACAATTGGGTTCTTGAGCATGACCTTTACCCCTACGCCCCATACAACCCAGCCAATGGATGCAGGGCCGGTCCCAAGCCCGGTTAGAAAAAAAAAATCCATCATCAGCCTCCGTCTCTACCAGTTTGAGTGTTATTCAGTAGATAATGACAGAACCCTAACATAGAAGTCCATGACTGTTGGGGAAACTTTTATTTTTGCTTCAACATTCTCCAAAAATCCAATGAACACATTTGGTTCAATCACAGCAGCCAATATTATGTCTAGCTGGTAGTTTTGCGTCACTGATATTATATATGACGAAAACACACATTTTTGAATGTTCACTGTCACATTTAGCCCAAACTGTACAAGGTCAAAGCGTATAAGACGTAAGTATGAAGCATATGTACAGTAGCAGTTTGAAATAGTTTTGTCATCATCATTTATGTGTACATTAGGAAAAAATTTTCCCAAACTGAAAATAAAAAAATGGTCCTTATTGCGTTTAGTAATTAGACTTATTACATTGCAGTACACAGTGATACTGCAGTTTATTTGCACTATATTATTTGCATTGGTATTTTTTGTTTTTGTTCTCTCGTGCAGCTGAGAAGATCATGTGACATTATTTCAATAGCAGTAATGGGTTGTCAGGGCGATGCCCAACCCTCCTCCTTTCTCATCTGGGCATTGGGACTGGCAACGACAGATTGAATTTGTTTGGGCACAGGGTTAAGGGTCTTGCCGAAGGGACTAGCCTCAACCATGGTTAGCATCCCAGAGCCTCAACTGGCAGAAGTTCTGTTTCTCTACATTTCAGAAATGTAACGTCTTATGAAGATAATGTTGCTTGTCTCGGCTGCAACATTATGACTAATGTCTGATGTCTTTTTTTTTTTAGACAGCCGTCCAGCCACCTGTTCATTCTGTTCCGTTTAATTTGCAATGTGAATAAAATTTAACATCCGGCTCAGCCCACAATAAGCTCCTATAACTAGTGTGTTTAGAGAGAAAAAAAAAGCTTTTAAAGCTATTTTTGAATTTAACACGCTTTTCACAGTGTCCTTTTGTTAAAGCTGGAATATGAATGAAAAATAATGCAGTAATGCCATTATTTTGTGCGGCTTATCGCGTGGACCCAAACCCTAGAGCTTCACATTACCGGAGCATGTGCTATTTTGGCAGGCGCCGTCGAAAATATTGCAAACTTTCACGCCGGGCTTACAAGATAAATCACCAGCTGTCTGTCAGACACGTGGAAGGTGAATGTGTCTTTGAATTGTAGTTACTAATATTGCAGAAATTGCACACTCCGAGGGATTTGCTTGAGGGATCAAATGAGGAGAAAAGGGCGGCGAGGAAAAGGGCTTCCTTCGTTCTGTCACCTCACTTCTCTCCATCTTTCTCTCTTTGCCTCGCTGCTTTTTATAGAAACAGCAGTTGGCATTGCACATCATTTATCATTCCCCACCTCATCTCTCTCTCTCTTTCTCTTTCCTCTTGTCTCTCTCAAACTCATATTGCTCTGTCTTCCTCGCTCTCTCTCTCTCTCTCTTTCTCTCACTGTCTCTCATTTTGTCTGACCTTTGAGTCTTTTTTTTTTTTTAGTCTGAGCTAATTTGTTCGATGCTGAGCGTACGTGCACATGCGTGTGTGTGTGTGTGTGTCATTGTGTGCTGCCGCCAGCGGCTTTGATGCCATAATCAATAAGAAAAGGTAATTAGAAAGTGATCAATCGAGAGAGGTTTAAACCTAAGGTTTATCAGGATGGGCCGTGAATGAAGCCGGGAACATTGATGGAGAATCAACAGACTCGCACAGAAAAGCCTTTCGGAATAAAAAAGTGCAGCTTTCTATCTATTTTCATTATAGTTTCTAGGTTATAATTGAATTCCGCTAGAAGTGATTGATCAGATTTATTAGTCGGAGGATGAGTATCTAAGCTGGCTGTGTTTGCATGCAGAGATTTTCATCAAAATGAATAAATTAATCTTGTTCCCGGATTTCAAATGAACACTTTGCTAGGAAAAGAAAAAAAAAAAACAACAGCAGTAATAATTTTGTCTGTAAAATGCTTTATTTCTAAACCTGAAGTACTACAGGATTGAAAGCGAACACTGTACTAATCCTGAGTACTGTATGACCCTCAAAGGCATCGTCCCCCTTCAAAGTGTCTCCTTAAATGTTTCAGATTAGAACTCTATTTCGATTTCGGCAGTAGGCGTTTTAATTAGCCTTACTAATACAATTTCACAGCCAAATTGACTTTCTGTACGTTTGTTTTCTCATTTGAGATCTGAATGGTGCGCACAGACACCCCTGTCTGTTTAGCCTATTTGGTTCATTCCCACTGGAGAGCGCTGTGTAGTATCGCCTGGTAGAAACTAACTTGTGTATAGCGTGACTGTAGGAACTAAGCAGAGATATTACGAGCTGATACACAACTGTGGTGTGATGTATGATCACTCACGACATGACAACACTATGACTTCAATCAATGTGTAAATTTCTAATAGCTTCATTATGACTACTATGACTTATGGGATCAGGAACAGTTCTTGAACGGCTCTGGTATTCATTCCATGTACGGTTGGTATAAAGAGACCCCGTGTGTGCCAAATTCTGACTCTATAATCAGATCTTTAACTTTCCCTTTAGCTTTTACTGACAAACTTGGAAACATGAGCATAAAACTTTGTATTTGCGCTCAAATTATTATATAAAGATGAACAATACCAGCCAATCAAAAGCTGGAGAAGAGATATATTCAGATGACCTGTTTATAAACACACAAATTCAAATTCTAATTTTATTTGTCATGTACACAACCATACACAGTAGGATATGCGGGGAAATGCTTATACGACTGTTTGGAACTTAAAATAAGAAGATTTCCTAACAACAATAAAATTATTTTTTTTAAACTATACTACAATTACAGTACAAGTAACCTAAAGATAGAATTTTCAATACCAATAATAATAAAAAATGGCTGGAAATTTACAAATTTACAAAAGTTTCCAAATACAACAGAATTAAAATATAAATTAAAAAACAGAAATGACAGAATTAACAATAAACTGTGAGGTATAAAAGGTGGTACGGCGGCTTAATGGGTAGCACCTCCAGGTCCTGGGTTTGATTCCCGAGTCGGGTCTGTGTGCATGTAGTATGCATGTTCTCCCTGTGCTTGGTGGGTTTCCACTGGTTTTCTCCCACGGTCCAAAGATTAGGCTAATTGGCCTTCCCAACTTGCTGTAGTGTGTGAGAGTGTTGATCGGTCAGACCACGGTCGTACAAATGGAAATAAATAGAATGCTCCCCGTTGGTCTCCACGGTCCCAAGTTGGACTACCGATGGTCCTAGATGGATGGTGGGTGGAGGTATAAAAATATAGAAGTGTAAAAATATCATGTGTGGGTATGACAACAGCAGAATGACTGAAATGTGAAGTATGAAATGAAATGATATAGTATGTGTGTCAGCAGCTGTTTGATTGTCCATGTCCCAAAATGCAATATAGTCCTCAGTGTGGACTCAGTGTGCTGTTCTATTTTTGTAGTTTAATGTGTCGTGCATTTGGGATTACCTTTCTGCTCATCACGGTTGGAAATAGCATTTATTTCAGTTACTATAGTCTATATATTATGGCCTATTTTTTTTTTTTTTTACCATGATGTGTAAATGCTACAGAAGGGCTGCACAATTGATAAAAAAAATCTCTCATGATGATCTCAATTCAATTCTGAATGACTCCGATTTACTTTAATGTAATTCCCTGCATGCACTTTTTTACTTAGCAACAATCCCAGATTGCTATATCAGTCACACTCATTGGTCACACTCACACACACACACACACACACACAGTGTAAAACAAATGCACGCATTAATTCACCAATCAGGCCAGAGATTTGCGAAAGATTCAGTCAAATACAGTCGCACCTATTCAAAGTCATACAAATTTAAGGCGTAATTTCGTATTGTGAAACGCATTTTCCCATAGGAAATAATGTACATGCAGATAATCTGCTCCAGTCACCCAAGAATATTATCAGTATTACAAATTTACAACACTATAGTCTACAGAATTATACAAGAAACATATTAGAAGTATGTTAAGATAAGATAAAAGAGCAATAAAATCCATGGTGACAAAAACATTCTATACTGTAATCTGAATTTTAATTACTATCTACTTAACAAACTCTGTAACATTTATTTTATTCTAATAATAATAATAAAATTAATAATAATAATGATAAATGTGTCCCAAAAGCACAGGTGCTATTTATTAGTTTTTTTTATTTATTTATTATTGTGAACATTCTGTTTATGTTCAATAGCTTATTCACTTTAAATTATCAATTTCAAAGCTTTTTCTTTTTTACTATGGTCAACAAAAAAAAAAAAAAAAGAAGAGAGAATCATACTGTATGAGAGAATCGTGATATTGGTTCCCGTGGAGAAAAATCGAGATTCACATTTTTGCAAGAATCATGCAGCCCTACTCTACAGTGTGGAAAATGTGTGGAGATCAGCAGTTTCTGAAACACACAAACAAGCCCATCTGGCAGCAGCAATCATGCCACGGTTAAAGTCACATGTTTTCCCCATGCTGATGTTTGATGCGAGCATTAACAGAAGCTCTTGTCCTGTTTCTGTGCTGCTGCCACATAACCAGCAGATCTGATCATAATTGCATTAATGAGAACGTGTGCATGGAGTAGTGGTTACCACTGCAGCCTCACATGTCCAGGATTGAGGGTTCGATTCCCGCCTCAGGTCTGTGTGTGTAGAGTCTGCATGTTCTGCCCATGCTCCCCATCCCACAGTCCAAAGACATGCAGATCAGTTTAATTGGCATTTCCAAATTGCCAATAGTGTGTGCGCCCTGTGATGGATTGGCACCCTAGCGTACCTTCCCCTTGGATAGGCTTCAGGCCCCTGCGTGTCTGTGCACGTGAAAAGTGGTCTAAAAGATGATGAAAACAAGCACCGCTGTTCCTATTAAACTGGCCAGTGAGTTAACATACAGCATTTTTCCTTTTTTTAAACAAAATGCTAATTTTTACAACACTAAAGCACATACAGTATTAAAGCTCTTTAACATGTCAGACATGATGGTGTTAAAGCAGTCCCAGAGCACATAGTGCATAACTTTCTAGGTGTGGAGGAGCGACTAGGTCTAAAATGTTTTTGCAAGGTAAAATGTCCACTGAACAAAATTTCCTGTCACTGTTTTCATAACAGTGAGAAGCCTGTCAGGATTCTGACAGAATATAACACATAGCTAACCATAGTTCAGTGCGTTATCGGGCTTTTCATTCACGTTGCTTGTGTTTGAAATAAATTAAGAAGTCAGTGTCAGCAGAGCCGTCTCCAATGTCCTTACTGAACAAAAGGTGAGAAGAAGCCGTCATGTCTCATGTTAATCGGCTTCAAAAGACTTACCGGTCCCACGTCCGGAACAACTCGCTATTATTTTTTAATTCTTAAAGAGCTAACGTGACTCACAGGACCAGGTTTTATTGCACTCGTCGTTAATTCATCTTCAGTAAGAGCGTTATCGTAGTCATGATCATCAGTGATCTCGGGACTGCTGGTGGATTTACCCAGAATGGAATGCCTGTCCATCACAAAGCACGACGGAGGCACATATACTGTACATATTTATACACTCGTTCACACTTAGAGGTAACTTTAAAGTAGCCAATCTGAATTCATTCATGCTTAGGACCTGGAAGGAAACCCACGCGAAATAAACATATATAATTTTAATTGGGGTTACATTATTTTTTTTTATTTAAAGAGTTACAGAGGAAGGCTACAAAAAAGGGAAAAGTAATTCCCCCCTAACCCTTTGAAATTATGAATGAACTATGATGAACCACATTTTTTGGAAAGCTGAGTTGCATTTGTCACACCCAGGCCTAATTACTGCCAGACCTGATGAATCAAAAAATCACATAAATTGAACCTGTCTAACAAAGCGAACCATTGCATTATGAGAAAAGATCTCATAACAAGATTCAAGATTCAAGATTTTTATTGTCATATATACTTAGGTAGAATAAAATTCGTATTTTGGCTTAGCTTCTCGAGAACAAGAAATAGAAGGGCGGTGAACAATAAAATTACAGTAAAAGGTAAAATAAATAAATAAATAAATAAATAAATAATAATAATAGTAAAAAAAAACAAACATAAAAATAAATGAATAAATACAAAGATAAATAAATTAGAATCGAATTTTAAATTTACAGTATAAACAACCTGTAATACGGTTTAACAACCGTTTCCTAGTACACTGTGGTACAAGTAAACAAATAAAATGACAAAGTGGAGGTAAAAAGTGACGAGTGGAGGCAAAGTGACAATGTATTAAATGTAAAGTGGCGCAGTTTCCTAATCCAGGTGACACGGAGTTGTGCTACTGTAGATAGTCCGCTATAAAGTTCAGGGTGCATTTGAGCAGGAGGAGTAGCCTTAGGCATGTTACATCGGTGGTAGTGGTAGTGGATGACAACTGTTTATCAGCCTCATAAACGCAATACATTATGCCACGATCTGCCACGAAAAACAGATTAGAAACAAAGTACATCAGTTCATGGCACCTCAAGCTCATGTGCACTTGGGTTATGCAGCAGAACAATTATCCGAAAAAACACCAGCAAGTTCATCTCTGAATAGTTTACAAAAATACCAAATTAGGTTTCTGTTTTGGCCGAGTCAACGTCTGAACTTAATCTGATTGAGATCCTTAAACAAGTCGTTTAGAAACGGCTAAAGAAATGTGGCTGAAAAGAAGAGTGGGTCAAAATTCTTCCACAGCGCTGGGAAAGACTTATGGTGGCAGAACAAGTTATTAGATTTAGGGGGAAATTACTTTTTTTTGCATAGGGCCATTTTATATTGGTTAGGTATTTGGTTAATTAATATTACAATTAGTTTGAATCATTAAAGTGTAACAAATATGTCTGTGTTCATTATATAAAATTCTGATTCTTAATTCTAATTCACTTAAATGGTTACTACGCTTACTATGAGCAACATGCAAAGCCCTAACCAGCTGTTCCTTCTGTCAGGATACACAAAATATGTAAAATGATTATTAGCCCAGATTGTGTCTAAAATGTTACTTGTTATAAATTTCTTGTTCGTAGAATTGCCGTGAATATAAAAGCAAAATGGCACAAGCAAGACTACCGCAGTACCCGATATCAGCACTACTGTGATTACATGCCTCGCGCGGCCTTCCACCTAGCGGCGACTCACAGCCGTGCTGCTATTCGGTACAGCAGCACAGTCGCTCGTGCGATATTGTTTAAGAACAATACGCACACATTTGCCAAGCAGTCTGTCATACACGGCCTTTTTCAAATTGTCTTCGGAAGCTGAGAAGATCATTACAACTTCTTTTCAAAGTCATTTCTTTTTTGGGTTTGATTGGGAATGCACCTTTTATTTTACCAATATTAATTCTTTTTTTTTTTTTGCAAGATCTGTTTGAAAAGGTAGAATTACTAATGCATTATTAGATCACAAGAATGTGATATTTGCAGAAGAACAAAATGGACTTGTACAGTTCTCATTTGCAATTTCATCAGCTTGTGGAAATCGAAGCCCTGATGTTGGGAGAAGAAGCGTGATCCCTAACAAGTCAAGCTACAGGAAACAATTGCTTACACAGTGTTATTGCACACTCCCAGGCGTGATTCTCAGTACTCAAAGCTTTTTTCAAGTTTTTTTTTTTTTTTTTTACGAAACTGGTATAAAGATGAAAAATCCATGTGTTAGTGCTGTAGAATGATGAGTAGTCACGCTGAAATTCTCTCCAGAGAAGTCATGCAAGAAAGTATAATGCATTCATGTATACTGTTGATATGCCTGCCAGCAACTAACACACACACACACACACACAAGCAGAAGAACAAAGTAGGAGAAAAGGAAGGCCTTGCCCAAGGAGACAGAAGTTCATGGTGTCTGACATTTTTCTCCTCTTATGTCTGAGATTTTTTTTTCCTCCCAATATAAAGGGATTTGCAAAATGTTCTGCAGCACTTGTAAAGCTGTCAAGTCCTCGAACAACTCGACACTTGGATTCTTTTCTGCCTCACTTGCAAAGCGCTTTGGATAAAGGCGTGTGCCAAATGAATAAATGTAAATGTAAAACGTGTGTAGAAGTTGGCCACAATGCGGCATCTTTGAGAGGAGGGGAAAAAAACAACAACAACTGTAATAAGCTTTTCCTGAAATATTTGATGTGATCTCCAGAGCGCAATATTTTAGCAATTACAAAACAAACAAACAAACAAACATACTATACATACAGTGATGTTTTCTTTAGTATTTCGTCGTTAATAATTTGTGAGCACCTGAGCAACGTGTGTGCTTATGGGTTGAGTTCTTCCATTCCAACCTGGTCAAACCATGTCTTCATGGAGTTTGCATGAAGTGAAGGGAACGTACAGTATAACACATCGACAAACAATTACTGTACATTCTAGACAATATTGTACTTCCGAATTTAAGGCACTAGTTTGATGATGAACCAAATTCAAAAGATCTGCTGACAGCGTCTTGGTACCAGATACCACATCACACCTTCAGAGGACACTGTGGAGTCCATGGATTGATGAGCATTATGGAGAATTACACCATCAGATTGAAGGAGTCAAGTTTCTTGGTAGCAAAGATCATCATTTCTATACTGTACTCACTTTCTGTTCTTTACATATTTGTCCTCCTTACAAATGTTGATGGTGGCGCAAGAGACAGGGACAAGGGGCGTTCAAGTCAAACCAGGACTTCTGCTAAAATTCCTCGTGAATGAAGCCGTGAAACCGACTGACATTTACAGAAGACTTCAAGCACAGTATAATGAGACTCTTAGCCGCAATGAAACATTTGAACCAAAGCAGTAACTAAATCAGCATACTATCATCTCAAAAACATTGCAAGAATTAGATGTTATGTTTCCAATCAAGACTTGGAGAAACTTGTCCATGCCTTTATCACCAGCAGGGTGGATTACTGTAATGGTCTCCTCACCGGCCTTCCCAAGAAGACCATTAGACAGCTGCAGCTCATCCAGAACGCTGCTGCCAGAAT
>JAQMYL010000013.1:7460181-7480992 GCA_030014365.1 Clarias pachynema | reverse complement strand
TTGATTTTCTACAGCAGGTTGTTGGTGAGGGTCTCACTGCAGTGATGTCAGAGCTGGACAAAAGCTTTAACAGTGTAAAAATGGAGAAGTTCAGGAAGAAACCAGATGAGATTCTGATTGAACACCTCTGTCAGTGCTGCTGGGAACAGTGTCCATTCTGTAAAGCCATCTGTACCAACACAATAGAGGATCATGATGGAGATCACAGTGTTCCATTCCACAGGGTAGATGGTATCATTGGGTGGCACAGGTTATTTACAACACATCTCTCCTGTAGTATCTGCACAACACTTGTGCAAAGTGATAAAGCTTTCGACCCCAGACATGATCCAGATGACACAGATGATCCACATAAGTCAGTACCTTACAAATCATACAGATCAGCAGGAGGAGTCTATGAGACCTGGAGCATCACCCCTGATAATTCTGAACTCACATACTGGAAATGGTTTGTGTGCAGATTCCAGGAAGATCTGGAAAACTACTATAGGAAAACATTTCAGGGTTCTGGTGAGATTCCCAAAGAATGGAGAGACTTTACTAAAGGACAAGCTATTGAGAGTTTGGAGAAAAACATCTGATAAAACACACAACTCTTCTGAGCAGATCTGAGAAGAAACAGCAACTTAATCATGAATCAGTTATAAATAAAGAAGCTCAGACTGTATGAGTGACAACAGCAGTGACAGAAATATTATTAGGAAACATTTATTAGATTATATTTAGAAATATATCACTATATGCATTGTTTTTTTTTCTCTTTCATTAAATCATAACCAATCATGTTATCTCAATCTCTAAAATATTAGATAATGTGCTTAATAAAATAAAATAAGAAAATTATATGATTCTTTTAAGATTGTATTGTTTTTGTTAACAGTATCAAAGTTGAAATAATAAAGAAATTTAAAGGAATTTTATGTATCTGTGATTTGAAGCAACTTTCCTAATTAACAAAAATATTTTAGCCAGAGGTGTGAAATATAAACAGGGAGTAAGAGATCATGGCTCTTTTGACACACACACACACACACACACACACACACACACACACACACACACACACACACACACACACACACACGTGCACACACACACAATTTTTTTCTATGACATGTAAGCCAACAGAATGTATATTTGCTATCGCAGACTCTCATTTAGCAACTAAACATTACAAACAGAACTGTTTGCTGTTAATCATTCAGTCTCAGTCAAACACTACCTGAGCTTACTGGTTTTAAAGAATCAAAATATCACATTTGCCTGTCATTATTTTTACATACAGATCTCTGTACACAATAACTGAAGGATGATATCCAGAATCCAATTATTATAAAAAATAAATAAATGAATAAAAAAAAAACCTAGTCGCTGGTCAGATGTAATGTACTGTATTAGGACATTTCCAAACTTCTGGCTAAGGTTGAAATGTGAAAATCCTTTGCCGGCCACCCAAACCTCTAATTACAACTTTAATTACGACTCTAATGCAGAACCTTCGCATACGAATTTCATTCGTTCTGGAGGGCGAGGAGTTGTTAAGGCGAAAAATTCATAATGTGATACGAATTTTCACATAGGAATTAATGTAAATGCAAAGAATCCATTCCAGACACCCTAAATATTACCAATATTACCCATTTGTAACACTATAATTATATTTTTGCATATAAAACAATCAAAACATTTAAAAAAAGACTAATGTAAATGAAGTAAAAAAAATAAAAATAAATAAACATTAAACGTCACTTAATTATAATTTATGATTCCTCTTGCCATGATTTATCTGCTTTAAAAACAAAACTGAAAGTGTCTCCCTTTTCTTCTTGCTACCACCCCTTGCTGACTTTCTTGGGACCCTTGGTGCTATGACTTCACTAAAGCTTGCACAAAATACCAAAAACAAAGAAATTGTAAAAATCGAAAACCCACTTTGCTTGGCTTTCCACTGACGCAATCAAGCTCCCGGATGTACAGTATGCGCAACCTAGCCGGCGTTCAGTACAGCTTGTATTCGTATTGTAAGGGAGGGCATTTGTATGGCACTGATCAGGGATGACTTAAACACTTGATGAAGTTAAATCATAGAAAAAAAACTGACAGTAGAAATCACAGGTACTTTTAATAGTGAAAATAAAGTAACATTTTAACACACACAATGTGACGGGAACTTGGACTAAACAGCTATGTGGCCATTAGAGGACCACTTGTTAGTCAAGTTTCAGTTTGCTAAGGAGCAAAAGCGATAAGACTTTGGAACAAAGGAAAAAGGTTTTCATGTGATCTGATGAGTACAGATTGACCCTAGTCCAGAACAATGGGTGTGTCAGGGTAAGAAGGGAAGCGCATGAAGCCATGCACCCATCATGCATAGCGCCCACTGTACCAGCCTCTGGAGGCAGAGTGTTATGGTCTGGGGTAGCTTCATTTGGTTAGGTGTAGACTCAACAAATGTTATGTGGCAAAAATATTAAGTCAGCTGATGACCTGAATATACTGAATGACTAAGTTATAATGTCTGTAGAGTTTTTCTTCCCTGATGGCACAGGCATATTTGCAGGACTGAAATAGTTTTAGAATGGTTCTGGGAGAGCACACTGTGCATGGTAATCAAAGATAAAGGCAGTGTATTTGTAAAGAACAAATTGCACCCCAATCGTTCCGTTTATTAAATGTAATGTACTTATTTACAATGCTTAAAAAAAGTCATAATATTATTCTGGCGAAAGTATGTAAATAAAAAGAATAGTGTTCTGTTAATGACCTGAAGCAACATTTTGCTTATTTATCTGCTGTAGCAATTTGGTTTGTATTCAGACACCAGTGTGGAATATTTTACCTGCAATCTTCTTCCTTTTTTTCTTTTCGGGGGTCCATATTTTAAAATGCTGTAAGTGCATATGCACAACCGAAGAAAAAAGAGTTCAGAGCAACAATAGAGTCCAAAAGCACGAGAGCACTAATGATATAGTTACGTTAATAAAATATTTACATGAGTTTATGAGTTATTTGGTACTTTAATGACAGGGTGCACTCAAGCTGGCATGGACTCGACAGTGATTCATATCTGAACACGTGGTTCAGTAAAAGAGATTAGACATGAGGAAAAACTCATCTTTTGTACCAAGCTCTTAACACAATCATTATCATAATGTATATTTGCGTGATATTGATTCGTGACAGAACAGAATCTTGAATATTCGATATACTGTATTTAAAAATTCAATCAATTTCAAGTCTTTGAAATGATTTTACTCTAAGAGATAAGTCATGGGACAGTGAACCCTGGGGCCGGACTTGGGATACCCAGGTTTAGACAGACGATTTCTTTTGTGTGTTTTTTTTATTATATAGACCAGTGTTATGGACATACTGTATGTAGGCTTCTAGGTTTATAGGATTTGTGTGTCATCGAGAAACCCTCGAGTAGATGCTGACTTTGTGGAAGCATTACAGTCCATGTTGACATCGAGACAGATTGGAATCGGGCATTAGCAAGCATAAACTGCTAAACTACAGCACGGACAAAAGTATTTATGACTGCCGGGGCTGCTATGTTAGCGAACGTGTGTAACTGTCCATCTGCTGCTGTCTGGGCACGTCGCCCTCCACCTGCCAATCATTCCGGGACTGTGTGAAGCGATATGGAGACATGTGTGTCCCTGCTTTCCTGATTTCAGCATCCCAGACTGGGGTAGCCGTGGTAACAGGCGGAATAAATCAGTATTGTGTGACTGGTGGACTGGCAGCAGGAAAAGCCTGAAAACACAGATACACAAATGTTTCTGACATACGTCCGTGTGAGTCAGTCACCTAGAAGCGCAGACCGGCCGAGGACAAACAACTTCTTACTTAGCGTGATTGCGTTCTTCATTTTCCTCTTGTTTATTCAGTGGTACTGAAATTTTAAAATGTGGAAATCTGCAATATGGAGAACATATGTAACGGGATATGAAGTCAGCACACTGGATATTAACATCAGACAGTTTGATCACACACACAAATCTGTTGCCGTTCTTATGAAGCTCGTAAAGGTTTTATAAATTCCTTTTCGGGATCAAAGTCATCAAACTATGACCCGATTAAAAGGTAGCAAGTCATATAAAAGAATCATAAAAAACTGGCTTTTTCTTTCTTTGTACAGTATGCATCTATGCAGTCATTCAACCATCTTATAATCTCATGCAGCTTTATGTGTAGAGAGCCAGAAAGATGTTTTTCTTGCAGCTCAGGTTCAAGGTAGTTTCGACAGAATGCTATTAAACGCTGATATTTACATATAAATCAAGACCATAGAATTATGAGGTTTAGTCCCACTTTGTGTTAATGACTCAATGATTATTCTTAAATATATCCTAGTTTTGATAACATAGTAACTTTGGTCAAAACCAAATAAACATAGTAACTTTGGACAGAACCAAATAAAAAGTGAATAAAAATAATTTGCAAAAACTTTTCAGGGAAAAAAAATAGACACATTAACACTTTAGATACAAACATACTACTGGACACATCTAACAAGGCTTACTGGGCACATCTAACACTGGGTACATCCTCACTGGCCAGCTACTACTGGGCAGGTCCTGCACTGCTACAGTACGTCCTGGTTGTGAAGGTGATATTAGGAGAGTCTTACAGTGCTGTGTCCTTATTGGTGAGATGCCATTGGGCGGGTCTTACAGTGCTGTGTCCTTATTGGTGAGATGCCATTGGGCGGGTCTTACAGTGCTGTGTCCTTATTGGTGAGATGCCATTGGGCGGGTCTTACAGTGCTGTGTCCTCATTGGTGAGATGCCATTGGGTAGGTCCTGCACTGCTACGTCCTTGTTATGGAGTTGGCCAGCTGATGTTGGGCAGTTCTAACACTTCTGTCTCCATTGGGGAGTTGCCTATTAGGTAGGCGTTACAGTGTTGCATCCTCATTGGCCAGCTGTAATTGGGTGAATTTTACAGTTCATTCTCATCAATGACTAGGCGCTGTTGGGTGAGTCTTACAGTACAGTAATATGTCCTTATTGGCATGGTGCCATTGGGTGGGTCTTACAGTGTTGTGTCTTCACTGAATAGCTGCTATTTGGCATGTCTTTCAACACTGGTATGTTCTCATTGGGGAATTGCTGTTGGGTGGGTTTTACAGTGCTGCATCTTCATTGGCCAGCTGTACTTGGGTGGATCTTTCAGTGCTGTGTCATCATTGGCTAGGTACTGTTGGACGGGTCCTACAGTGCTGCGTTCTCATTGGCCAGAACATGTTAGGCTGATATTACTGCAATATGTTGTCATTGACTTTAAATAAATTTTCTCTCAAATTGGAACAAATCAGCCTGTACAGTGAGTTATGAACTGTACACAAATATAACAACAACAACAACAACAATAATAATAATAATAGCATTTATAATTTAATATCTTTAACAGATATCTGTCCATATATCTTCACATTTTATATACCATAAAGTATATGATATCATATAAGTATTAACCCAGCAGGAGAATCAGCTAGCCAATGAGAATCCATCCCTGTAGGACCCGCCCATGCAGTATGTTTGTATCATTACTTATTTGGGACAGCAGATAAAGCACAAGATAGACACTCACAAACCGTTGATGAAATGCAGCCAGTATCGCAGCTTAGACTGACCTGCAAGACTTCGCGAAGAATAACGGATGTGCTCGAGTGGGCAAAATCCAGTAAGGAAACAGGAAATGAGCAGTTGAATGGATTGCTGACCTCTGCAGGTGAGGATAGGTAGTGTCCCATGCTGTGCTGACGTGTACTGTGGTATACATGCGGTAGCAGCACAGTGCATACCGGTCCGGAGCGACAGTCATTTCTTTTTACAACAGAATGAGGAATCTTTGTGACTTTAAGAGTGGAGGGGATGTTGGTTCGGAAATTTCCTGGAACCTTTACACAGAACAGTTTCTAGTCAGGATAGCCGAATTGGTTCAAGCTGCCAGGAAGGAGTCAAACAATCAGTCGTTAAATCTGTGCTGAGCAGAAAAGTATCTTAGTGTGTACAAAATATGAATAATTAACATAGATCGACTACGACAGCAAAGGACCACATCAGGTTCCAGTCCTTTCAGGCAAAAACAGAAATCTAAACCCTGTCATTCTTAATTCCAAAGTGAAGCTACAATCAAAACCAAATCACACCCTAACACATCTGTGCAAAGAGTAGCATATCTGCATATCTTCTGGATCCCGCCCAAAATAAAAATAATTACATTACCATTTATTGAGCACACTTTTCATTGGTATAATCAAATGCAACATTTGCCTCGATTTGAGAAAGACTGTTCACTCTGCTGGAAGGTAGCTTCCGAGATCACTCAGAAAAATGTGAGAGAAAGTGTGCCAGAAAGTTCGACAGGGCAGTTCCAGACCAATTATAAACTTCTGCAAGGCAGTTGAGGAAGTGTAGAAGTTCAGGAGTTGAGGAAAGTTATATTCTGCAAAATGCTATTTGCTCTGAGTGAAAATCATGACCAAGTCAAAAAGGTTATGATTTCAATTTAATCAAGAATTGTGAAGCACACACACACACACGCGCACAGAAACACACACAGACACACACATGCACACAGGTAATTTAATTACCTCTGTGCCAGAAACCCTTGGGAGCACGTTCCAAATGTTTTCTGGAGGATCTTTGGCTCTTGTCTTCTCCCCTGTGATGGAGCAGGTGGCTGTGTTCCAATCCACCTCCCTGTTTTTTGGCCCTGATGTAGGACATCTGCTTTATTCAAATGTTTTTTTTTTTCCAAGTACACTGTACAGGTCAGGTCCAACATTTAGCTTAGCAAAATAGGCAGCATGAGTTAATGTATTGTTTGGACTTTATATAAATGCGCACACTGACCAGCCATAACACCAACATCACCACAAAAGTGAATTGAATTTCATTGATTATCAATTATATACCAGTAAACTGGTGACAGGATCATGGGAAGCCGAGGCTCATCTATACTTGTGGGGGTCAAAGGCCAGCCCTTCTGGTCCGATCTCACAGAAAAACCAATGCAGAATAAATTGCTGCAAAGGGTCAATTCTCCACGTGTATGGGGCTTATCAGGCACAGAGTTCACTGTTGTTGATTCTCCAGATCTCAATCAGATCAAACATCCATGAGAAGTGCTGGACAAAAAAGTCAGATCCATGGAGACCCCACAATGCAACCAATAGCACCCAAGGGATCCACTGCTAACGTCCTGGTATCAGACACCATACCCCGGGGCCAGACCTGCCCAGGCAGCACGGTGTTTTAATGTTTTGGTTGATGTGTGTGAATGACATACACGGACAATCAAAAGTATTATTGCAGTTAACTGATTATTGATAATTAAATAAGGAACAAAATCAAACATGTTTTATCAAATGCATATATCTTTGTATTTAAGGACTTCTTCAGTGTCCATGAATGGGACTACACGAGTGCCTACTGTAACATTAGTCAATGTTGTTGTTTTTTGGAAAGTCGCAAACATATCTGTCTCCTTATTCTAGTTTGTCTCTGTACGATTAAACCTCAACCCATTTCCTGTACATATATACAGGATAGGTATATATACAGTATTGTGTGTACTGTATATACAGTATATATGTCTATGTGTGTATACTGTATGGGCGCCCAAATATTTATAATATTTGCTTACGTCCTGGTTGTTTTAATTTTTTAAGCTTGTATAATTTATTTTTTTGTGTTTGTTAATTTTTTTTTGTTTGGTTTTGTATTTCTGGTGGACCCCAGGAACACTGGCAGCCACTTTGTGGGAGCTAATGGGCATCCGAATAAAGCATGCAGAATTTACCGCTGTTCAGTCTTCAATGAATATAATAATATTAAACGTAATTTATATGGCAAATACCACCTATCGACAACCAAACCAAGCACTCTACAACATTCTCTATACCACTTATCCCTGTACAGGGACCGAGGCAGGGTACATCCTGGACAGGGTGCCAGTTCATCGCAGGGCACAAACACACACACGGACACACACACACATACTCAGGCACAGCGGGCAACTTGGAAATGCCAATTAGCCTAATAATGCTTTTGGACTGTGGGAGGAAACCCACCAAGCACAGGGAGAACATATATAAACCCTCAACGCCAGCATGCTGGCACAAACCAAGCAAATACAAATAAATGTTTTTCAGCAAAGAGAAATCAATTAAATATGTTCAAAATAAAAAACAAACAAACAACAACAACTTCAAAAAACCCAACTGGCTTGTTGAGCATCACGTTTACCCCAAGTCCCCCAGCTACTCTTAATAGCTAATATATCTGGAGCTTCAAATTCAATATATGTTCATGGAAAGCGCCGGCACTCCGGCTAAAGTGCTTGAAAGCTTAGCCGAGTTAATGCGCACAGCAACATGCTGTGGACTGTTTAAATGGACGTTTCTGAATGGTGAGGATCATGAGCGATGATCAATAGAGTTTGTCATATGAACGAATTTCTCCCTATCAGTGACACTTTAGCTGTTCATATGATTCCAATTTCACTGCCAACAAATAACATACGACTTACAAAATTGAAAGTGTGATGGGGATGACGGGAAAGACATCCGATATCCTCCACTGCAACCTCCATCAGGACCCCGTCTACCCTCTTACCCCCAGCCCCAACTCACACACTTTTTGTAACCGAAAACATTTTCGATTTTACACTAAAACGATTAGAATTATAGCAACAACATTGATTATGGAATACTGCTGAAATTTAAGGAATTAGCAAAATATTAATATAATTCATTTTAAAATATTGTATTCATTATTCAGTACTGGAGCATCACTTGTTTTGAAACGTGCTCCTCCAGGTTGCAGATGCTCGCACATAAAACTGATATGACTTTCTTTATGGTGGAGTTAAACCCGTAAAACTGTGACCGAACAGAATTTAGCAAGTTGTATAAAATAATCGTCTAATTAGACTCCGCGTTTATGCATCGACGCAGCGAGTTTTCGCTGTAATAATCTTCTGCGACTGGGTTTAATTTTATTTTTTTGTTTTTTTTGTGTGTGTCCAGGGGGTCTCGTTCTGTGCCTAATAGAATGCATGAAAGTAAATGGAGCAGAGTAGAGATCATGACATGATGCATGCTATGTACATATGGAATTCATTTGCTATGCCATCATTAATCTGTGCCCCCCCCCCCCCCACCCCTTCTCTTTCTGCCCCCCCCTCCCACTGTTGGAAACGCGGATGCAGAAGTGGAACAGAGAGGTAGGTCCATTACTTTAATGTAGTTTAAGTGTGTAATTCACCATCTGCCTGTTTTCTGTGTTATTCAATACTAAGGACTGATTGGGGATCAGTAGCCTGTAATGATGTATATCAGAAAATGTGAAGGAGAAACCAGATCTGGCATCAACACACCGTACTCACTGAATTAACCCTCGACTCCTCGATCTCTCTCTGTCTAGCTCTTCCCGGGTTTCTTGTTCCGCTTCTTGTGTTTTTTCATTGTTCATTCCCTGTAGGGGGTTAAACAAAAAAAAAAAATGGGAAAAAAGAAAAATTTCTTCACAGCAAGACAATTCTGGAATATAATAGCAGAGTATGTGATGTAGTAATCATCGCAGCATCACAGCTGTGGATAAAGGTCTTTTTTTTATTTTTCCGTGCAAAGCACGGACCGCCTGATGGCAATGCTTTCAGAGCGTCATTGACTTGCAAAGGGATTCCGAAGGGATTTGTTTTCCATATAGACAAGATGCTTCTATAAAAGACTCTGTCAAATTTCATAAGTGTAAATGTCAGTATTTTGTTAAATCAGTGTGTCAGTATTTTTATTTATTTATTTTTTATACCAGTGTATGTGCACTTCAGATATATTGAATGAATTGAATTAGCACAACCAATACATCAACTGGCTTTGGCTTGAACGGGAGAAGGGAAACAGCGAAACTCAAAGGAACCACATGGACGGATGGATGAAATTTAAGATAGACAATAGCCCATGCTCAGGACGATGAGGGTTGTATAAAACGGGACATGAGAGTTTTTGAAGTTATAGGGGGGTTTAACTTGTTACGAGGGAGTCAAAAAATTACCCGCACTCTGGCTGTAGAATTTATTTGCATTAAAACTCTCGTTGGTTGGTTTTCTGCTAGGATTAGAAAGTTACAAGGTCAAATTCGACTTGTTATGATTAGTGTACAGTAGTCTGAGCATGAATTATTTTTTTTGTTATTTGGCTAAAGATTAGATTTTTCTTACAGTATGTTTGACACACATGCTTCTCTTCAAACGTTACAGTAGGTGTTCAAAAGGTATACGCACTCTGGCTGTAGAATTTATTTTAATTAACTGTTAAAAAAGACAAATACATCTCTTTTCCGAAACAATCTCCTTGCAGTTCAATACACTTTGTCCATCGGTCAATAAGCTTTCGCATTCTCTCATTAAAATTTTTTTTTGAGACACGAATGCACCACTGTCGTCACTTCTTCATCACAAGTTAACCTTCGTCCTCGTAGGGCTGCTTTCAGGGGACCAAACAGGTGAAAGTCCCATGGAGCGAGGTCAGGACTATAGGAAGGACGCTTTAACACCACAAAGCGAAGTTTTTGAAGTTTCGACAGTGTTGGCAGAAGTATGCGGACGTGCATCTTCATACAAGATCCTTGAATCCGAAGTTCAGGCTCCAGTTCTTCAATAAGCGTCTCACTGTAACGAGCACTGTTGATTGTTGAACCTTTTTCCTGATAATGTTCCAATACTGGTCCTTGAGAATCCCAGAAATCTGTAAGCATTGATAAATTTTTCAGCTGATGGTTGACTTTTGAACTTTTTCTTGGTCTGCGATTGAGGATGTTTCCATACAGTACCATGCCATTGAATTTATGTCTCATCACCAGTAATGATTCTGTTTAAGAAACTTTCACCTTCCTTAGAGTTTTGGCCCAAATTTTGTTTGCAGATATCCAAATGTTTCAAAAAAATTTATGTTCATACTGTGTGAATAGGTGACTTTAGCAAAAACAACATAGTTTCAACAAAAAAGTTTGAAGATAAATGTAGATAAAAAGAGTAGAACTACTTGTTTTTCGTGAACATATTCAGTTCAATTTTAAGAACAACTTAATCACAAAGTACAAATACTCCAAAATAGCGCTCCGAAAAAGAGTTCTTTAGCAAAGTAAATATTTTTCCACCCCTGCGTGTTAATCTTGGACACCAGGACAGGACGCCGCTGCGAGGGGAAGCATTTCAGACAGCCCATGTCACTACAGAGAGGACCTCATATCTCAGAAACACCAGCCATTAATACAGCTCTCACATGTCGCGGTAAACCTCATTTCGAATAAACACGCATCATAAGCAGGCTTTTAGATCCGGGTGTGAAATTGTCGCTCTCCATTATAATTCCCTTCAAATGAACCTGGACGGAGGCCAGCCAATCAGCAGCCGGGGCTTTTTGATTGACGGCTCCCTCATTAGGAGGCAATGTATCAGATGATCAGTAGCGCGTGGAGAAGGAAAGGTGAGCGCTAATTGCGTGTATTGGCGTGAAGTTTAAACCAGAGCTAGTTTGCGTTAGTGATACCGATTCCAAAAATAGCCTGGGTGACATTTCGAACAGGGACGAACAGGAAGCAGGAGGACTGGAATGAAATGTCGGGAAGGAAGAGGAGCAATAGTGGAGAACGAGCTGTCATTGTGGCACCATATTCCTGAATAAAGCATGTTGAGATGATGTAATATGCTTCCTGTTCACACACTTCACCTTGACCTGGGTCACACACACACACACACACACACCACAATTCAGCCTCATGCTCTGATATAAAATAAGACGCATGTCTTCCTCTAATAGTTTATAAAAGACTTTATATTAGGACATACAGATCGGTGGGAAAAGATACAATTAAAGGAAGCGTGCGGTAATAGTGCGGTGCGTGTGCCAGCTTCACTTCCTGTAATGATGGGAAGAGAATTGTGGGAACAAGCTGCCATGCATTCCTTTGTACACAACTGTGTGAACATTTATTTGTTTCAGTCTGTGTGTGTGTGTTTGTGTGTTCATTTTCCGTCCTGGGTTTTGCTTGAAGAATTTGTGTGTGTGTGTTTGTGTGTGTGTGTGTGTGTGTGTGTGCCTGGTTTCCCAGAATACCATCATAAATCTGTGTGTGAGAACTGAGTGTGGGAAATATGTCTGACACACTCAAACACACACAAACACACACACACACACACACACACACACACACACACACACACACACACACACACACACACAGAGCTATAAATTTATTAGGAATGAATTGCAGCGAGATGCAGCTTGTTGACATAAATCAATCGCTAGTCTTGGCACTGGCTAAACTAAACCTGTTGGACATTAGCGCACACACACACACACACAAACTCTGCAGAGTGCTCTCATGCTTCGAAAAAGATTACGTGTCTCCTCGAGATATCGGCGTTACCCCCTGCTCCGTGCATCAGTTTTTAATAAGAAGTGAGGTGTTCCAGATTTGTCAGGATTATTAGCATTGCAGCATTACGAGGCAACAGTCTCGCGGAGCATTTAAGCCTGATTAGCATAAAGCTCAACAGCCGATGACGATCCACGGCTTCACCTCGCATGTACCGGGAATAATGAGGGTAAAGCGTAGTCGTGTTTCAGTTCGCCCCTGGCACACAGACTCGCGCACAGGTAGCAATTTTAGCGAAAGTTACAGAAGTCAATGTGGCAGATTCTCCTGGGGGAAACGAGCACAGTCCCGAACTATATATAGAGCTGTTAGTCATCAGGTTTAGTTTATAACCCTCTCTCTCTCTCTCTCTCTCTCTCTCTCTCTCTCTCTCTTTCTCGCTCGCTTAGCCCCTGCTTCTTTTTTCCCTTCCTCACTTATACTCACATAATTAGCTGAATGACTTCATGTCAAATAAGCCATTTAATCATATTATGACTTTTTTTTTTTTTTTAAACACAACTATCTCATCGTAATACAATAAATATTAATTTTAATTCATAATTTAATGTCACTGGTTAACCACGTCACTCAGCCGTCACTTTCCCAGCGTTCGTACAGTAATTCTTTATCTTCTTCCAATTTAGTCATCGGCGGCGGCGATTCCTCTAGGAAGTTGTCACCTATCGTACGACAGGGTGAAGTCTAACCCTGTGTGAGACTTCACCCTGTGTGAGACTAGACCCCCCTCCATAACCACCAACACCATAACCACCATCTTGGCTGGTGATGAGTGATGATTAATCCATGAGTCTTTCAGCACTAATACTTTGGAAACATGACTGAATGGTGACAACACTTTGATTTTGGTGCTGGGGCCTTACGTTTCCACTTTTGACTCGCCTGATTTTCCTTTTTTGGATTGTTTTACTGGTAATAATTTACTGGGTCTGCATCTGGACCATACACAATGACTTGAAGTCCCGTGGTATAACAGTGTTACCAATATTCATCCAATTTATTCAAGGCAAACATATGTTCAGAAAAAGTTATCCATTCCCTTATTGAGGTTTATTAGTCTGGTAACAATGGTGTCTACCATTTTTATTATGCATTACTCATGATAATATTATTCTCTATCTGTCCCAGTCTTCCTATGTCCAGGTATTCTGAAAGGCGTGTACCAGAGCGAACATCTCTTTGAGTCGGACCACCAATCGGGCTCGTGGTGCAAAGACCCGCTGCAATCGTCCAATAAGATTTACTACATGCCGTGGACACCGTATCGCACCGATACCCTCACCGAATATTCGTCCAAAGAGGATTTTATCGCGGGACGTCCCACCACTACTTACAAACTCCCGCATCGGGTCGACGGCACCGGCTTTGTCGTGTACGACGGTGCGTTGTTCTTCAACAAGGAGCGCACGCGCAACATCGTCAAGTTCGACTTGCGTACCCGCATCAAAAGCGGCGAGGCCATTATCGCCAACGCCAATTACCACGATACATCTCCTTATCGCTGGGGAGGGAAGTCCGACATCGACCTGGCTGCTGACGAAAATGGCCTGTGGGTGATCTACGCCACGGAACAGAACAACGGGAAAATCGTCGTGAGTCAGCTCAACCCGTACACGCTCCGAATCGAAGGGTCGTGGGATACAACGTACGACAAACGATCTGCTTCCAACGCCTTCATGATCTGCGGAGTCTTGTATGTCGTGAAGAGTGTGTACGAAGATGATGACAACGAAGCGTCAGGAAATAAAATCGACTACATGTATAGCACGGAGAAAAGTCGCGGAACGAACATCAACATCCCGTTTCCAAATTCCTACCAATACATCGCAGCAGTGGACTATAACCCAAGAGACAATCTACTCTACGTGTGGAACAATTACCATGTCGTTCGATACTCCCTGGATTTTGGCAACAGTGACAACCGCCTTAATTTCGGTAAGTGCTGCATTAAACTGATTTTTTTCTCATTGTTCCACTGGTCTGTTTATTGCTTAACAATGGACGACGATGAGATGCAGACCACATGGTTTGATTTTACTGCGTGTAAGGTTTATTCTAATAAACCTTCATATGCTTGGCCATTTATTTGACTATTTTAAGGGATAAACGTTTCAAAGTGTCAAAATTTGGTTTTCATTTTAGCAAAGATAATCTGTAACATTTAGGTACTGATTCCACATTAGACAAATAGTCTTGTCCCAACTTAAGGTAAAATGTACTTTCAATGGCAATTTGTTAAAATAGGTACAATATTACAGTATTTTATAGGTACAATGGTACTGCTAGGTCTTATTAAATGTAGCATATATGGTATGAGACATTGCAAGTGCTAGGGTGCATAAATATTTTATTTTGGTTTATTTTGGCCAAGTTGGAGAATCTTATTTAAGTCATGAGGCCCATCAGAGTAAATTCAGAGTTGCAAGTAATTTCATTTAGGCAAATTATCAAAAAACAATCTCCTTTACTGCTATGTAATTTACAATTGTCTTTTGTTGGTTGAGTCAATAAAATGAATTATTGCGCGCGTTTTTTTTAAAACTCAGAATGGATTCACACTTTTTAAATTATAAAGGGAAACTTACAAACATTAAAAGGTTTAAAATCAACACATTCCTTAAAAATATATCACAGCATTTTCCAAAAATATACAAATAGTTTGAGGTTTCACAAATATCCGTTTTTGCGAGATTATTGCTTCTCCTTCTTGTGAATTTATAGGTTGTTGGAACATTTACCGCCACCTGCTGGACTGGAGTGTGGAGCGGAAGATTGGCTGGAATAAATGATTAGTATTTTGAATGAGACATGACATTTAAACAATTAACAATACAAGTCACATAGCATTTCAATGTTTACTAAATACTTTAATAAACAAGTAATACAAATAATGTGGAGGATATTTACTAGAAACAGTACAGTATAGGGGCACCAAATATTCTTTAATAACTCTCAGTATGATGAAGCAAACTAGAAACTTCCCCGCTGTGGGATGAATAAAGGAATATCCTATTACAGATTATTCTGGGCCTCTTTTGAGTAAATCATCCTGTATAATTTATATATAATTTATTTATATATTTACTTATATATACCGTATATATACATAATATTTTAAGTATAAATGCTTTTAGTAGTTTTTAAAAAATATTTTAAAAATATTTTTAGTACGATTGCATCAAATTGAATAAATCTGCGTCATGAATTTCACTTATTTCCCCAGCTTTTATTCTCCTAATGAGAAGGGGAAAAGTTTTTTAAAAGAAGCATTTTATTTAAGAAAAAAAATCACCTGTTTATTTCTTTGGCTTTGAATCAGAGTTAAACTGTGAATCTGATTCCATTTGTTTATTACCTGATTTGTCTCAGCTTTATTTCTTACAGGTTTTTAAATTACATAATCAATTCAATTGTACAGCTTTAATGTATTACACAGTATACTGGATATTCATAAGATTTAAATTGAAGAATAAACATGAAATAAAAGTAGCAAAAATGTTTTGTTATAGTTTTGGTATAATCAGGGTGCCTAGATTATAAATAAGGAAATGACTTGTGACCGCTCTGAAATAGAAAGGTCTTTAGTTCTGATTGCTTTTTTTCTTTTCAGATTTTAAAGGTGTAATTTTTTTATTCACCTTGGTTTAAAGCTCCAAAGGGTTTCGGCTTGTGTGTGTGTGTGTGTGTGTGTGTGTGTGTGTATGTGTGTTTAATGACCATACTTGCTTATTAGCGTCCTGCATATCAAAGCTCCGACGCACGTGTTATGTGTGTGTGGGTGCGATTAGAGTGGGAGTGTTAGCTCGCTAAGCTAATGAAGATCAGAAGATTATCTAATAGTCATATCAAAGAGAATGCTGATATAATCACACCTGCTTTGTGCGGCTTGGATTTTAATTAGCGTCCTTTCATTAACATTAAAAACCCAGCTCAGTAGCTCACCTGTACTAGTTCATGAATACAAACACAATAGTGCTTTGAAGATCAGCAATGCCTGTGTGTTCTTTGTTCTTTTTTTTCCTTTTTTTTTTCTCTCTGTCAAGCTCACAAACAGACACACGAACAGTTTTCTGCTGGAGTGTGACAGTTACAGAGCTATAAGGCCATCTGAAGTTAGTGGCCAGAGGTATCCTGGGGGGCCGGGAGCCTATTCCAGGAGACCGAGGGCACGAGGTGGGGTATGTCCTGGTGGGGTACGTCCTGGACGGGGTGCTAATCCATCGCAGGGCACACGCACATACAGTACACACACAAACGCACTCATTCTCATACTATTTGGGAACGCCAATTTGTCTAATCTGCATATCTTTAGACTGTGGGAGGAAACTGGAGTACCAGGATGAAACCCACCAAGCACGGGGAGAACATGCAAACTCCATGCACACAGACGCCGAGGCAGAAATCGAACCCGGACCCTGGAGGTGCGAGGCGACAGTGCGACAGCATCACTGTTGAGAAAAAAAAAAACCCCACAAAAGATACGCACAACTTTCTTTTGTCATGTGTCTGTTTATTGTCAGCACTCTCTCATCGTCTCAGTGCTTCCTTGTGCTTCTTGTTTACCAGCCCCTTTTCTGCAACACACATTTTGTAGAGATATGTCATGGTTAATTAGCACACAGGTGTAAGCACTCGTGTCCTACCCACTCGTTCGCCGCGACTCCTCCTCCCATTCCGCACGTCCGTGCTGTCACAGTCTTTTGTGCAAAAACTCCATCAGGCACAAGGAGGAAGGATTTATGTTAAACCGTTTAAGCTTCAGTCGATGTATGAATCATAAATCTAATTATAGTTGAGAAATATTTCATGAAAAAAAAAAGTCTTCTGCAACAAAGCAGTGCAAGAAGAAACAATATATACGGATGAGTTATCTAGCAGAATAAGGTAACGGCTTTAAAATGTGAAATATTCTAGCAAGATAAAATATCTGGCGGCACGATGGCTTATTGGTTAGCACTGTCTCTTTGCACCTCCGGAATGAGGTATGCATGTATGTTCTCTCCGTTCTTGGTGGGTTTCCTGGTTTCCTCCGACAGTCCAAAGAGATGCAGATTAGGCTAACTGGTGTTCCCAAATTGCCTGTTTTGTGTTTGTCCTGTGATGTATTGGCACCCTGTCCCCCGCCTCGTGTCCTAAGGCTCCGGCTCCAGGCACCCGCGGCCGTGTACAGTATATAAGGTAAATCGTTATAGACGACGATGACTGAGTGATAAAATTGTTCAGATCGTCCACTTGATGGTGTTTGTCTTCATAGCTGCTGACGTTCTTCTTTCAATAGAAAGTCCACATAAGGTTTGTGACTCTGCATCCCATAATACTTCATGTATTTATGTATTTTTGTATTATTTTTGTTTATAAATCAGGGTTGCAGATTTCAACTTGCAACTCATAATCTGATTTGTTAAGAAACAAGGAATCCCCTGCTGATAGAGCCAGGTTATACAATTCATTCACAGTTTGAGCTCTTCTCAGGTTTCCAATCATGGCAGGAGGTAAAAGTTACCAATTTGGCAACTCTGGTTTTTACATTAGCATCTCCTGTCCTTTTCAGGTGGGTATGCGTGGTTTTATCTTAGGGATAGTACCTTAGCTTTCATCTGAGCAGGATGAAAAACAAAAGGTTACAAAGGCCAAAAGTATCGGCACCAAAGTGAAATTCAATGTTTAAAAATAATGATATTTCAGGACAGTAAGAATAATGAGCTAGTTTTGTGCAGTGAAATTTGTGCAAGACAAGAGAATGAAGTCCTTTATTTTGTTAAAACCCGCTGGTTCCAGCTTGGCATAGAGTCAAAAAGACGTCTGCAGTCCTGCTTGAGTCCATGCCTGCTTGATTGCTTCCTGAAGATCATATACAGAAGACAGATTCTTGACTGCTGCTTCCTTCTTCACCATCGTCTGACAGTTTGCCATTAGGATTAGGTCTGGAGGTGACCCAGGTCAAACTATAATACATGGCATATGTTGTCTTAATACTTTCGGCCACCACTGAATATACAGTATAGTTTCTACAACTAAAAGTGGAGGACCTGACTGAAGGCGTCCCTCACACCTAGCCAGGCTTTCCTTTTTGCTTCATTTGTACAATTTACTTGGCAACCACAAATAGTAAAGATGTAACCTTGTGACCTTGACCCGAGATCCTCTGCATCCTCTGATTCATACTTGTCCTGTGGCCATTCTTGTATATAAGTGCCTCAGCTCGCTTGGCATTCCTCCACTCGATCCTAGATAGATAGATAGTTACACATATAACCTTGCATTCTGTCTTTCTTTCACCTCCAGACCACTAGAGCAATCTCCAGCACTATTGAGAATCAAAGCATTCCTTCTTATTGATGATAAGAATCACTTTCGCTGCTGATACTGGCCTTTAATAAGGATAAGAGGACAAGAATCTCTCCATATTCTGATACCGCTTTCTATTTAGTGTACGAGTGCTGTAAACTCGCCACATAGGCTGCAACGATGCGATGTACTGTAGAACTTGGCAAAGGTGGATGGCGAGTTCCATGATCATCAGATAAAAATCTTTCTTTCACCAATTACAGTACGCCCAAAGCGTCTAGCAAAATGATCTAGTGCCTCTTATACTGTACTTCTTCAGTTACTAATGCAAGGTGGTGTTGCATTAGAGTGTTTTAACTAAGCTTCAGCGATGGTGCTTGAGCCAGCCAATCTACCTTCTGATCTGGATTAGCAATCCTTGTAATATAGCTGCTATAATGCACATTTGAGCATGCATAGTGGCTTTAGTTATATAAACTGGGAATTATGTTTCGTGAATGAATGCATCAAGCACAGTGGTGAGACTCTCAGCTTCAGTAAAACATTGAATGAATGGTGCAAATGTTTTAAAGAAGGCTGTACATCCTTCACTGAGGTGGCTCGGAGCCCATTCCTGTGAACATTCAGTGAATGGAACGCCTAATCCTTGAAAATTGACAGATAACTTGAGGAAAAGCAGGGGATTATAGAGAAATCAAGCAATTTTTTGGTTTCTTTCCTAATTGTGTTCTGTTATTTCGCACAAACAAAAGTCCTGGTTTGACTTGAACGCCCCCTGTGTATATACACTATATATATATTGTAGGATTACCCAGTCATGACTCAATTTATGAAATAAATTGTTTATGCATAGCACCAGGGCTGTTGAGGCCACCTGAAATCAGTCTTCAGGACGTTCAGCGCTGCTGCTGAGCTGCACTTCTGCATTTCAGTTTCCGCATACTAGACCTGAGTTTAGAGAATGAGGAGCAGCCAGTGCGAAAAAACATCCGAGTGGGTTTCTTTATGTGAGGCAGCTGTACTAAACTTCTCTTCATTGCACTGTTGCTTTCCAATTAACAGCTCTTGCATTTGTCTCGTCCGTGCTGCCAACTCCTCTCTGCTCCAGTGTTGTAAAGTGCTCACTCTTCCCCGTTCCAGGGGACTGAGCAGCCGAGCCTTTTTGCCCGTTCCTGACAAAAGAGAGCTTACCATTTTTCTGTCTTTTTCCTAGAGGGCTCTGCAGCTGTATCTGCAGTTTGCTTTACTCCCTGCTGCGATCAGACAGCCCCGGAAAGAGGCTAAATGAATAATAAGCAGTGTTTATATAGTCATTTATATAGATTCGCACATTGCAGTTGGAGTTGGAACAAAACTCTGTAAGTCCGCAGTCCAAGATGCTTCCATCCCAAACAGGTTGGATATCGATCATTGTGCTGTTGTTGTTCATTATCAGGGCATAGCAGAGCAAAGAACTCACCAATTTACCCTGAAATCCAGGATGCTGAAAATGTTAGGAGGAGGTTTCTTGTTGAGTTTTGCTTTGCTGCTGTCACCCCTGGCTTTCCCATTAGGAACAAATTGAACTCCATATGGGGGGAAAAAATCTATTCTTTTGTGTGAACTCCAAAATCAGTCTCAACCCCAGTCATTACATATACTTACACCAGTCTTAAAATACCACAAGCGCTAATTAGTCTAAAATTGCATGCATTATTGCATGCAACACGGTGGTGTAGTGGTTAGCACTGTCGCCTTGCACCTCCAGGGTCCGGGTTCGATTCCCGGCCAGGCTCTATTCCCATCTCTGTGTGCATGGAGTTTGCATGTTCTCCCCGTGCTTGGTGGGTTTCCTCCGGGGTACTCTGGTTTCCTCCCAAAGACCTGCAGGTTAGGCTAATTGATGTTCCCAAATTGCCCGTAGTGAGTGTGTGTGTGTGTGCCCTGTGATGTATTGGCAGTCTGTCTAGAACAGTGGTTCTCAAACTTTTTCTGTCATTCCCCACTTAAGAGGGTGAGCGAATTTTCAAGCCCCACTTGTCAACAAAATAATAACGAAATCGGCCAAGTTTACTGTTTATTGAAATAT
>JAQMYL010000013.1:7447201-7459807 GCA_030014365.1 Clarias pachynema | reverse complement strand
TGGCCAAATAGGCAGCCGTAACAGAGGTGAGGGCGCGCGCGTCATCACGTGTGCTTAGCCTACTCTGCGTTCACCGTTAAATGCAACATATACGTTTATATTTTTGTTTATTTGTATATGTATATTATTAATATAAATGTATTATTATAATATATAAAAAAAATTTTTTTTGAGCAGCTGGGATGGTGCCCCCCTGGGAGTTGGTGCCCTACGGATGAACCCTGCCTCGTGCGATAAGTCTCCTGGGATAGGCTCCAGACCCCCCGCGACCCTGAATACAGGATAAAGCTGTATAGACGATGAGTGAGTGCGTCCATTAGAAACCCCGCATGCCTGCATTAGAAGCCGCGCACTTGCAGCCACCCGACCCACATGCTCACTGTCATGTTGAGTTTTGAGACTTTGGAGACATTTACAGTAAGGAGGGAAAATGTTCGCCGTCTGTTTATAATCCTACTCTGAACTATTTACACATTTTCATCCCATATGGTAGGAGTGAATTATTTGATAAGTTTGTTTAGAAATAATAATTTCTAAAATGTATTTGTAGTTAGTTTGTATTGTTTAAATGCTGAGCTTGCTTTTTAAATAGGAAAACAAATGTTATAATGAATGGGCTGCATTTAATTACACATTACAGTGGAACCTTGGATTACAAGCATAATTTGTTCCGGAAGCGGGCTCGTATATCAAAACACTCGTAAACCAAATAGAATGTTTCCATAAGAAATAATGGAAACTCAAATTATTGGTTCCACAGCCCAAAAAAATATATACATAAAAATAATTAAGAAATAAAGTAAAAATAAAGAAATTAACCTGCACTTTACCTTTGAAAAGAATCGTGACAGAGCAGTGTTTCTGTGTAGAGCAGAGAGAAAGAGTGTGTGTGTGTCTGTGAAGGCGAAAGTAGGAGGGGTCTGTGTGTGACACAGACACAAAATGCAGGCTGATACAGAGAGAGAAAATGGATCTTTAACCTCTCTAATGAGACTCGCTTTTGCGTTACATGCGCGCTGTACACACACGCATACAGACACAAAATAAAAGATATCATTTGAGATACTGTCTGTTTTAAAATCACTACAGAAATCAAATTTAATTCAATTGAAGATTTGCATTGTGCAGGATTCTTTAATGGTGCAGACTTCCATTAATCCATCCATCCATTATCTATATCTCTTATGCAGTGTAGGGTTGCGGGGCCCTGGCATCTATCCCAGGGAACTTAGAGCGCAAGGCAGAGTACATAATGGATCGGTGCCAACCCATTACAGGGCACAAGCACACACAAATCATACACTACGGCTATAACTCTGAAATGCCGATCAGCCTACACAGAATGGCTTTGGACGGTCGGAGGAAATCAGAGTACCTGAAGGAAACCCATGAAGAACATGCACATTCCACACTCAGACACGAGGCATCATTTGGACCCCCACTTCTGGGTCAGTCTTTTATAGGCTGAATT
Source organism: Clarias pachynema (assembly GCA_030014365.1). Taxonomy (NCBI): domain Eukaryota; kingdom Metazoa; phylum Chordata; class Actinopteri; order Siluriformes; family Clariidae; genus Clarias; species Clarias pachynema. Next base: position 7,458,336 of record JAQMYL010000013.1, on the reverse strand, counting down.
TGCTAGCGGTATGAGAACCTAAACAAACAGGAATACTTTACTAAAAACCTGATGGAGGTCTGAAGTGGAAGAACTAGAACAGGGATGGCACTTATTTTTGGGTCGGGGTGAACACTTGGGTCTCTTGTTGCATACCGCCGAAGATTGAAGCATGATTGCTCTGTAACATAATCATAATCCTTGAGTGCGTTCCTGTTTCATTTCTCCGGAGCTTTCTTTCATGTTCTTAATCATGTGTTTGACAAGCGGCGAAGTTCCTGATTATGACCTCGACACAACAATAAATTCACTGATTGCAACAACAGCAGAAACCTGAAGAATTCGGAGGCTCTTTGATTCGGAGGCGTCTCCATTAAAACGTGTATTTTTTTTCTTCTTCTGCAAGTCTGATAAATAAACACAATAAACAGCTTAATTTTTGGTCAAGGTTATTGGACACGCACTTGTTATTCGGCACAGACACGGGACTGCTGTTCATGAACATCTGCTGGAAATGTTTTGCCACAGTATCTGGTATTTCACACTCTTTAGACGTGAGGATTATGTGTACAGTGGAAATACTGGACGTACTGTAGATTTTAACCAAACTTTTTCATATTGGTGTTCAGTGGAGGCAAAATATCATTTTCATTTTCATCAAATCCATGTCCTGAGCCCCTATTTTCACTTTACACAGAGGCTGGAATGGACCACTAGAAGATCATATCATAACAGGCAGTTTATTTTCTCCATCTGGCGTTCAAGTCAAACCAGGACTTGTGATTTTTCACATGAATGAAGGCACGTTATTGCCACATCGCCTGTACAATCCTGACCAAGCCCCAAGTTTGGGCCACTATAGGAGTTCCTGGGAGGCCAGGTTTTCAGATGCAAAAAAGGCAGTACTGAGTTTCTGCCTTAATGGTATCCAAGCACAAGTGAAACTCTGTGATAAGTGCATTAGTATAGCAGGGGGTTATATAGAGAAATTTTGTTTTGTTATTTTGTACAACCATACAAAGTCCTGGTTTGACTCGAACACCTGAACATACAGTATATCCACAATATACAGTGCGGTGAAAAAGTATAGTATTACAATTACTTTTTCACATATGTAGGACAGCTTTTTTCCCCTTAATAAATGAAATCGTCATTTAAAAACTGTATTTTGTATTTATTTAGGTTGTCTCTGTGTAATATCAAAATTCGTTTGATGATCTCAGTCATGTAAGTGTGACAAATATATATATTTAAAAAAATCTAGTACTTTTTCACAGCACTGTATATAGTTTTCGTCACACATCCCTGTGTGATTGCATTTTTTTTTCTCGCAGTGCCATGAGGAATCTTGCATTTCTTCAGGATGCCAAAACGGAAACCAAAAAGAAAACAACCAGACCTACTGTAAAGCAGTGAAAAAAACAAAACAAAAAAACAAAAAAACGCAGAACTGAGGGATTAAATTGATCCGGCCGAGTCTCGCTGTCTCACTCTTTTCTTTCAATGCTTTCCCTGTTGCTGTCTCTCGTCTGCTTTCTGTCTCGAACACGTGCATTAGAAAGGCACTGATTGGAATGAGGTTTGTTCTGTCCTCCAAGGCAAGACATGCTCGTTCGCACACATACTGTACACACTCATTCATTTTCAGGCTAATCTTAAAGACGTGATTGCTGTTTAATCTCTTTTGTTTTTGACACGGCCTGTTTTGCTCTCTCTCTCACACACACACACACACACACACACACAGACACACACACACACACACATTGGTAAAGGCTTTCCAGTATGTCTGATAGTAATGTAATATGCTGAGATAAGCACATAGGACGGGTTAAGTGGAATAGCCTGCATGCTCTTTTCGACGAGAGTGGCATTCCGTTCTATTCTTTATTAAATGAGATGATGTCTTATACTTGGTTAGAATGCCTGCTACAGCCAATTACGGCTCGGTACGCAGAGAAAACTTTATTTAAACCGATCTGCACGAACAAGAACACACCTGGTCCTGTCAGTGGCGTGCCGCACACACAGATCAATCAGTAATATAGTGACGAGCTCATAAACTCGAGCACACGTACTGTACACGCTACACTCATAGTATATACAGTAAAACATGTCCATTTAGCGCAGCTCTTACATTTAGAATCGTTTCTAAAATGATCCGTGGTGAAACAATATCTGCGGTTCTCCTCACAAACATCAATGATTTATTACATTTTTTTGTATTTCATATATACATCGGTAGAGTGCTACAAGGTATTGCTGACTTGCATTTAAAAGGCTTCGAAAAGCCGCCCTTGAGACATGACGGGTGGGTGGAAATTGGCAAATTAAGGGGGAAAAATGGGACATAAAAATGTTAAAAAGGCAGTATTTTTATCACAACCCCTCAGGCTGGAGACCACCAGGTCGCTAACACTGGCGCTTAACAGAAACGAATGCTGTGAAATGTATGGTGATTTGCCCGGCATGTGGAACCGTAAACAGAGGGATGGGTGGGAAGAGCGTAGATGTGTTGTTGGAAAAAAAAGAGAGCTGCGAGGTGCAATTTTTCCTGATTAGAGGCCTGTGTGGTTGATAGCCGAGTGAATGAGTGTGTGGTTTTCCCTTCTCATTTTAAATTCTATACTGAAGCGTTTCATCTTTTCTCCTTAAACATAAGCCATCTCATGCACTTCTTTATTTTTAAATAAATGAAACGATCCGTTTAATATTATTGTTGTTTGCAGGATAAAAATTCTTAGTGGTCAGCACCTTCAGGCTCAAGGTTCGATTCCCGCCGCTGTGCATAGAGTTTACATGTTCTCCCTGTGCTTGGTGGGTTTCCTCCGGGTACTCCGGTGAATGAGTGTGTCAATGTGTACTGTATGTGGATTGGCGACCCCTTCAGGATACACCCTGAGATTGATTGGTGACCCCTTCAGGATGCACCCTGAGTCTCCTGGGATGTGTCTCAGGCCTATTCACGATCCTGTACACAGGATAAAGCGGTATAGATGATAAATGAGTGTTTTTCCATCTTTATAAATGCATTCATTCTGCTTTGTACAGCTTTTGATGTTGTTAAAACTGCCAGCGTTTATACACTGGATACTTCAGAAGAAACAAGCCATGGCTATCTGGTGTTTGAAACATAAACAGCCACATTAGACCTGCTCATTCATGCTATTATGCGCACAGACTTTCACGTGGCAGTGGTGCAATGCACAAAAAAAAATAAATCATGCAGATACAGGTCAAGAGCTTGTGTTAATGTTCAGACAGTATCTAGTAAGCAGCAGTTCCATGGGTCTCTTGTTGATAAAAGAGATCAGAGCGCAGTAATCAGGCTGATTCAACTCGAGGTTAACTCATGTATGCACTCTGTACAACCAGGGTTAACAGAAAAGCATCTCAGAGCACATATCCCTGCTCTGTATATATAAATAAATAAATAAATAAATATATATTAATAAAAGTAATACAAACAAAAACTATTTTTAAAAAAGGTTGAAAAATCTAAAATATCCACAAAAGTTCTAGTGAGGTCTAGAACTGTCGCGGGGGGCCTGGAGCCTATCCCAGGAGACTTAGGACACGAGGGTGGGTACAACCTGGACAGGGTGCCAATCAATCACTGGGCACACACACACGTACACATACTCATTCACACACTACGCCAGTTTGGGAAAACCAATTAGCATGTTTTTGGATTGTGGGAGGAAACCGGAGTACACGGAGGAAACCCACCAAGCATGGGTAGAACATGTAAACTCCATTTGGACCCTGGAGGTGAAAGGCGCCAGTGCTAACCACTAAGCCGCATTGCCACCTATTTCCAAAAGTTACCAGAAGTATAAATTATGCAGGATTTACCAACAGTATGGAGGGAAATGATAAACGATGTAGAAGTGTAAAAATATGTTGTGTGGGTATGACAGCAGCAGCGGTATGAGTCTTGACTCTTTCTGTTACAAACCACAAATTTGTTCCTCCTGAACACGATTTCATGTCAGAAATGCTAATGCTGGAAACTCCTTTGAAAATAAATAAATAAATAAATAAATAATATATATATATATATATATATATATAGTCGCAGGAAACGCAAAGCACAAGCATGCACATGCCTACACACACTATGGGCAAATCAGGAAATGCCAGTTAGTCTAATCTGCATGTCTTTGGATTGAGGGAGGAAACTGGAGTACCCAGAGGACAGGGAGAACATGCAACCTTCACGCACACGGGCCAATAAGGCAGGCCTCGAACCCTCGACCATGGAGACATGAAGCCCCAATGCTAACCACTAACCCACTGTGCTGTATCAATAGTTATATGTTTGTACAATATAAAAGTCTAATTAAATTAATAGCTTTTCTGATTTTAAAGTGATTTTGAAGCCATCCTGTTAAAATAAAAAAAACAACAATAACAACAACAAAAAAAAAACAGGCAGACGTTCAATAAAGCCGAGTCATTGTCTTTATACAAACTTGCTTCCGAAATATCTTTTTACAAAGGAAATCATCCAACAAGTGCTTAGCATATGCAGGAACATCTTTAAGATGGGTTAAGAATCTTCCCATGTGGCTGCCGCATGGAGCCTGAGAAAATGCCAAGAGTCTGCAAATCTGTCAGCCAGGCTACTTTGAAAAATGTCCAAAAGTACATGATGATATTTTAATATTTTTCAAAATATTTAAATAATATTTTAAAAATATTATTATATGTTCGACTTTATATTTTTATGTCTTCATGTCTTAAAGTCACTAGAAAGAAATAAACTTATCTATGAGTAGGTGTGTTCAAGCATACAGCATTTTAAAATGTAATTATACGGTACATTGTATAGTTTTATGAGTTAAACTAGTGAAATGTCTATAAGAATAGACATCCACCAACCAAAGCAATTCATAATCTTTATGCAAGCATCTGTCCTTAGCAAACGTTTCATATTTTTATAGCCTGCATACCTAAAGTCAGCTAGATATTAACATGAAAGCTAATTTGTAGACTCTTGAGGTGTCATCGTGTTGTTTATTATTCTATTGAAATCAGCTTTATTTCAGTTTTTCCTCTTGTACGTTTGTGCTGTAGCACTTATCGTAGTCATCTGACTGGTTTATAGAAATGCTCTTATTTTAATAAGTTATTATTTCTATAGTTCTTTACATACCGATAAGCACCTATATTGTTGTATCTGTAGGATCAGATAAAAAAAAGTCTATAATTCTGGAATTTCTTAGCATACAGTAGCATACCTCAACCGAATGGTGGAGATGGCTCAATTAGGTTAATACAGTTAATTCAAATTAATTTGTATATCTTTGTTTATTTTTTAAGGGATAGACAGGATTGTTTAGGTTTTTTCAAGTCTGTCTTAATCCAAAATTGAGGTGCATATAAGTACATTACAATAGGTCTTGGTTGTTATAAATTTTCCTGAACTTGAGTACAATGTAAGTAATTAGAGCCAAATTCAACAACCCTCGTTCCGTGCAAAAATGCATTCCAAAGTTCAGCTGAGACACTTTTAGAATTTTTTTAATTAAAAATTTTTTTTTTTTTAGCTTTATCAATTTGTCCCTAATGGGCAAGCTGGAGGCGATGGTGGGAAGGACCTTGAGAGGAGCCAAACCCAACAGGGTACCCATCCTCATTTGGGTGATACAGGATAGTTTTAGGATAAGTAAATTTCATCTGTAACATAAGGTCAAAATTTCACTTTTATAATAGCGAACATAGCATCCATGTTTTAGTAAACATAACGACCATTTGATGAGGTTATTAGCTGGGACCTTGGGTAAAAACAAATTTACAGTGACACAAAATGTGCTTAAATTTGACATTTTTGCAAGTTTATGTATGACCCTACAGTAAAAGCCAACATTTGGACAATTGATGATATAATGATTTTTTAGGACATTGTGGGATGTTTTTTTTTCTTCTGTGATGCGTTTTTACATTAGGTATAATTGATTTGTACCGTGCCCTGAAACAATTGCCCCCTCATCACTTTCCCCGCTGTACACTTGCATAATTATAATCTCGGATACAGCAGGTGGCAATTCGATTTGATTCGTGCCCGTGCAGGGGTCCGGTACGCGGAGCGATTGTGTTCTCACTGATCGAAATGAACCAGACTTGTCTGGGTCGGGATCTCAGGGCGCTAATGAGAAGACACATTTAATTAACATGTTTGGAAGGAGTCTCCAGTTTCAGTGAATTCTAAAAGAGGTAAAGCTGTATGTTTACATTTTCTGTAACATTTCAAGCTGCATTCCAAGTTTGTCTTATTAACGTTGATGAAGAGAATAAAAGAGAGGCTGGTGAAGGAGCTGGTGTTTATACAGTTTGTTGCTATAATAAACATAGCATTGTTTGATCAACAAAAAAGAATGTCATTGTGAAAATGATCGACATTGCTTATATCCTGTGCATAAACATGTCCTGATGTAAATGAGAAGATTAAACAGGCCTGGAAGAAACTTTGTGCGTCACTCTGCAGTTTTTATTTATTGACAGCAGCGGACAGCGAATGATGACCCCGGACGCCATGCTGCTCTAAATAGCGAGGACGGAAACATCCTTTAATTGGGCGCCGCCAATCAAGGTGGCCTTTTCTGTCAAAACACAGATGCCAGAACATACACATGCATGTAAACACACACACACTGCCCTCTATCTCCACCTCTATTGTGTCTGAGTGGGTTGTAAAATGAAGATGACAATCTGGGGACGCGCAGGAGTGGAGCAGAGCAGAGAGCAAAGCGAGATGGAGAGATTGGCTCCGAGATGAAAGCCTGGCCTGTGGTTTAATGTCTGCTCTGAGCAAGTGAGAACAGAGGTAGAGGAAGGGATTGGAGACGAGGGGGAAAGCGAGATTAGTCACCGCAGAGCGATCCGAGTTGTGCTTCAGTAGCTCTTTACACAGTCGACTTCAGAAATAGAAACAGGAAACGCTTTCATTTGGCACAGCGGCCCTTTAAAATCACCAGCGCATTTAGCACTGCTCGAGAGCGAACGGGTGGTTCGGGGCGGGCATGAGAGACGCAGAGAGAGAGAGAGAGAGAGAGAGAGAAACAGAAAAAGCAACAAGACGTGATGAGATGGGAAACATAGATCATAATAAGCTGCTGCACTGGACATGAATATAGCCTAATGAAGGAGAACTGTCTCTTCCTTACGGCTGGTAAAAAGACTTGAGCGTTTATTATGCTTCTGCTCACTTCATCATGCTGAAGTGGTGGTTTGGAGAAAATTCACGTCACAGGGCTGTGACGTTTTGCAAGCTACTTTTTACTGCGTACACCTACAAAATATAACTTACTTACTGCTTATTACTATTGATTTTCACCCCAATTTTTCTTAAGGTTACTTCTACACTCCAGCAATTTAGTTTTATCCTATTTATCTTATCTTATCTACATTAAGCACAAATGTTTTATTCAATAGTAATGAATAAATTGCAAAGTAATTTTTTATCAAATTCGTCTTGTAAAAACTGTGAACCAGACTGAGAGCAAGAACTTTTTTATTTAGTCATCAGTATACAGTACGTTTATGTTCCCTTGTTAACATATTGAGTATATAAAGTATATGGATATTATTTTGATACCTACTGTAGGTGCTGATTCGATTGAAATTGCGATTCTGTAAATAATCATGATTTTATAAATATCCTGATTTAATTAAAATTTTTAAAACTTTAAAAATAGTTTGATTAAAGTTCAATTGAAGGTAACGCGTTCCTTATAGCATTCGTTTTCTCACTTAAAAACCGAGTGCAGCATTTAAACAATACAAAGTAACTTCAAATACAAGCGGTTAACATTTAACTTAAATGAAACAAAAAGCTACATTGTAACTGAGCAGCACGCATCTCTTTCATCCTTTCATTCATTAATGCTTATTTATATATGCCAGAACTAGTGTACAGTAAGTTTGTGTCATCGACTGGAAAAGAATTTGTAGAAATAGTTAAAAATGTAAAAGCGAAAAATAATCTGATCAGCTTTAATTATTATTGTCCAAACAAACATACCAAATAATTTACTCCTACCACACAGGATGAAAATATGTTAGTAGTTCAAAGTGCGCCACCTGTAGGATTATAAAGAAACGGCGACATTCTATCCCCTCAGACACCTTCAAAGTCTAAAAACTCAACTTGACTGTGAGCAGTAACGCACTCGATTTTCAACTAGCGCTCACAGTGCTTTGAGAAAAAGGCAGATTGGAGGCTTTTAACGCGCATTGTTTTTGATAATGTTACGCCGTAAGAAGTTTTGGAACCTTCTGCGCTCGGTACAGAATCAGTTTTATCTGAGGCTGATCAGCCAATCACTGGGCACAGACAATCTAACGGAAAACCAGCCCAACTGACTGATTCGTCTCTGTTAAACGTAAAAAAAAAAAAAAGTGAATAAATTTTGGCGATTCATGAATCACTGCAAAAACAACCCTGATTCATAACTCAACTGATTTTTCCCCCTACCTTAATTATGCAGACATACTATATGCTACAAGGGTTTTTTTTTTTTTATAATGTAAGATTTTGAATAGTGTTTAATTTTGCTAGCTAGCTTGAAGTGTGTAGGATTGCAGGATAAGGTGTTGTAAAGGAGTTGAACAACATACTGGGTAAGAGCTGATATTTTCACTTACCTAGCGTTGACTTATCGTAGCGTAGCATTTCTTATCACACATTTATCTAGAGGTGTGCGCTAGCATCGAACAACTCTTACAGAGGTTTTTTAAGCTTCCAAGTTCTATCAAAGTTTTTTTATCAAGATTCTTCCTCCTGATATTTTCACAGAGAATGGTTGCATAGACTGTTGTGAAACACATTGAGATAGCTGTCAATCCGTGTCTTCAGTTCATTAGCAAGACAGCGTACACTAAGGCTTACTCGCATATAACACGCCGGATCAGATGTTGCTGTCTGAGAACAATTTTTCATGGGTATGAGAAAATAAGCAGTATCAGAGTAACACCATTTCAGTTTTGGTACTAAAGCATCCCTAAAAAAAAAAAAAAAACTTAGATTGCCTGACAATTTCAGTCTGATTTGTAACACACCCTAATTCCACATTTTTAAAAAATAGAGCGATCAGAAAGATGTGCATGACACTTTGTCAGCAAGATTTGATTTGTCAACATGGTATCATGAGTGCAAACTGATTTTTCATGTGTATCTGATATGAAACCAGATGAAATGTTGAGGCTAATGGAAAAAGTGGCAATCAAATGTTCGCTTTAATGCTTATTTATATATACCAGAACTAGTGTACTCTAAGTACTGTACTGTCGTTGATGGGAAAAGAATTTGTAGAAATAGTTACAATGTTAAATCGAAAAAATAATCTGATCAGCTTTAATGTAATCAGTGATATTATATTAATTTTAATTGTGTAAAGCTGCTTTGCGACAATGATAATTAAAAATAAAATTTAATTTAATTTATTTGATATTATTATTTCAGGTTGAATGAGTACATGTCCGCCTGTCTCTCTATACAGCAAAACTGTACAGTTTTTAATCCAAAGAAATACAATTTTGTACGCTTGAGTATCTTACACCTTGTTTACGCTAAGTTGTACTTCTCATGTTCATTAGCCCCACGGTTTTAAATGAGACAAACTGGTTTTAAACTTTCTACAGGAAGAATAAACATACATTGTCCTGACCATTCATCACTGAGGGTTCAGTTTTCATAGTGTACTTTCCTTTTTTTTGGAGTAAGCCATGCTGTGTTATGCTTTTGTTTCTGTTTTATGACGATTTGGGCGACTTGTAGGTGCATTACCATCGTTTCTGTGTCTTCCGCATACTCTGTCTATGTATACACAGTAAACTATCGTGTTGATTGAGTGCCATGTATAGCCACACCACCTCGAGGGAAAAAGTGCTAAATTTTATTTGAAAAAAAAAAGTGCTAGATGCTATGACATAATCTGGCACATACCTTGTCATAACTTTTCTTGTACCCATTAATTTGATTTTATTTACAGTACAGGTTTAACTTTATGCAAATACAAAAGGACTGGCAAAGTTTCATTGAATTCTGTCCAGCCAGTTTTGTGTGATGCTGTGGCAAACTCTGGCTGGACAGACAGACAGACAGAAAATTTTCATGAGACTGGTTTTGGGTCCTCCAATGTATGAAACTTAAAGATATCATTGAAAGAGCGTGTTCTGACCAATGTACAGACAAAACCTTTTCTTTTATTAATATGGACATTAAAATTTTTCTATTTTAATCGGTAAATATAATTGATTTGTACTCCTTTTCTTTCTTGGACATGGAAATTCTTTACATTTGACACGAGCTCATTGTTGACTGTTTAAAAGTCTAGATTAGATAAGCACACAAATGTGCTCATAAATCTGGCTGTCGTTGTGTCCTATTCTTTCACCCACTCGTCTTCTCTACTCCCCAGGCTTATTCATGATCCTTCTTTCAGCTTGTCCCTGTGGCAACCGAGCCTTTTCCTTTTCCCAAACAAGTACATAATAGTGAGAGAGAGTGTTTGGATCTCTCTGGATTTATGCTCTTCTTTTCCCCATTAGACCGTTGGAGCCATGGCCATGGGCAGTCGATGAATGGAAGTACTTGTTATGTAGCCACTTATTGATTAAAAAAAAAAAAACTACTAGAAATTTGCTAATTGATTTTTATTGAACTGTATCATAAGCTAAACAGCATGATATAAAAGGTTTGTTTTTATTGTGTGGCACACAATATTTAAAAAAACAGAAAGAATTAGTAACCCTTTAACATCCTTGCTAAAAAAAATAGTGCTAGTTTATGTATCACATAACTTTAAAAGCAGAGGTGGAAAGTAATGAATTATATTTACTCGCATTGCTGTAATTGAGTAGATTTTTTGTGTACTTCTACTCAAGTAAAGTAGTTCTTAAAATCTGTAATTTTACTTTTACTTAAGTATGTTTTGTTTGAAGTATTGTACTTCACTACTGAGTAAAAAATAAATGAATGAAAATGAAAAATAATACAAATAATACAACGGGGAAGGAAAAAGGAAAAAAATTGCAACCCGGAAACCACTGCACTGATTGATGGACGGGAAGAAAAAACGCGCTAAATTCACAAGAACGATGGAGACGGACAAAACAGATGCCAGTGATGCAGACACAGCTGAAAGTGAAAT
>JAQMYL010000013.1:7405971-7418554 GCA_030014365.1 Clarias pachynema | reverse complement strand
CTCATATTCTCCAGCAAGCTCAGTAAAACCTAACAGCTGTTTTACTTATAGTACTGTGCAAAAGTCTTGGGCACATAGAAAAATATGGCATAAGCAAAAGATTTTGAAAACATTTCTGCATAAAATAAACTTTTATAAAGAGCAATAAAATAAACAGTCAATATTTGGAGTGAAAACTCGTTGCTTAAAATCAGGAGTTTTAGACACAGATTTGTACAGTTTTATAAGTAAAACAGCTGTTAGCTTTTACTGAGCTTGCTGGAGAATACGAGTTCTTCTGGTAACTTTGTCACACTCGCTCCTTTTGCACAGTACTGTATAACACCAATTCTGATGGTAGTTCAGGTCAGTAGTTTAATATTAATGCATGTTTGCGTTAAATATTTAGTATCTAATCTATCTGATACTATCTAATCAAACTCTATCGAAAATAAAAAAAACTATTTTCCTTTGGGATTAATAAAGTAATCTATCTATCTATCTATCTATCTATCTATCTATCTATCTATCTATCTATCTATGTACATGAATGTGGTTAAACATATTGATTGCAGGTCTATGGTACACCACATAAAGCAAGTTAAACCCAGCCAACATTCAATACACACACTGTGATAGAAAGAGCATTTAGGTTCTGCAGATCCGAGTCTCGACTGGTTCTGACCCATCTGTCCCACGAGTCCGAATCCCAAACCTTTACCCGTCAGGACATTTACAGGAAGTTTCGTTCCTGTGTAATGAAAAGTGGGCGTTAAAATGAACAAGTGCGTGCGCCGACGTGAAGCCTGACTAACACAGACATGGGGTTTTAAAAGGAAGAAAATGCCAACACGCACAAAAAACACACACCCACACAGAGCCCTTGGATATTTGCCATTATCGCACAGCCACCGTAAACACCGTTCCTGATTGGGTGGCTAACCTTCCGACCTGTAAATCCATTAGTGTGTTGACAGTAAAAGAACTCTACATTTACAGAAGTGGATACCTCGGGTCTAGGTCCGTGGATATACACTGTAACAGAATCTGTCGCACATAAAAACCTGCTTACACTTTTAACCCTGATGTTCTGTATGGGTCAAAATAGCATAATTATTTGTTTATTTATTTATTTAATTTTATTTATTATAAAAAAAACAAAAAAAAAACACCTTCATCTGCTCGGCACAGCGAAAGATGATATTAATATTAGAGGATTTTAAAAAAATTATTATTGACCATTGTGAAGAGAGAGTGCCTGATGTATATATTTTCAATATTTTTTTGTCAAAATGAGTTATGATTTTTAGTCTAATCACATTTCTGGCGTCTTCGGGTAAAATAAAATTATATATATATATATATATATATATATATATATATATATGTCCGGTGCATCTCATGGATGCTAGATCAGACTGGCATCTGGGGAATTTGGAAGCTCCTTGCCTGTTGACCTCCTTGTGCTTCGGGCTATGGAGCACTGTGTCTTGAACCTTACATTGGCTCTTAGATAGGATTGTATTGAACAGGATGGCTTTGGTCTCTTGGGCATGTGAAATTCACAGGTGAAAAATTTAGGAAAGGTTTTTTTAAAGATTCAATTTTAAAGATGTTACTTTTAAAGAGTAGCATTAATCTTAATCTTAAGTTTTTATTAGCGTAGTTATTGCAATTTATATTTATAGTATTTAAAAGCTTTATTCAGAACTCACTTGTGCAAGTTTAATGGGTCTTGGTTTAAAGTTGTCATATTAGCCTCCTTTTATAACAAGTCTCCAAAATGTGTCCCTTAAAGTTCCAGCTTTACACCACTCAGGTCAGGCATACTGTACTGTACAGTACTTACTTTCCTGGGATTCCATCCATTTCAGTGTCTGTAGCTTTAAAATGCAAATCAGCTACTTAGTCTTACACTTTGTTTATTGTTATCTTAAATGGACCTACATTTGATTAGACCCAGGATATTTCTTTTTGTTGAAATGTAATTATTTGTGGTGCATGTTCCTTTGTGGAAGTGCAGCTAATCAGAAAGCAGGAAATACTGTAGGACCTCCTTGTAAAATGGTGAGTGGGGACTAATCAAGCCAGATTAGGGACTATTCGAATTGCCCATTCCTGTTTTTTTTATTCCCTTTCTACAAACTTTCAATGCATGAAAATGTCCAAAACCATCAAAAAGGAAATATTTGCATAATAGGTGGCCCTTAAGAGGAGCCATCTACGTACCCTGGGCCCCATGTTACAAACCTTCTATGTTCTCCTGGTCTATAGCACATAATGGAAACCTGAAAATGATGTTCCCCAGCTCTCTATTTCATTAATGAAATTCTTTGACTCATTCTACTCTCAAGACCTACAAAAACTGCATAAAGTAATACAGTACACTGGAACTTCAACATACCAACACCCACCTCACGAATTCTCCCCTGAAGAACTGAAAATTTGTAAGCAATTAGCCTCAGCATAAAAAGCATCTTCCACATGCCAATGAACAAACAGAGCCGAACCGAACGCCAGTTAAGTTGCGCGTACTGTATATCTGGGAGTCGTTCAAAACTTAAGTAAGTTGTGGAGTTTTTTTGCATTTTGTGCCAGATTTAGTGAATATGTAGCACCATGGGTCCCAATAATGTTATCAAGAATGGAAAAGGGAGCCAGTTTCAGTTTTGTTTTTAAAGCAGCCGGTGCCAGGAGGAATCATAAATTAAAGTTAAGTGAGGTTTAATGTCTATTTATTTTATATTTTACTTCACTTATATGTCTTTTTAAAATGTTTCGATTGCTTTCATATGCAAAAGTATTATTATAGTGTTGGAACTTGGTAACATTGGTAATATTTTTTGGATGGCTGGAACGGATTATCTGCATTTATATTATTTCCTTTGGGACAATGCACTTCACAATACGAATTTCCGCCTCCGAGGTACTGTACCAGTCTAATAATTTATTTTGTTGTGTTTAAAAAGGTTTGAAGCCTTTTTTCCAATAACATAAACTTATTGGTATCTTAAAATTTGTCACATTTGTCTCGAAGAGAAAAAGAGGGTTAATGTGTGTTAATTAAAAAAATGAACTAGGGAATGTAGGACCCTGGGGACATACGCTCCTCTTTTAAGAATGCTATCAAACTAAAAGAATCCTGAGTATGCTTCTTTTTTTTTTAAATGATTAAATAATAGCTCTTCCCGGGTTGACAATTCTCACCCACCAGAAGTCTTTGCTGTATTGTATAACAGACTTAGGCCTAACATGTGCTTCCCCTGAGACAAGCGTAGCCAGCCAACTGCTGATCATGCTGAGCGCAACACGTTATGAGGAAAGTGCTATGCACCCACTTCCACATACATGAGCTCACAGACACCCAGGATCAATTTTCTTTCTAAATTTTAGGATGAATTTTCTTTTTCTGATGCACTTTAATTGATGCTTGTACAATACATTAGCACATTTCTCTGTTCTGATAATAATGTGATCATGGGTAATATTTTCACGGCTTGTAAGTGATTACTGCCTGACACCTTTGACAACCTTTTGACAGACTGATGTACGAGCGCTGCTACGTTTGTTGCGAAATCCTGACTCCAATGCGCGGATGTAGACTAAATAAAAGCATTTCCATGTCGTTTGGGTGAAACATATCTTTTTTTGTTTTCGTAAAGTAGAAATGTCAGAATGTTTGTTAGTGTTATGTGTACCGAATTGAGATTGAGAACGTTAGACAGTCTCCTCAATAAATACTTAACAAGCGTATTGTTTTCATGTGAGTGGGACGGTTATTGCGAGGTAGCGAACAACCCACGAAATTTAAATTTATTTCGAATGAAGATGATCAAAGTAAATTTACACATGCACACTCTCGCATACACATGCGCACACGTGCACAAATGAGATTCATGGAGTGGTGGGGAAAGAGAATGCAATAAGTGAGACACAAAGGGATAGGAAAGTGAGGCAGGCAGTGCAACACAAGCATATTAGAGCGAGAGAAAGAGAGTCCGAGAGAGAGAGAGAGAGAGAGAGACAGAGGCATTAGAAACGGATGTATGGCGCAGAGCCAGAAAAGACAGCAAGGACGAGCCTGCTGAGCGGCTCGAGCACAAAGAAAGCGTTTTAGACAACTATGAATCGAGTTGGGGATCGGGGAGGAGGCTATCGAGCACGCAGATAGAGAAATACAGAATGAAAGGTGAGGAATGAGAGAGAACCAGTTGAGATGAGAGAGGCCGAGGTGTTGAGGGAGGCCTTTTTTCTCGTCCGACACTTCCGCAACATAAAATAAGAAATTTATTATCTCTGGCAAACAGTTTCGCCGCCGTTCCGCGACTCAAGGCCGGTTCATGTGCATCTGGTTCTAAAGAACACGCTCTCAAAGGGAACAGACTCCAGCCTCCGTCTCCGCTTTTCCTTTCTCTTCACTTTATTTCGTCCTTTTAACGTATAGAAATGTCTAAGACAAAAGTCTCCACCTGCAGTTCGGTTCTTCGCCGCACGCGAGGCTTTGAATAATATCCTAGACGTTTTATCTTTCTTTCCGGTTATTCATCACTGTTGTTGTTGTTTTTTTTCCACATATAAATACATTTGAGAAAAAATAATAATCGTATGTATTTTTTTTCCGGCTTTTGATCTGAGATCTTAAATCCCAAACTGTACCCGAAAGCTAGGCACAATCTCGCATCCCAGATCTCTCTCGATGATCAGTTTATTCAAATGAACCTCGTCTTTGTCTCTCTCTTTCCTCCGTCGCTTCAGGCTGCTTCCTCTAAATCTGGATGAACAAAGAAATGCGTTCAGAAAAATGCTGCACGGTGGTGTTTTTATTTTTTCTCCCCTCTCGACGCAGAATGCAGATATATTGTCTTACTCAGAGACGCTCTAAATATAAATACAGTCTCTCTCTCTCTCTCTCTCTCTCCTTTACGCAGAATAAAAAGCAATAGGCAGGGAAAAAAGATCAAAACAACTTTTATGTACGGTATAAAGACCACTTGTATATTAATCTCATTTGTGGTGTGTGTGTATGTATGGATGTGTGTGTGAGTGTGTGTGTGTGTGTGTGTGTGTGTGTGGTGAAGTGTGGGTGGGTGAGTGTTACGCTTCATGTACAGAGCGTTTGTAAAGTCTGGATCCAGCTAATTAGGTTAGACACAGCATGAGCTTCCCCACTGCCGTTTTTGTGTGTGTGTGTGTGTGTGTGTATGTGTGTGTGTGTGTGTTCGCGCTTTGAAAGGATTCTATCTGCAATAAAGACCCAGAGGTGTTTGGAATCTCTGTGTGTGTGTGTGTGGGTGTGTGTGTGTGTGTGTGTGTGTGTGTGTGTGTAATTATTTCTTCTTTCATTATTAGTAGTATTAATGCTCCAGCAGTCAAGAATTGCTCAAATAAGCATAATCAAATCAGCGACTGATACTTAAAATGTGAGAGTATGCAGTATGCAGAAAGATGTGTGTGTGTGTGTGTGTGTGTGTGTGTGTATGTGTGTGTGTGTGTTTCACCTTATCTTGCTGGAAATCAATACTGTCCTAAAATCCAAAGCAAGGACCAAAATATAAATATAAGCAGATGATAAATCACTCGTGTGTGTGTGTGTGTGTGTGTGTGTGTGTGTGTGTGTGTGTGTGTGTGTTGTCTTGCTTTTTGATCTTAATTTCCAAATCTTACCCGAAAGCTAATCTCTGCTGATCAGTTTATTATAATGAGCTCCTTTCCTCTTTATCTCAAACCCTCTCACTGCTTTTTAAGCTTCCTCTATTAAATCAATAAAAAAAATTGCAATATTACTATTTCTATTCTATTTATAGAAAATAGTAAATTCTATTTTCTGTCAGAGAATCAAGTCAGAATTTCACACGGATACTGTGGCTGTATTAAGGAATCCAAACTTGATTCACTTCTATTTTTGTGTACATCATCTCCAGATTAGCTCTGCATCCGCAGGTAATCCGCTTACTGTACACAAATCGTATTCAGAGTTGTGTTTTTTTTATAACTACCACGAAACTGCGCACCTCAGACACCAGACTTAGCTATAGACGTATAACTGAAACGTTAAAGTTCTGCATGCAGTTCAGATGGAGTTGTGTGTCTCAGTTCCACAATCATTCTGACTCTGAACTCAAGTTCATATTTCTGCCAGGTATCTATGTATTACGTCCTATCCCTTAATATTTTATGTTTTCAGCTGTGAATATTCCCCCAAAAATTAAGGGGCAGTCTTATATACCTAAAGATTACAATATTAGCAGTCATTAACCGTATCAGGCCTTTAAATTACAGTACAGTGCTACCTCGACATACAAATTGAATGCGATCCGGGGGCGAGTTCTTAAGGCGAAAATTTGTATTGTGAAACACATTTTCCCATAGGAAATAATGTAAATGCAGATAATCTGTTCCAGCCACACAAAAATATTACTAATATTACCAATTTACAAAATTATAATCATAATTTCCCTTTAGGAAAAAAAAATATGGCAATATGTTGTAAAATATGATGAAATATATTAAATAATACATTTCCATATATATGAAACTAGTGCTTATATTTATTAACATATTGCAATATACTGTATGAATGGACCATTTATGGTTATATATATACTGCAATGAAGACAAAAACCATTATACTTATACTTATATTTGTTCTATTGAAACTTTATGCATGTTTAAGAATTATACACACACTTTTACTTTGTCGGTGTGCTCTGATTAATGTCTATAAATCCATTTTGTTTGAACTACATTAACATATGAGCATATTGTAAAAAATATATAAAGAAATAGATATATTCAATCAAATTCAATATAGTATAAAGTATATTGTTGAATATAAAATTACATACATTAAGATATACATTTGAATATATTTTAATATATCTCTCAATATATGAAAGTGGCAATTCCTCATGTATATTGTAATATATTAATACAATATATTATTCTGTAAATTGTGATTATATTTTTAAATATGAAGATCTTTTTTCTGTTAACTATTAGTTAGTATCAGTCTTAGTGTAACAACGTGGAATATTAACATTATAAAATCTTTTCAATTTACCAGTAGATCAGAACACTAAATCATTTCATATATTGACAGTTAATATACTGTACAGAGATAATATATTTCCTTTGCGTAAGGGTTTGCATAGTAAAACAATTAAAAAAAGACATCTAAATAAAATATAAAATAAATACATTAAACTTCACTTAACTTTAATTTATGATTCCTTTTGGCTCCGGCTGCTTTAAAAACTAAACTGAAACCGGATCCCCTTTCTTGCACATCCCACTCAACTTAGCTGGCGTTTGTACAGTATGCCCAGGTACCACTGTATAGCTGTATAGCTTCCTTTTATGTGATATTGCATCACATTAAAAGTGGAGGAAAATTTTTTTTTCTTTTTTTGCAGTCAGCATTTTCTATTCTTGATTTTTGTTGTTGTAGTGACGGCTTGTGTTTAAAGGTTTGTGTTGACTCAACAACTGCAAAAAAAAAAGACCCTTCAATTAGTCATAGACTATGATTAATCACAATTTTTTAATAATCATATTCACTTTCATTGTAAACGTGCAGTGACAAACTGGTTAAAAGAAACAGATTATGCAGTTTTATAATATCTTAAACATTAACATTTAGCAAATGTTAAATTAAACTCTCTCAGAGAGTAGACTCCTTGCAGCGGCAATCATATTGTGAACCCTGTTCATGACCACGTCCATTATCTCCCTTTCAACTTCGAGAAATTGGCTAGCACATGCTCCGGCAAAATGTCTTTCTTGTGTTTTTAACACGTCCAGAGTGAATGAGTGCGTTTGCCATTTGTCATTGATTAGGTGTGCTGTTACACCGAAGTAGTTATGGTTACTTACTGAGGTGCAGTGGTCTCAAGTAAGTGCAATAAAAGTAGCTTCTGCCAACTGCATCACTTTCACAGCCTTTTTAGTGTCATACAGTTCATGTATTCTTGTAACAGTGTCTAGTTCCCCTCTAAGGTAGCTTGAGCACGTAACTTTGATTTTATCCAAACTTCCATCTGGAAGCTTTTTCGGATGAAACGTGGTGGTCAGCACACCGGATGATGTTTCCTTAGTAATCTTATTATCCGTGTTAAACATGCCATTATCACATACAGCCGGAAAATCGTGCTGCGATTATGGGAAGCCGATAGGGTCAAACTTAGCTTTTAAAAAATAGTAATGTGTTAAAATTTCGCATTAATATTGACAGCCCTACTTTTAAGTAAAAGTAAGTAAAATATCTTACCTATAGTAAAATTTATTTAGTACGTCCTTTCATAAGATTACAATTATAATCACAATTAAATAAGGTTTTATTAATATACAGTCTCGTTGTACTGGCAAATCTTGCCTAATGATGAATGACTATACAGTATACAGTATGTGATAATATACAGTAGTTGTTACAACGTTTACTATCTGATGCTGTTGTTTTTAAATGTGGAAGAATTACTTTGGTAAAATGACCTAAATTACTCTAAAGTAACAGATAGTGTTTGCTGTATCACGTCCACTTTCAAAGAACAGATCTCACACTTTTTTTTCCAATTTCCTTTGTCCCATTACTTTAAAGCATAAAAGCATTTAACACCTTGAATTCCAAATCCCAAAGATTCTCAATAGGGTTAAGGTCTTGATTTTGTGGTGGCCAATCCACGTTTGAAAATCATGTCTCGTCTGGCACCAGGCAATATGGGTGTATCGCTTCATCTGCCTCTCTGTCTGTAAAATGTAAAATACCGCTTTCCTATTCCTTTATCTACTCTGGAACAGGGTAAATCTGGACTCATCACGTTGCTCTACAATCTAGTCCCCAGCAAATTGAAGTCTTTTTTCGGATTAGCCTCATTGATAAGTGGTTTTCTTAAGGATACACAGCTGTTTAGCCCCAAACCCTTGTTTACTTTTTTTGTAATGTGTAAGTGGAAATGCTCTTACTTTCACTATTAAACGAAGTTACAGTTTGATTTCACTTATCGTTTAAGTGATCTCCTCCCATCACGCTAATTCCGTATGGTTTTCCAACTTCTTTGAAGATGAAGATCACCACTATCCTTCCAATTCTTCCAGCTTTTTATAATGTGCTTTATTGTTCTTTACTCATTTTTAGTAAATGATACAGATACAGCACAACAATTATCAGAGTAACGTTTTTGCCACAACCACAGTATATGTCTGAGAAATGTTTAAGAAATAAAAAGCTACTCACTGCATCCGTTAGAGTTAAATAATGTGTTGCAGCTGAACCATATTAATCTCCAGTATATTCCATAGAAGTCTTTTACCTGAGGGTACTCTTGCGTAGCTAAATCCAGGTGGGGCTTTTTTCTTTTGGCCCGGCAGTGTATTTAGAAATAAGAATATGTTTCAAAATCTAAAAAAAAAACAACAACAATAATGTAATTAAGAGAAACGTTACAGTAGTTAAGAGTTGCTAAGAGTATTTCTTGATGAAGTAACTGATTGTAGATGAATACACATATTATCTTAGATTTGTGCAGTAGTTCACCTGTGTGTGTGTGTGTGTGTGTGTGTGTGTGTGTGTGTGTGTGTGTGTGTGTGTGTGTGTGTGAACCGCAGAGCTGGAGGTGGCACGGCTCAGCACTGACATGATGCAGACAGATCTGAGGTTCCCCCAGTCAGACGCTTCAGGAAACTTCATCCAGATTCCAGTTAAAACTCTGAAACAGCAAGGACGCAACGGTATTCCACTTTCTCTCTCCTCCCTGTCTTTCTCTATTATTCCCATTACACTCCTCATGTGGTTCATGCTTGTTTTTGTCTTTGCCATATCTATATTTTTTTCACTTCTGAATTTTTAATAGAAGTCTATTGATTACACTAAAACATTTGGTCTTTTGTATTTAGAAATTTTATAATAGAATCCATGTACAAAACTTTTAAACAATTGAGTTTCTCTCTCTCTCACTCTCTTGCTCGCTCTCTCTTTTGCCCCACGTCTTCTGCATGTCTCTTTACTTTGTTTGGCTAAATGCTGGGTTTGACAACTCTACAAGCTTCTACAGTACATTTCCCTGGCAATCCTGAATGCTTCACTTTGCACCAATGCATGATTACAACAAAAAACAATGGGCAAAAACTAAAGACACCTTCCTTGATGAGACACTACCTGATATGGTTTTCAGAAACAAGTGTAAAACATAAGCTAAGTTAGGTTAAGCCTTTATTTGTCACATATATATGACAGCACAGTGAAAGTCTTCGCATATCCCAGTGTAACAGGGGTCAGAGCACAGGGTTAGCACAGGGTTGATACAGAACCCCTGGAGCAGACAGGGTTAGGGGCCTTGCTCAAAGGCCCAACAGTGGCAACCTGGTGGAACTGGAGATCGAACCGTCGACCTTAACCTACAGTACCACTGCCCCATTATTATACATGGAAGCGCCTATGAATTCCAAACGTCAGAATGTTTCCCAAAGCTGTTCTTATATATGCAGCACGATGACTTAGTGGTTAGCACTGTCGCCATGAACCTCCATGTTCCAGGCACGATTCTCGCCTTGGGGTCCATGTTCTCCCCGTGCTTGGTGGGTTTTCTCCAGGTACTCTGGGTTACTTTATCTAACTTAAGCAATAAAGTCATCCTGTTTTCTTTCATATACAGTAAAACCTCGGATTACGAGTAACGCGGTTTGCGAGTGTTCCGCAAGACAAGCAAAGATTTGTAATAAATTTTGACTCAAAAAAACAAACCAAGTCTTGGTTTACGAGTACCGAGTATCATGTACCACGCATGCGCTTCTTGTTTTGACGCCGAGCGTCACCTGATCACAACTGAGCCAACGTTTTTTTTCTCTCTTGTGCTGCGGAATTGTGGGTAATCGCTGGGTTTTAGTGCTCGTCTCTTACTGGTATAATAAGCATCCATACATATTTTATTTTGTGTCTGTATGCGTGTGAGTGTGAGTGAGTGTGTGTACTGTGTGTACTGTGTGTGAGTGTGTGTACTGTGTGTGAGTGAGTGAGTGTGTGTACTGTGTGTACTGTGTGTGAGTGTGTGTGAGTTGCAGACGTCTGTCTGTCCAGACGGATCCGCACGGTTCTGAAGATTAAAGGACCTCAGACACACTGCGTGTCGACTCTCCTCTTATTGTCCTGAATGTTTTTATCTTCACGTGTCGAGGACGTCAGTAAAACACGGACACGCGTCACTTCTGTATCAATAATTTTGGCCCCCCGCTGTATATAGAGGTGTTTTAATGTCCTCAGGGGAAAAACATCCGGACGTCACGTGTAAACAACAAACACTGTCCCACCCCCCTCACCTGCACACACACACACAGGTCACACACACACACACATACACAGGTCTCACACACACACACACACACACACACAGGTCACACACTAATGAGGTGTTAAAGTTAAACTCAGGAGCTCTACTGAAGGTCCGACTCTCAGCTCTGAGCTCCGCTGTGACGTCACACTGACACTCAACACTGAAAAATCACTACAACTCCACACACACACACACTGTAACACACACACACACACACACACACACTGTAACACACACACTAAGCGTGTGTTCCACTCGGAAAGTTACACATGGCAGAAATGGAGCAGTGTATTAGTGTGTGTGTGTGTGTGTGTGTTACAGTGTATTAGTGTATTAGTGTGTGTGTGAATAAGGCCTCGGCAGCTCGTTTCTCTCACACACACACACACACACACACACACTCCTAAACCCCCCGCGCGCGCGGTACAGGTGAGTAAAAGGCCGCCGTACCTTCAGTTTCCGGTTTGTCCTCAGACACTTCCGGCTCCAGCTGGAGTCTCAGATCCTCGAGTTAAAGAGCGAAAATCCACAAAACCAACACAAAAACCCCCGAGTTACAGAGTTACAGAGTTACTGTGTGTGTGTGTGAGAGTGTGTGTCCCTGATTTCCGGAATCTTCCAGGTAAGGGGCGTGGCCTCCGCCAGCAGGTGAGGAGAGAGAGAGAGAGAGAGTCACAGACCGGAAGTGACGTAATAAAATCTCAATCTAAATAAATCATCCTGAAATTAAACCGAGAATAAAAAAATGTACAAGTTTTCATTTATTTACTGATTTTACATGAAGATGAGAAACACAGTTACTCTACACTCTGTGTGTGTGTGTGTTAAAGTGTGTGTGTGTTTAAGTGTGTGTGTGTGTGTGTGTGTGTGTAGTTTACACACTTCCGGGTTTATTATTTATAAATCGTTATTTTACTTATTTTTATATAAAACCTCCGAATAACCGCTTCATGATGAACACACACACACACACACACACACACACACACTCCCGCTGCTGTTTATTCTCAGGTCACACAGCGAACATTTAACACTTTATACAGTGTGTGTGTGTGTGTGTGTGTGTGTGTGTGTTATAGATGTAGTGTCGCCCCCTGGTGGAGACTTTGTGTAGTGCTTTCTGATCAGCGTCTCACACACACACACACACACACACACACACACACACACTGTACCGCCCCCTGCCCCTTCACTCCTCATCATCAGTTCAGACAAAGTGAAAATATGAACTAATCCCAGTCAAAATATTCACTTTATCTTTTCTAATTAATATCTATTGGTGC
>JAQMYL010000013.1:7363719-7374733 GCA_030014365.1 Clarias pachynema | reverse complement strand
CATAAAACACCCATTCACACATGCATTGCGCGCGCGCACACACACCAGGAAGTAAATGTGTGTGTGTGTGTGTGTGTGCACGTTTTCTGCTTATCAGCAATCCCTGTCTGTTTTCGTTATGCCTGAATGGTAATCTGATTTTCTCCTTAAAGTGCCATTTTTTAAAAAAAAGAAATAAGCAAATTAAAAAATCTAAGAAAAAAAGAAAGCAAATGTCCTCATCTAGTAATAAGTAATAAGAAAAAAAACACAAAAACGAAAAAAAAAAATTCTCCTTGAATACGCAGTGCGCTGTAGACGGATATATTCACCCTAACCGCACCGCACTTGCCCTGTAGTTACAGAGCATCTGATGATAAAATTCACCTTCCCAGATTGTACCGCTTGTTTTTATGTGCTTGTTGACTTCCTTTCACAACTCAGAAAAGGCCTATCATCTACAACATGAGTGGCCACTCGAAGCAGATGAGGAAATGTGTATAGCGTGAAGCAGATTGTTCACCAGGGACACACTCACTTGGCAGCAAGAACAATGTATATGAAGGTGTTTCTTTCTTTTGATATATATATATGTATTTATTTGTGGTGTTATAGCTTATACACTGATCAACCATAACATTATGACCACTGGCAAGTGAACTGAACAACACATAAACTGGTGGTGACAGGTAGAGGTGGGTAGATTAGCCAAAAATTCTATTCAAGTTAGAGCTGTACTCCAAAATAATATCACTTTATCATTTTTAGAACAAAATGATAAAATAATGTACAAATTCTGACATTTCCAAAATAATGAAATAAAGAAAATAAATTAATAAAACTAAATATTTTTACAAAATAGCAAATTAAGGATAAAAAAAAAAAAAAAATTCCTAATCTCACTTTTTTCACAACATAAAGCTTTTTAAACAAATACCCACTGTAGTTTTTAATAAGACACTTTTCATGCATATTTGCAATTTTCATGCATTTTTCTTATTTACAATAAATTTCAATTTTTTTTCTATATTTTGCTATATTGTACAGAATGTCTATTTGTACAGAACATTGTTATTTTTATCCTAGTTAAATTTATTTTCTGTTGTATTTCTTTTTTTATTCATACTTATTTCTTATCTATAAGCTTGTATTTTTGTGGTCACGGGGGGGTCGTATAAGCATTTCATTGCATATTGTACTGTATATGACTGTGTAAAATTTGAATTTAGGTAACATATGTACAGTATGTTTGAACAGTGTAAACTATGTCCTGTGTAAGATACACTGTACTGTATATTCAGTTGGCCTCCAAATGACTCAGCAGAAAATAACATTAGAACGGCTGAAGATTAGAACACATGTGGTTATAGTTATTGCGGCTGATTGGTCAAACGGAGTCAGGTGATTATTGTTGCTACGTCTGATTGGTGGAACACAGTCACATGGTACTGTAGAACCAGCGGCTGCATTTCTCTGGCAAAAACAAAGAATATCTAATGTGTAAAATAAATGGTTAGAAAAGTAACGAGTCGAGTGTAGCCGAATGTAGCGGAGTAAGAGTAGCGTTTCTTCTTCGCAAATCTACTCAAGTAAAAGTAAAAAGTATGGTGCAGTAAAACTACTCATAGAATTTTGTTTCAAACACTTACTTAAGTAAATGTAACAGAGTAAATGTAACTTGTTACTACCTACCTCTGGTGACAGGATCATGGGTACCCAAGGCTCATCCATGCCCATGGGGACCAAAGGCTAGCCCAGAGAAAATCCAATAAAACACTCGCTCACTCACTCATTGTCTACACTGCTTTATCCTGTATACAGGGTCATGGAGGGACTGGAGGCTGTCCCAGGGGACTTCACAGGGCACACACATTCAAACACTATGGACACTGGGGTACCCAGAGGAACTCTTCAAGCATGGGGAGAACATGCAAACTCCATGCACACAGACATGAGCCGGGAATCGAACCCGGATCCTGAAGGTGCAAGGCGACAGTGCTAAACACGAAGCCACTGTGCTGACCCAATGCAACACAAATCATTGAAAAAAAATTCAATTCTGACCACAATCGAAAGGCACCACATGCAATGCACAGCAGTTTGCACAGGCTTGGCCCAGTAGGAAAAGATTCCACCGGTCCGGCCTCCAAACCGCCACTACGATCGAGCACTCATGGGATGCGCCAAACAAACAAGTCCTATCCACAGAGGCCCCACCCCGCAACCCACAGCACCCAGAGGACCCAGTACCAGACACCACAGCACATCCCGAGAGGTCTTGTGATGTCATACGCCGAAGGGGGATAGAGCCTCCCTGGTGGCACAATGTGAACGTACACAATACAATACGCAATGGGAATGTACACAAATACAACCTATTTATTGTAATGTTATGACTGATTAGTGTATTTTGCAACCTAATTGCATGTCATTGAAAATAATAAATGCATCTGGCTTTGAAGAAATCTGTCAGCAAATTGCATGGTTAAAGAAGATGTGAATATATTTCACCAAAACGATGTGCACTTGTTTTTATTTAGTCTAGTTTCTAACCTTGCCTTGGCTGTCGTCCTGCAAACATCAGGTTTAAGGAGTCGGTTTAACAAGCGCTGGAGTAAAAACATTCAGAGTGCCGAGAGATATATCCACAGAGAAAACGCCGGGCTTTGATCAAGTGCTAGTGAAACGGTACCTGAGACTAAGTGTGCCAAAATGTGCGCTGACACATCATCAAAACCGAGGAAAGCTCGTACACACTTTGTACAGCTCTAACACGATTAAATCACCTCATAAAAAGACATTAAGTAGAAGAAGTGGAGTCGACAGAACAAAACTGACCTGACTGAATCAAAACTGACCTGCCGTTTTTTGCCACAGGTGTACAGTAAGTGTGAGCAGAGCAGTTGAGTGAAGAGACGACAATGAGGCTCGTTTTTACAAGTGACTTTTTAACCTTTCTCCCTTTTTCACTTTTGTAGGAAACAATACTTTTAGCTGCTAGAGCTTCCGTTTGAGATACTGCCCATGCCGCTCAAATTCCAGGAAAGCAAGTTCTCAGACTTTTTCTACGAGAGTGTGAGGAATTGAACTGAGAACAGATCCACGTACTGTATAACTAATAACTAAAGCAAAGTCAGGCAGCCTACTGGCATAATAATAATCACAACCGAGCGTCATACACTTCCTGACAATTCATGTGTGAAAATGATTCCTCATGCTCTCAGAACCACACTTTTGCAATTTGAGTCCCATACCATTCAGTACTACTGTAGTGATGGGAAGTTTGAATCATTTTAGTGACTCGGTTCTTTGAATCTCGTTCATCAAAATAAACAAATCTTGTTTTGAGTCATTTCGTTCTTTTGATCAGAAATAAAATAAAAGGTGACATTTTCAATAAACAGACCCCCAACTCTCATATCTTCTGGTCCGAGTCGTTCGTTCGTTTGAATCTACCACACTGCATAGCGTCTATGGGAGTCACATGACAAAAGAACGATTCAGACCAAAGACTCATTTCTGTTTCCTGTACATAACCTATAGTGGTTTTGTGATAGAAAATGAACGAATCACTCTCCGAGACTACTCGTTCATCTGTGTCACGTTAAAGACTCATTCAAAAAGAACGAAGAGTCATGAACGACCCATCACTACTCAGTGCCTTTAGGTCGTCAGCTGACTTCATTTTATTGCCACATAACGTTGCTGAGCCTAGAACTGACTAACCGAAGTAACCCCAGATCATAACACTGCCTCCAGAGGCTTGTACAGTGGACACTGTGCATGATGGGTGCATCGCTTCATGCGCTTCCCTTCTTACTCTAATGCGTCCATCGCTCTGAAATAGGGTCAATCTGGACTTATCTGACCACAAAACTATGTTCTGTTGCTCTAAATTCCAATCTTTACGCTCCCTAGTCATTTAAAGCCTATTTTAGTTAGTTTTTTTTATGACCACACAGCTGTTTAGTCCTAATCCTGTGTGTTCTCATCACAGTGTTCATGTAGAAATGTAGAAATTATGTTGCAACTTCACTCGTTTTCTTACTTCACTCAGTTCTTAACCAAATTCCATTAATTTCAGCAGTCTCCTTAGGCTTTTTTTTACATTTTATTTTGAAACTGCACTGTTGTTTTTAACCATACACCAGCACGCTAGAGCATCTGGATGAAACGCTAACATGAATACACCATGACCAAGCGCTGCACGTTGTATCCCCCTGCTGGAACCGTTTCATTTTGCTAAATCTTATTAATAGCCCAGATGGGTATGATAAATTAAAAGTTTCTGTCAAGCCAGAAACCTGCATGCGTCCACAGAAGGATTACCAGTTCAACCCTCTCATTTACAGCATGGGAGACGTAGCTGACAGCGTGTTGAGAGGTTTGAGTTTCAGTTATGAACAAAGGCATAGGAATGATCAAAACCCATTCTTTGTTCTCTGGAATCTGACTTACCGTTTCAGCGCAGAGAGAAAAAAAAAAATTGACAATACGGATTAATTTGTCAGTGCCCTCTTTTCACTTGGAAAGCACTGTAATTATGAAATGCTACATAACAAGCTCATACAAGACCCAGCAAGTAACAGTTTATATTAGAGCACCTTTGGAGAAAGTATCAAGCATGGCTAGGCAATTAGAGGAAGTAAAATGACAGTGCAGTAGTTTATGTAGTGATTTAATTGCAACTGTGAAGGGAAACTGCTCGGTGGACATGGAGTTCAGGAACAGTGCAGCAGCGAAATAAGAAAGAAACTTATTAAACAGACTTGATGAAAGCTAGAAAGCAACATATCATAAATTAGAGGCCGTACATCTACATAACAACCGCTGGTGCCAAGTATAGAAACTCTTGCCCTTTCAGATAAAATAGTCACTGCACATGATTACTGTGCACTCCCAGGTAGGATAATTGATATTCTGGTCTGAAGTTCAAATGCTATTCCAAAGGAGGTGTTCAACACCTGAAAAAAGAAGAGACCTTTGTCCAACCTGTAAAAGCCCTGGGTGTTACCAGCCTCTTTCCGGAAAAAAAGGGCAAAGCGTGTAAAAAGAGTTCAGAAAGCTTTACTTACTATTTATAAGTCTAGAGCTGGTTGCATGAATAAGTTGCATTATCCAAAGGACCATAAAGAACATTTGAAAGCTTTCCACTGGTTTAGTGCAAAGCTCATTCAGTTGTCGTTAAGCTCAGACCAGTGCGGTGGTAATCTCTGTCACAATGCTCGCTGATTGGAGATGAATATTGTTGCAGTCTTTACACTCCTGGCATGGTGTCTGGGGAAATATTTCTTGCAAGCTTTGAGGTTTAGTCAATTCCTACCAGATGCCAAAAAAAAAGTAAAAGACTCTGGTTAAGAGAGACTGGTTGGACCAGCTGAATGTGGCTTCCATGAAGCAAGTAAGTTTCAATTTTAAATCATATCTTGAGGCTAGTTTGTTTGAGACTACCATGACCAATGCTTAAATAGCTAGCAGTGAGTAAAGCTCATCACTGCCATTGTCACAAGATCAAGACTAGCCGAGATCAAGTCTTAAGTGGGTTGGAGTCAAGATTGAGTCCAAATAAAAGCAAGACCAAGCTAAGATTAAGACCAACATCTGTCAGATTTGACTTCACCCCATTCATAAGAAAGAAAAACCAACAAAACCATGATTTTACAACTGCTGAGTCAGGACAAAACTATATTTTAATAAGACCAACATTCAGACCTGAGACAAGGCTGAGCACTAATGCCAGTAAATCCAATAATCATGTTTGTATATCAAAGTTCAGAGGGTCAGCGATTCAAGTCCTGCCATTGCCAGGTTGCCACTGTTGGGCTCTTGGGCAAGACCCTTAACCCTATACACATATAAAAACACTCCCAAAGCCCAGATGAGAAAGGAGTAGGGTTGGGCATCGGGCTAGTAATTCATCCCCATTAAAAAAAAAACACACACGGTTGCTATAGAAACGACAGAACCCGTCACCTGATGTGCTCACCATCACGGGAGGAACAACAAAAAATCTAAATCAAAGAGAATGACATATTCCAGCAGCAGCAAGTCAGAAACACAAGCTGACATAAACAGGAAGTGCTACATCCTTTTTTTTACGAGACCTGTTAAGGCTGAGGAAAATGATACATTTCTGTCATTTAAAAAAAAAAAGTATTATGTATTTACTTCAAGTCATATTTTAACCCTTGGTTAATGAGCAAAATATGTGGTCACTCAGTCTATTATACGGTATTTGTTCTGGGGCTAGAGTTCAACACCATTTTAATACCAGACTAACACTGCCACATTGGGTATATCCTGTACTAACGTTTCGGTATCTCAATATAACAGCATTTTAAACTTTAAAGAAAAAAATGATGGCTTTCTACACTGTCTGATGGATGTGGGATTTTTTCTTTACTGATTTTCAACTAGATGGGCAGTGCATATCCATGGACCAGCACAAGATGATCATGATATACTGTATGCATGCACAACAAGCTGCAGAAACCATTGTGATGTATGAACACTGTAGCATTGACTGTATGTCGTTTATCAAAGACTGAGATCAACTGTGATTTGTACTAATGATATCTAATGATCAAATGAAACCAGACCTGAGCAAAATTGAACACTCACATGTGAGTGGGAAGTTTTCTTGTCATGCTCAGTCAGTTAGGGAAATTCATCCCCCTTCTAGCTAAGAAGCATCACTTGGTATGACACATGGTGTGGAGACCATGCAGGCCGGAGATATTAAGGTGTCAGTGAATATTTTTTTTTCCCCTTTGGACAAAAAGCAATTATTTTACCTCCAAAAAATAATAAAAAATGACAGAGAATAGTGTGATTCTGAGATGAACAGATTGGCTAGCACTTCCTGATGGAAATCATAAACCTCTCCTCAGACTTCTGGAAGTGCAAGCAATAGACTACACAACACTAGGTACTGGAAGGCCCAATGGTGCAGCAGCTACTGTAGCATTAGCACTTGAATGTAACGGTCCAAGTAGCATTGCCACTGTCATTCATATTCTTCACTCATGTGTGAACGAGTGTTTGAATAGCATTGCATGGTGCACTGAGATGGCCTGACCGCCCATTCATGGTGTATTCCATGACACTGACCAGGATAAATTGTTCCGCTCATGCTCATTAGTTCTCTATTGTCTCAAGGAAGGACATGTAGAAGCTGGTTAAAGCAAAGCCAGTAATACAGACTCAGAGCTGATGGAAGGCAGACATATCCATGTAGACATGCTTCTGAATAAGGTGTCTACAAGCACTTAATACCTCAATGACCTAAAAGAGCACCTTCAGGCAGGCAATGTTTGTGAACAACTTATGAAAATGTACACAGAGGACACCGAGATAAATGTCACGGACCGCTAAAGCTATACTATTCCAGATTATTTCGAAAAGAAACATGATTCTTGATCTACTTTGGTAAAGAACACAGTTTTCTCAGCGGATGTTGGTGGGAATGGGACTAAACTCATGCACACTAAAAGGGCAATGTTATCTGTCTGTCATGTATTATTAGAATGTATGTCCAATGTTATTCGGTTGTAAGATATAAGGGGGTGTTAAAAAAAAAAAAAAAAAAGATGTGCCCTTTTTACTAGCCTCCTACTGTATGTGTGAAGTTATTTTGTTTCATATATGTTAATGAAATGAAATTTGACTTGAACATAGCAAACCAGTACAATACATAAGTGTTGTTACATTTTGTTCCACCAGATTACACTGATGGTTTGCATAGTTCTGCAGTCGCATTGATTCAATTACACGATGAACAAACTGCCCTCGAGTCAATTGAGACATACAGTAGCTTGGCTTCACAGAATTGTATGCAGATTTACTGCCCAGTTGTCTGCATCATTCTAACTGTTGTGTCCTTTCTCTGTTTGTGTCTCCTTTCGTTTTATTTCTCTATTCACTGTTATTTTGTCTCCTATCTCTCTTTCTTTCTCTCTCTCTTTTTCTGTCTGTCTTTATGGATGGATTGTAGGTACCATGGCTAACCATCTCATCTCTAACGCCTTGTTGCGTCCTCATGGCACTAACCCTTATAACACATTGCTGGGAGAGTCTTCAGTGTACAATAACCCCTCTGCAAACATGTTCAACACACAAGGTTTGATGGGCACACACTCACACACACACACACACACACACACAAATACACACTTAAATAGTGCCTGCACACACTTGAAATTATGCTGCTTACTCTTTTCCCAATTTACCTGGATTATTATTATTAGTAGTAGTAGTATTAATAGTAGTAGAGGAAGATGTATTAGTGTTCATTTTAACGTCCCTGGGTTTATTTTGACAGTGACTCTTAGGAGCTCCAACATGACCAATATTTACAGTATGTATGTTCTAATACATGTACATTTTAATAGGAAGACCTGCAACTATCTGCCGATTGTGTCCAGTTAAAGTTCACGTCCAACATCAGAATAGTGATGGTTTCATTGGCCAGATGAGTGGTTTGAGTAGTTCAGAAACTGCTGATCTTGTAAAACTGACAGGTACTCAGTAATCACTCTTTATAACCTCTCAAACCTTGAGGTGGATGGTCCACCGCAGAAGACCACATCAAGTTCCACTCATGTCAGTCAAGAACAGAAATGTGCACCCGAACTAGACAGTCTTGGTCTTTTTTCCAGTCTTCAGCTCATCATGATATTAGCAGACATGAGTGGAGCCCATTATACTGTAGTCTTCTGATGTAATAGCACCATTTGCCCAGCTTGAACCAGTCTGACTATTCTCATTGGATTTTTTTTGCTTATGTGGCCCATTTTGTATGAGGAGCATTCATGTCAAACCAGGACTTTTGATTTGCAGAATAAATTATTTACTTCCCCATACAGTCTAATCCCCCTGCTACACTAATGCACTTACCTCAGTGTTTCACTAGTGCTTGGATACCATCAAGGTAGAAAGGTTCCTCCGTACATCAAAGCCATCCTGTCCCTTCCCTTTGCCGCTTGAGGGAACCCAACACGCACTAACCTTCTGGAAATGCAGATGTTTTGTGTGTACAATTCCTGTACTTTCTGCAGGTTGGCGACGAGTTATCCCTTTATTCTCGAGGACCAGGCGTTCCACTAACTAAATGCTCATATATACAAGAAGAGCTGCATTGAGCTCCGAGCCGCCTCGGCCAGGATCGTCATGCACCGACATACGACGTTCTTTAAAACTTTCGCACCATTCTGTTCTTGTGAAGACTGTTTTTGAAGTCTTCTGTAAATGTTAATCAGTTCTATGCTTTCATTATGCCGCTGATGAGACGGCAAGTCCCGGTTTGACTTGAATATCTTTTGTATAAAAAATTCTGAACATCAGCAGAGTCTGAAATGCAGCCGATCTGGCACCATGCCCATGGTCAAAGTCACTGAGATCAAATTTTCCCCAGTCTGATGTGAATATGAACTGAAGCTCTTGACCGCTGTCTGCAGGATTTGATCCTACTACAACATGATTGACAAGTATTAGAAAACCAAACTTCATGTTGGTTACAAACTATGCAGCCGTAGTTAATTTTTGGGTTTCACTCCATACATTTGATGGCTGTTTAATTGAATACTGTAGTTAAATCTAATTGATGTAGTCTAGATCAAATTTTCTTTATTAGGTTAAGATTTATAAAGATAAATATAAATTATTTGTAAAGATAAATTTTTATTTAGAAATAATGCAATGTAAAAAATATGAATAAATTATTTATAATTATATAAAAAATTTAATTAATAAATTATTTGTAAAGATTTTTCTGTTTTTCAAGTCTGTAGATTCCATTTTTTTTTTTTGGTTATTTTTTTACCCTGTAATTAAATCCTTACACAAAGGCATTCACACGCTTTAGTTTTAGTCACACTTTCTCCCTGGTGCAGGAAGTCACTGTAAAGCGAAGTCCCTCCTGCTCCAGCACACCAAACCTTTAATGATTTCAATGGAAAGTTATTAGCATTACTCAATCTGAACACCCTTTCTTTTCATACTTGTTTTTTTTTTTTGGATTTACAATTGTCTAACATTAAGAGTTAAATGAAACATCAGATTATTTCGCTTTCCTTTATTACAGCTATGAATCTACCGTGCAGCGCTCTGTGAGACTAGGAGGGATAGTAATATCCAGGTGCTGTTTACAGGATTCCTGGGCAGATATTGGAGGTGTAATGAGAATAGTCACACAAGCCTGTATTACACAATTTAAAATAATAATAATAAAAAAAATAGATACTGTTTCAGTTCCTCTAAGAATATTCAACTAATAAAAATGTTGAGCACATGGTGAGCTAACTAATAGATTTGCCTTAAAGGCAAGTGTGTGTGTGTGTTTTTTTTTAAAGCAGCTGTGAATGTTATTGCATACTGTAAGTTACCCGGGAAATGAAATTACACCCGCGCGCGTTCAGTGTTTCGAGATTATACCCGGACTGATCGTTTATTGAGACTTTGTTACACCATGTAATCTCTAAGGTAAGGGTTTCATTAGATTCGAGCCAGTATGGTTCGGATGACGGGATGTGATATACACTGACAGTGATATGCCACTTCACCTGTTCAACTGCTTGTTGACGCAAACCTAATGCATGTACAGTATGCATGTAGATCACGATGATGAGCTGAAGTTCAAACCGAGTGTTAGAATGTGGAAGAAAGGTGCTTTAAGTGACTTTGATCATGGCATGGTTGTTGATCCTGGGATTTTCACAATAAATGTGCAACAATAGACGGCATGGTGGTGTAGTGATTAGCACGTGGCCTTGCACCGTCAGGGTCAAGGGTTCATCTGTGTGCATGGAGTTTGCATGTTCCTTGCTTGGTGGGTTTCCTCCTGGTACTCTGCTTTTCTCCCACAGCTCAAAGACATGCAGATTAGGTTAACTGGAGTTCCCAAATCGCCTGTAGTCTGTGTGTGTGTTCTACAATGGATTGGCACCCTGTCAAGGTCCTGTCTATGATGAGATAAGACAAAGTCTCCTGGGATAGAGACCTGGTCCCCCGACCATGTACAGGATATGATATGAATTAA
>JAQMYL010000013.1:7340677-7363594 GCA_030014365.1 Clarias pachynema | reverse complement strand
TCTATTATTCTTCTTAATAGACTTCTAGATTATATATATATATATATATATATATATATATATATATATATATATATACATAGAATGAGAAATTATAAGGGCAGCATAATTTCAAGTGTGTATGATGTATATGTACAATTTAACACTCACACATATACACACACACACACCAATGTAAACACATGAACATTTTAAATGTTGTACCGGTTGCATTGTTGTATTTAAATGTGTCTTTTTTTATTGTCCTAAATGTTGCGCGTAAACTGACTGACAGCATCTCCTTAAAGAAACGGGGTTAAGAAATACATATCGTATCGATCCATTTTTTAAAGAATGCATGCTATTATTATAGTCTCATATCGGTAAAAGCTGCCCTGCCCTTTGTCTTAACTATATATTTTGCCCACTGTGTGCATACCATTAACATTTTCTATGTAACCGTGTCTTTTTTCCCTCACTCTCTCCTTTGTGTCTCCTTCTCTTCCTTCCTATTTTTGTCACTCTCTCTCTCTCTCTCTCTCTCTCTCTCTCTCTCTGTCTTCCTTGCTCTCGTTCCCTCTCTGTGTCTCTCCCGCTCTCTCTTCATGCT
Organism: Clarias pachynema; assembly: GCA_030014365.1. NCBI lineage: Eukaryota > Metazoa > Chordata > Actinopteri > Siluriformes > Clariidae > Clarias > Clarias pachynema. The sequence goes on along the minus strand of JAQMYL010000013.1, from coordinate 7,363,005 downwards.
GATGTGCAGCCTCCTACAGAGATTCAAGTATGACTCATTTTCTTTTCATTACCTACATCATCAGCTCACAGTTCTGTCTCCTGTCTCTTCTCCTGTCTCTTCTCTTCTCTTCTCTTCTCTTCTCGTCTCTTCTCGTCTCATCATGCCAGATTATAAGAAAATATCCTATTAAAGCTACAGTATGTAAGATTTTCATTTTTCGGTAAAATAATGTTTTTAAAAAATCATCATTAATTCAGGAAAGAGGGGGAAACACCTGTGTAATATCATGTTCCTGAGGTGCTTGTAATCATAGATTGCTGCGTCTGTACTGTAAGTCTGCGCTGTCGACTTGGATCCGACATGAAATTTGCACGCATAAGTCATATGCGTGCAGCGATATGTCATCATGTCCCAACTTTGAGACGAGAAAGAAATCAGACTACACACACACACACACACACACACACACACACACACACACACACACACACACACACACACACACACACACAAAAAAGATATTACACTATAAGAGGAAAATGATCCTTACAGAGTGGAATCGTTTATTTGTCCTCTAATTTGGTGTGAATCTAGTGAGTAATAGATTACACTTGTGCAGTTATTCCCTTGTGAATTTGTTGAGCTAGACAGCTCATCATGCGTCATGGCTAACTAGCGGTTTTCTGGATTTGTTAATGATTGCTCTAATATTGAATATTGAGGGTCTAATAATATTTAATATCGAAGGTTTAGGAGAACAGAACTTAATAACGCTTTTTACACTTGCCCCGCCCACAATCCCAAATTCTCATGTCATGTATGTGATTTGTCATTTTAAGGCAAATCATGACATAAGTGGTAATCAGTGGTAATAATAATAATAATAATAATTTTCTATATTTAATATTTGCCCAGCAAGTGTAGTTTATTTTCTGACAGTTTTATTAGCGGGAAAATGTCAAGTGAATTAAATATCGTGTCTTTACAGTAATGCAACAGCCCTGGGGATGTTCACAAGACTTGAGGAATAGCACACACTTTTCATTTCATCTAGAGCTCATACTGAGGCGAGGCTAAACCGAGGTGTTGTTAATCAGGCAGTTTACGGTAGTTAAAATACAGTGTCAAGAGGTTTTCCTTCTCTTCTCTTCTTTTTTTCTTGGTTATTCTCATAACACTTCTGTAACTCTGTGAGTCATAAATACTTCAGCTGTATTCCAAACTCCACTTGCATTCTGTAGCTTTAATATCATCAGTTTCAAATCAGAATGAAATAAATGCAAAATAGCTAAGCATCCGTTGTTGTTTTTTTTCGTCCTCAGAGGGCATGCTGAACAACACGCGAGATGCGAGCGTCATGGACACACTTCCGCTCAACGGCAACCATGGCAACACCTACAGCGACTACCTCACATATGGCTCGTCCTCACCAACTACATTGGAGAAGAAGATCCTGAAGGAGCTGACAGCCAACTACGCATCCACCTACCACCCCAACGCTAAGCTTGCCAACCACGTCGCCAACGGAGGCGTTCCGAGTCCGGCGGGTACGGCAGGCATCAACCTCGATGACGAGAACGCCGCCGCTGTTGCGCTGGGGATGTCCAGAGAGGATGAAAACAACGCCCGCACAGCACTGAGCTTGGAGATCATCAGGGAGGAGTCTCAGGCACCTCTCCTCCCGCCAAGACCTCCACCTCCAGACGGCCACCCGCCTTTACACACGTTCTCCGCCCACCGGCGCCTTCCGCAGGAGAATAATGAGAGTTTCTTCCCTCTGCTGAAGAATGAGACGCACTCATCTCATGTGCTCAGAGACTCGTTATACACCAGCATGCCGACACTCACCGACCACCCGCATGATAGCGCCGACATGAACAACATCCGCGACGAGGACGACGACGAGGAGGAAGACGAGGAGGAGGAAGAAGAGGAGGAGGAGGAGGAGGATGAGGAAGGGAGCGAGCTGCATTTGTCCAATGGGAAAGGAGTCATAGCGGAGGGGGATGATGTATACTACAAGAGCATGCCTAATCTGGGCTCGCGCAATCACATACAGGAACTGCAGAGCTATTACCACATGGGCCGCGGAGGAAGCGACGGGTTCATCGCGCCGCCGGAAAAGGACGACTCGTCGCCCGAAGAGCAGCCGCAAGACCCCTCGCACTTGGTCACGAGCTTATAGGCACGTACGCACACAAATTTGTGTGCGTGTTTGTATGAGATGCAATGCACAAGGCACGGGAACCACTACCTACTGCACTGATCAATCCCTAGAGAAACTGATAGCAGATAGCTGCCCAAAAAATAAACAAAAAAAACAATGACAGGAACCCAGAGTCAGTTAGCACTAGCAAAAAAAAAAAAAAAAAAAAAGGACCAGGTAGGGTAACTTTCAGTTAGGACTAGTACCAACAAACTCAAAATATCCAGCGTGGTTTATCAGATGTACAAAACACTGGCTCTTTTTTTTTTTCTTTTCGTGAAACCATCAGCCATTTTGAATAGCAGACTGGGGAAGAAACTGATGTACTGTCCTGACGTACTGATTGACCCTGTTTCCCTCAGAAGCCACGTGAGTCAAGTTACCTATTACGCAACTTTTTTCGCCCAACTCCCAACTCCTGTCTGGCCATAAACCCTCTGGAGTGTCCTCTGTGTGAATACAACGATAGCGTCCATATAGTTGCCATTTTAGACGATTATCTATGTTGATAGACTCCGACCTGGACCTTGAACTCATTTTGAACTATAATCCTCTACCCACAATTCCTCTAAACTTCGGGTGACGATCCTTTGCTGCACACATTCCTTCCTTCCTGTTTAACACTGATTACTGTTGTATACCAAGTATCACTTCACTTCACAAAAAAAACAAACAACAACAAAAAAAAACATCTAACCCTTAAGACTTAAGGACACGTCTTTTTTTCATACTTTTATTTTCCAGTAATATCAGTTATCGAGAGGTAATACGCACTAATAACTAAAGAAACAGGATTTCTATGTAAAATGTACAGAAGCCCTTTGCATCACATATCACGTACACCTCATTGTTTTGATATTACGTTTTTGTTTTTTTTTTCCCCCTGCATATGTGTTTTTGTGTAGAGGTAGACCAATCCCAAAGCTGTGCTGGTCAGCTGCACTTTTACCCCCAGTTACCATTAGGAGTGACCATCCAACACCGCTTCACACACACTTCCATAATTTCCAAAGCCATGCAACCACACATTTCTTATTTATCTTATTTATCATCCAGTAACCACTGTTCTGGTTTTGACCTGTTGTCCACTTTGATTTTTAATTTCATTGTCAATTTTGGCCAAAAATGAAGAAAACGATGGCTTTATGACCTGCAGGTTGAACGTGTCCAGTTCCAAACCGTTCCAATTCTCACTGATTATCTCCAAACAATTAGAGGTCACCGGATCTACCCAACATCTACAGTACTAGTGTCTAATATCTTTAGCTACCAGGTCTTTCTTGTCGTGTGTAGGGCCATCTGATTGGAATAAATGTAAGTTATCCAGAATATCTGCAAGTAAATGAACAAACTGTTAAGATTCGATGTCGCCGAAGAGAGAATTACCATGGAAACGGGCTGTTTACTCTTTCTTGACTTCCTGTAGCTTGCACATCTACGTCTTTTACGTCCCTGAGAAAAGTGACTGCGTATTTAATCCCCACAAGGTGCTTTATCAGATCTGAATTGTTGGATCATTGGTAGAGGAGAGATTTTAAATATCAAATCGGCACTGAGACCTTTTTTTTTTTTTACGGTTATTATTACCATCAATATTGTTAATATGATATCTATGGAATTATTATTTATTCTTTTCATATGCATTCGAAATTGAATGAGCTCATAACTAATATTTGTTGTAACAGTGAAAGTTGTTTGCCAACAAATAAAATGATTGAATTGATATTTAGGAGATTTTTGTCAAGGGTGAGTTTGAGTTTGTTGGTTTTTTACTGACTCCGGCTGTCAGTAGACTTTATTTTATTTTTTAATACGCTTTAATTACACTGTTTCGAAATTAGTGCATTGACACCCACTTGGTTTCTAATTTTCAGCAATCACTACAAACAAATGCATGCCTTAATCTTTATCAATGAAGGGTGCTGTGGTTTCCAAGTACTTACTGATGACTGTACAGTAAGTCTTGACAGTAGTGCATTTAGACTCACAGAACTGTTCTATTCTAGAACTGTTCTCAGAACTGCACAACTACAACTTCTGGCTTTAGAATTTGTCCAATCAGGTACACATGGAGGTGACACGGTGGTGTAGTGGTTAGCACTGTCGCCTTGCACCTCCTGGGTCCGGGTTCGATTCCCGGTCAGCCTCGATTCCTGTCTCTGTTTGCATGCTCTCCCCGTGCTTGGTGGGTTTCTTTCCACAGTGCAAAGACATGCAGATTAGGCTAGTTGCCGTTCCCAAATTGCCCGTAGTGTGTGAATGAGTGAATCCGTGTGCCCTGTGATGGATTGGCACCCTATCCTGGGATAGGCTCGAGGTCCACTGCGACCCTGAATACAGGATAAAGCGGTATAGACCATGAGTAAGTGAGGTACACATTGAGGAAGTTTACATGTCTTTTACTATTTATTTAATGCCTATATAATATAACAGTTTGCCAAATGTACTGCTGAATATAATTTAATGCTATTTAAGGTGAATTCCTCTTTTGACTTTCATTATATCAGTTACTGTATAAACCCAGTGCCAGCCTGTGTTCTTCTTAAAATATTACTCACAAATACAAAAAATATAAATATAAATGCAGCTCGTCATATTACAGGCAAACCACACAGAATTCTGTTGCTGCAGACTTTCACACGGCTGAAAACTCTGACACCAGAGCCTCCTTTCATAAATGTTAAATGCACATTCAGCGGGCTAGCCCCCAGGTCATCTGTAGAAAGTTTTTAAAACTCAAGAGGTCTTTATTAGTAAAATATTTATAAGTACTATGTGAAGACATCTGGGGTGTCCCCTCCAGGGAGTCTGTATGACATCCTGCAGCCCTAGCTGTGCCCACTGTCAGGTTTTTTCTGTTTATAACAACATGCTTTTAACCAATTAATTTTAACTATGTGGGCCAATCAGGATTAAGAATTAGCCACCACTCATACAGTACATGAGGTCCAAATTATTATTAATAATTTTTTCCTGCACTGGGACTGTTATGAAATGCCACTGAAGAATGAAGTTCTTAACTAAAACGATTTGGTCAAAACTTGTTTACGAAAACAATGAAAGGGAACTTAAACCTCAACCCTGTTGCTACAAATGACAGTATGTCTCAAGATTGAATATGGAAAACAAGCAACAACAAAAAAAAAAAACACATAATACTGTACTGTATGACCTCCAGTAAATCACTGTGGAGTGACCCTTTCATGCACCATGTCTGCACTTACAGATTAGCTTTTTTGCGACCAACAGAATTTGTTTAAAGATTATTTTCCATTCTCAGTTATGAAGGCTTAAATAAATGGCTCTAACCAGTTAATCAAACTACATATTTTTAATATGTCAAGTATATTGTCATGTTTTAAGACTAATAATTATAATCAATATCTAATATTTTTTTTATAAACTTTGTTTTTTTTCCCACAATTCCTGGTGTATATTGCTTTCCACATAAGTGATATTTAGAAAGTCAAATTTATTTGGCAAGCAATTATATAGAGTAAAGAAAGAAAGAAAGAAAGAAAGAAAAAGAAATCCAGCCAATCAGTTTTTTCTAATGCATGCATGAAAGGTTTAAATTGCTAGTCAAGAGGACACTATTTATTATTTGATGTAAAATTCATGGATGATATTTGCAGTGGCATAGAGTTGAGTGCACGTCGATCTCCAGCAGTGTGCATTAGTTAATAGGTGAGAGGACTTCACAAGTCCAAAATCATTAATAATTACTTCCTTGATTGACACACTGATACATTTTTAAATCTCATTGTCATTAAATATCAAACTTTTAACGTGAGCGCCCTGTGACCTGTCGCATAGTGAACCCCTCCAGTGTTTCTTGCATTAAAATTTATATAAATTACTCTTTAGCCAAACAAAAAATGAAATGGGAAACTCCATTTCACTCTGGTGATGTTTTTGGAAGTTTTACATGCTTGGCTTCTTAGTCTTTAAATTCCCTATTGAGATTCTACAGAACCCAGGAACCATATGCTCAAAGAGTCCTGAGGCTAAAAAAAATAACTTCAGGCTAATTAACACTAAAATTCATGGCTTGTTCATGGAAACGAATGCAGGAAATGATGTTAATTAAGTGAACCTTAAAGCAAAGCATTCATTTTCTATCTTTTAATAGCAAAAAGTTTTTTTTTTTATATTTCATTTCAAATTAAGTTTCTTATTTTATTTAATTGCAGAGCTCATTTTATTTAAGTTGTTTTTTATTTGGAAATTATGTGACAGGCACAATTGAATCAAATGCTTTAAAAAAAAAAAAAAGGAAGAGAATAAAAATGTAATATATGTTCTTTAAAAAAACTTTTTTTAAGTCATTATCACAAGATTTCTTTTTTTTTTTTTTATGGATTTTTTTGTCTTTTATTCTTGTCATTAATTTATAATTAAAGTTGTAATTATAAGAAAATTACCCAGTTTAAACCTCTTATATAATTCTACACATAATACTATGAAGATTTGTTTCAGAGAATACTTTTTCCTGGGTTCGTTTTCTGGGGCACTAGTTGCTCAGATGCTTGAGGCTGTGGGTTGCTGATCAGAGGGTCAGGGGTTTGAGGCCCATTACGGTTTGGTCCTGGAGCCTGAAGTCTTTTAACATTATGCCCCATACAATGTGCAGTTGTGACAAGAAGGACATTGGTGTAAAATCTGTGCCAAGATAAAAGGGACAAAGTCAAAAAAACAAAAAAAAAGACTACTTGTGTGACTACTGATGTGTTCGATTTTATTGCAAAGTACTTCCAAAGTAGCTGATATAACTTTAAAACCAGATTTTCTTTTAGGTTTAGAAACTGCTTTTGCTTTGAGTGATTACCATTTTTTAACCACTTACTATCCATATGGTGTGTTCATCCATTTCAATAAGGTCTTCAATGAATTACACTTTGAATATTTGCCCGGTACCAGGAGCGTAAACATGCTGTAATTACGTACTATTGATTGCCACGTCTCACCGTGCAAACACACCTGTACTGTCTGCAAACACACAAATGTCAGTCACCCAGTGTGTAAATGTGTATGCATGTGTTTCTGAGAATATTCCGGACAAAATGTTACTGCGTTCATGAATATTTAACAGTAATTTTGACAGACACTCGAGTCTTTTGAGAAGATTTTTTTTCCCCATCTTCAAGAGGAATGTGGAGCTAGACTGCATTCTCCTGAGGTCCATCCTGCCTTTGACTGGTGAGTGTGTGCGTGTGGGTTTCGTATGCACCACGACAGCACATTTTGAAGAGTTGAAGGCTTTTGAGACATGAGTCATTTAACAATCTGCCTCCCATACCCATACAGAAAAAGAAAGTGCATCATCTTTAAAGGCAAAATGTAAAGTATTAAAGGAGTTGTGCTCCATGTGCTGGAGTAGGAAAGAAACAGACCTTTCACCAGGTTTCCACAGCTGCCTTCTTCTTCTCATTCAGAACCGAATGGAATCCGATCTCGTCTCAACATATACCGTCCACTATAATTTTGTTTGGTATTATTTACTTGCTTTCGCTGACTTTATTTACTTACCTACTTACTTTCTTACTTAATTTACATTCCATTTGCTGCAGTTTGATCTGATTACGCTGAAATGATACGAGTCCCTGAACTCCCCATAAGCTGGATCTAAATTAGTATCACCCAGTGTCTTATCGTCATCTCCCAGTTCATTTCTGATATCTAGGGACCTCCATACTCAGCTGAGATTCAGAAATTGAGTTTAGTTTAAATGGCTGGATAGACAGATGAAAGCATTAGAGAATAACCTCCGGGTTAATTAAATAGCTAAAATAATATAGCTCAGAATATAGGTTTTGGAATCGATTAGCGCTGTCTATAAAATTCTCCGACATTGTCCTCTAACAAAAGGAGAGATGAAGGATATATTATATTTGAAGCATGATAAGGATATTAGAGTTTATTAAATGACTGCATAAACAAACAGGGACATCTAATCCTGCTTATCTTTAGCCGCTGAACATAAAAAGATAAGAAAGCCCGAGCTTGTTGTTCACTTGTGAGTGAAGTCGCACTGAGTAATAATGCAATGGAAGCTTTTTAAAAAAAATAAAATAAATTTATGCACATTATTGTAACACCAGGTGGTCGACTGCATTACAGATATTGAGTGGCCTTTTGGGTAATTGTAGAGTACTTCCTAGTTAGAAATGGAATTTTAAAAAAATTTCTAACAAAGACAAAAATAAATGCAAAATGAAAATAAAAATGTAAACATTCCGAAATGTATTCTGAAAAAAAGAAAAAGAAAGAAAGAAAAAACACTGGTCATGCTGATGCTTTGTCGCTTTGCTAGAAATCCTTTAAAAATGAATGGTCACCTGTCTCTTTGCCGCTTGCTCGTCTGAGCGTACAGTAAAAACCCCCCATCGTTAAGGCTTACTAATGGATTTCATAGTGGAGTTCATCAATTATTGAGCAGCCCTGAATGTCCGCAGATGCAACCCATGATGATGCTGCAGGTAGTATTGTTGTCAGCCTTGATGTTTGGAGTTCAGCAAGCTCTGAACACTAGGCTGGGCTGCAAACCAGTTAGTACAGTTTCTAGACACAAGTCAAAGCGCAAACACAGTTATGAGAGTAAAAAACTCACTTTATTTTCTACACTAATGCACTTATCCCAGTGTTTCACTAGTGCTTGCATATTATTTCATCATGGTAGAATGTTTTCAGAGTACACCAGAGCCATGATTGGACTGCTTTCTAAAATTCTGGCCTTAATGGCCCAAACATGTGGAAATGGCTTGGAGTGAGGTCTGGACTGTACAGGGGATGTGTCAATCACTCCCAGCCCAAGTTCCTGTCTTGGTGAATGATTGTGTGTTGAAATGTTATCCATCGATTTTCAATGGATGGATCAGGTGTTCCATTCACTGAAAGTTCATGGGAACGACCGCAGTCAGCTCCGAGCCACCTCGTCATTCTTTAAAATGTATGCAAGTTGCTAGGGTCATCACTGTAATGTGCTCAAAGTCTTCTGTAAATGTCAACCTTTATTCTTTGCTCAAGTCCCGGTTTGACTTGAACGCCCCCAAACTCCCCCTTCTACATCAAGTAGTTTACATTCCAGGTAAAAGAGTGTTTCTGAAAGGGTGACAGTTTTGTTGAGAAATTAAAATCCTGGGTGTGTTGTACCGAACAACACTTGTGCTTTATGTTGCAAAAGGACCTGCCAGTCTCCTGTCTTAATGTCACTACCTGTCCATTAGACTGTCACAAGATGCTAATATTTACAATGAGGTACTTGCAAAAGGCTGTCTCCATGAGCAGTGGATGTAACTCCTTCATCAAACAGTGTGTCAACCATCCACGTTAATGAGACTCTTGAGTAGTGCCTCAGCTCTCTCCATGGTGTGTTATGTGAGTCTGACATAAATGTGATAAATCTGTGAGTCAGATACACTAAACAATCTGAGACTGGTACAGAAATGTACAGTATGTAGGGCTTTACTTTGGTTGCATATCGAATAACCTTTGAGTAATTTCCTTCTTGAGTAAAGGAGACACAACTTTCTTGTTAGGGCAGCAAATGGCTGACCTGAGCAAGCTATAAACGCACAATAGTCTAGGTAAAGTGATTTTGCACAGGGGCACTCTGCGGCATGAGCAGGCTAAATTTCTTCCCTAATTCCCCACTGGACATATGGTACAATGCCCGATTTAGGTCGGATGGTTTCTTCACTGGTGTCATCATAGCATTTCTTCAGTTTCCTTTGAACCGGATTAGTATGTGAGAATGAAAGGTGAAGAAAAGTGCCTTAAGAGGATTTAAGCACTATTTCTGGTTAATACGGGAAATGAATAGCGTCTCCTCAAAGCAGTGTTTCCGCTCCTCTGTGCTGCTTTAATGGCTAGGAGTTCCTGATTACCCATATTGTCATTTCTCTCAGCGGGACCTATTTTCCATGTATACAGCACACAGGGGTGGAATTTGGCTGGTCTGTGTACTATAATAGCTCCAGCGTTCGTTTCTCTGAGTCATCTCCGCTGCGAAGGACAGTAGGTGATTAGAGGGCCTAAGAATGGGGATGCTAGTAAAGTGCTGCTTTGAATTTGATTTTAAGCAGTGTTGTGAAGGAAGTTGGGACAATGCTCAATCCTTGAATGAACCATGGTCAAAGGTGGAGGACCCAAGAAATAATATGGTATGCTAATTCATTTACTCCACTGCATCTTGTCCAAAAGCCTTGGCGAAAGGTATGAGGTCTGGATGCTGTACTGTACTACAGATCAACATCTGCTAGCTTACTGCATGTCTAGTCTGTTTCAGCTAGCCGGTGTTAAGTAACTTGTCTGTTTGATGGATTTTGCAGAATAGGCCTGGAGGTATTGGATATTTTCAACGTTCATTATGGGCAGAAGTGACAGATCTTGTGATGGTAGGTGCCTTTCACTCGACCTCTCACTAAACCCACCACAGCACCACTCCTGTTAGTCAGTCCTTCACCTTACCTGACACAGTCTGTAGTTCTTTCAAAGCAGCGGTTCTCAGCTCCAGTCCTATCTGGTTTAACTAATCAACTAACAGCCTTTACTTATTTGAAGTGGGTGTGGTAGACCAGGGAAAATCTGCAGGGTAGAGGCTCTCCAGGAATAAGGTTCAGATTTCTGATGGTTACTATGTAGGATAGGATAGGACAGGATAGGATAGGACAGGACAGGATAGGATAAGATAGGACAGGATAGGATAGGATAGGATAGGATGACTCTAAACAAGAAAATAATACAGTGACCTATTTAAACTTTAGCCACGATACTGTGGGAATGAAAAAGATATGGTAGTTAGCAGGGCTGGTAGCTTTAGCCACATGAAGCTGCTTCAGACTCTCCTGCATCAATCCTTGTGCAACCCATCACAAAACTTGTAATGTAGCAGAGCAACGGGTATCGTTAATGTACTGTGACTGAACACAGGCTTATTCAAGCAAAGCAAAACAAGCCGCGCTTCTATTCTGCAAAAGAAACTTGATGCAGGTGAAGAACTATAAGTATGGCCATTCGGGTAGTGAAAGCCACTTTAATGTGTTGTTTCATAGCCTGTGATGGGAGTATGCTTTAGTGCACAGAGGTGAATACCCCAGGCAAGACGTTTATTGCCTTATTTTCAGCACCAAAACAGAACAATTTTTTTTCCTTGCTGTTTTGGAGCTTCTGGCTTTGGGTGCACTATGGTACAGCTTAATATATGTACAGTATTTACATTGCATATCCTCAACCAAACCTGCTAAAAATGGGGATGTCCTTAGGTTGTTAACCAGTTAGATGGAGGAATCATTAGGCCACCATGGTCTTACCAATTCCCTCCTTTTAGCCAGCTCTCCCCTATTACATGCCAACTACCAACTGAAGAATGTAGCACACTCAGAAGGAAGTGTTATCTATCCTGCTCATACGCCCACAATTGTCTTATGTGCTTGTACTTGACAGAGGAAGACAGAGTGTGTCATCCGTCTCACCTAGCCAGCACCGGATGTTTTGCTCTCTTTATTCCCAGGCCAACGGTGACTGTGGCGTCATAAGGATTCGAACATGTGATCGCTCAAGGCTAGGGTGAATGGTTTTTGTTGTTCCACTCAGTGTGCACTGGTGTCCTTCAGCATTAAGCACTCTGTGTCCTGGGTACACAAAATCAGTGCACTTTAAGGAGTTCTTCACCCCTGAGAGTTAGGTCAAGTCATTAGAATGCCCGGGTCAAGGCAGACACTTAACGTACATGAAACTGTCCTTCCATTGGGGAAGGGATTCATCAATGACACTCATTAGTTGTGTAGTCTGAAATGAGGAATGGACTGTATTATAAACAGTACAACAATCTCCCTTTTTGGGGTGGGAGGGATTGCAACACTAGGTTTAGCAGACAGCTACAGAATAGCATGTCTGATTTGTGTTTGTTTTAGAAAAAGGGGTGCACATAGGCAGACTTGCAATTGTTCCTCAGTACTGGTGGAAAATCCATTGGAATTGTTAACTCAGGCACCCAGGCGCTTTGCTTGACATGAGGCCATCAGTTGTGTTGAATTCTTCTATAACAAGAGAGAATTGACAGGGTGGTTAGAGTCCATGTGTGGAGGCGTTTATTAAGTTTGTCCTGCAAATACAGGCTATGGCATACAATCCTAATCACAAATTCATAGCTTTCAATAATGTATTTGAGGCACTGGCAGGCAATGTTCAGAGATGATTAAAAAGTGCTATACACATCCATAGTCAAGCATAAGAGACTTCAAGAGTCCAAATGTGGTTTTGAACATCATGTACTGTAACAAGCAACAGGTCTCATACTAGAAGTACAGTTATATGTATAATATTTTATCAGTCCTTTCTGTCTTAGTTGAGTTTTACATTTACAGCATTTGGCAGACACCCTTACGCTTTTAGCCCATTTTACAGCTGAGCCAATGAGTGCTACTGTACGGGTCTTGCTCAAGGGCCCAACAGTGGTGCCGGGGTGTGAAGCTGGGACCTTCTGATCAGTGGTCCTACACCTTATCCACAGAGCTACCCTCCAGTTTGGAGTTCTGAGCAATTAATTGCTCATTAAACTTTTTTTAATGATGTCTATTACCATTTTTTCAAGCATGAGTAATGGTATAATTATATTAATATAATGGCTATAATTTTAGACATATTCACATGCAAAGTAACCTAGATTTGACTTAAATGGAAAATAATGATGTCTATAAGGGTACTGCGTCAACCATCATAACGTGTCATGGTTTCCCCTGAGTGTGGTGCTTACTGTATGTTGACATTCGTCCTGGACTTCAGTTCCCAGTATCCATTGCACTTCACCTGTCACAGTCACATTTTGTCAGTGGTGTTCAGCTGCTCCTTGATTACTTTGGTTAGTCTGTTTGTGTATCAGTTTGACTTTTGTCTTTCGCCTTTTGCTTTTCTGCTTACAATGGTTGCAAAGAGTGAGTATTTAAGATAGTGTCGGCTTCCTGTGTGCTGGCCCCAGTGTGTCATTATTAAACACAACCCAATTTTATCCGAATTGTGCTTTTAACAATGGATATGTTCTCATCAGCGAGGCATTTCCTGCCACGGAAGAGTACATGATATATATATATTTTTCCCTACAATTTTGTATAAACTCCTGGGAGTTGTGTGTGAAAATCCCAGAGATTAGTAATTTCCGAAATACTCAAACCAAGCAAAACAAAGTGTTTGGCACCAACATCCAGGTCTTCATCCATTTATTCGTTTAGCCATGACCTTAAAACCACTACAATCACACTTATCAAGGTTGAAAAACAGAGAACTGTAAGCATCAATTTTCCAGCTGATGGTTGACTTTTGAATTTTTTCTCGGTCGACGTTTCAGTTCCATACCCTTAATACTGTTTCTCTCGTAGTGATGAATCCATATCTCGCAAGCTTTCACCTTCTTTACAGTGTTGGTCCGAAGTTTGTTGGCAGATATCATACACTTCTGTTTACGCTCTTCCATGAGTTGTTTTGGCACCTGGTCCAATCTCAGACCCAAAAAAAACGTATCTCTGCACGCTGATCTTCTTTCATGGAAATCACAAGTGGAGCATCCATTTTTACTCGCACCAAAGTTACAAATGAACTAATGTAACACATACACACCTGCACAGGAGAGACTACTGTAAGGAGACAGTGGGATTGATCGGAAAGCGCTGACAAGACGGTGCGGCCAACAGAAGTTTTAATATAGCTGGAGTGCGGGTAAATATTCGGTTCACCCTTGTTTATACATTCATACTGTATGATGCTAAAAGGCCATTCACTGCATCATCAAGTGCTGTGTTAACAACTTCTTTACTGCATATACATAAAATGTCATTAATATAATGAATTAAAGAGAAAAAAAAGATTTTTAGCTTTTTTGTTTTTAGGCACGCTTACCTGTCTTATCTATCCATCTACAGTATCACAGGAATATGAGAACTACAGGACGAAATAACAAATCAGGGGCATAAACGCAAAACACCAGACAAATAAAGTAATTTATTGAAATTAATTGAAATGTGAACAAATGTTTAACTGCGACAGGCTGGGAAGTGCCTAAAGATACAATAAAAAAATTGGTGGTTTATGTAACAACCTCAACAGCAGCCTCATTTCCCCTCTCGTCTGTTTGAACCACACAGCATTCAGCATCAGCAGTCTACTAATCACCGGCCTGAACATCTGTCATCATCTGCACCTGTTTCTGACTGGTTCATGCCTTAGTGAAGTTTTTTATGCTTGAATGGTTCATACTGTAGGTCACTGTGCGGCTTAACAAACAAAAAACATTCCTGTGAAACTGAGAAAATGAGAGACTAAACCTTTCTAACTCAACATGCATGAAAGTCTGTCTCCTTGGAAGCAAAATATGGAGAAATAAGTATGGCTCAAAACTTTTGCACTGCACTGTATTTCAACATAATCACTTCTAATGGGTTTGAAGGTGGGGGTTTGCTTTAACATTTAAAGCTGGTGCATTGTCTCTGATTACACAGGTGTATTTGTTTGTATTTAAAAATGCCAAAGTAATTTGGGAAGCTTGTGAAAAAAAAAAAAAAATCCAATAATGCCTTATAAAGCTAACTTGTAAACAACAATTAGAGCAGATAAAAAAGTATGAGGTGAAGCCACAACATTGTCGCATGCTCAGCTCAAAAAAGTTGCCCTATAAGTTGCAAAGAACGAAATAAAAGTTAAACCTTTTTTATTTCTTTATACCTTATTGACTCATAAATCAGAACGTGAATGAGTGTTATTTGTCATTCAGAAGTGAGAAAAGGACAGGCTGCACTTTTCCTTTATGTTGTATTGTTATTTAAAGTTCAACAAACTCCAAAATTTTATTCTCTTTAGGATTTAGGAAGTGCTGGGTAACCATGGAGACGGACACAGCAGGAGATCACATCACAAGCAGAGTTATAACAGGACTGAGACCTGCTGCCAACAAGGCTTCTTATGGTGTGTGTGTGTGTGTGTGTGTGTGTGTGTGTGTGGTCGATGACACCTGACTTTTATGAATATAAAACTTAAAAGATAAAGCATATGATGCATTCATTATCAGCAAAGATTGAGAGAGTGTGTGTGTGTGTGTGTGTGTGCCTGTGTTTTGACCTTGTGGGGACATTTGGCGGCTCATGAGGAAACCGTTTTTTTTTTTTCCTTCAAGAAAATAAAAGAGCAAAAATTGGTGCCTGAGGTTAAAGTGAAGGTTTAGGTTTAGTGAGGCATAGCATATGGCTCATTAAATCTAAATATATGGGGGCACAGTGGCCTTGTACCTCCAGGGCTGGGGTTCGAAACATGCCTCCGGTCTGTGTGTGTGTCCATGCTTTGAAGGTTTGCTCTTCCCAAAGACATGTGTTCTAAGCTGATGGGTGCTTCCAAAGTCTTTATAGACTGTGATTGGATATGTGTGTGTGTGTGTGTGTGTGTGTGCCCTGCAATGTGTTGTCACCAGAGGTGGGCAAAGTACACAAATCCTGAACATGTAAAGATTCTCTATGGCAAATATTACTCAAGTAAAAGTAAAAGTTCTCCATTTACATATAGACTTGAGGAAAAGTAAAAAAGTGGTCACCTTGAAAACGACTTAAGTATTTAAAATACAGGGTTTACATTCTCTCACAGATGGATTTTTCATAGTAAACCCTCAAGTCTCCAGGCCCCCTGCGACCCTACACAGGATAAGTGCTAAAGAAATTAAACAAATTCTCAGGTCTCATGCAGATCCGTTGTAAACGTGTGTGTGTGTGTGTGTGTGAGATTATATTAAAATGCACAGCAGACAGACAGACCTTTAATGTCTCTCTCTCTTCCTCTTCATTTGCCTTCTTTGTCATCCATATCCTGCTTCTTTTGCTTCCTTGATCCCCCCCCCCCCTCCCCTCCCTCCCTCCTCCTCCTCCTCCTCATCTTCATGGCTTGTGAATTGTTGACACACTCTCTGTGGATCTGCAAAGACCTCATCTGACTTTTAGATGTAATTTAAAAGCCATTGAGACGTATAAGATGGAACATGCGCCGTTCATTTACTTTTTACTAGCACAAGACGGAGGAAGAGATTGTGTGTGTGTGTGTGTGTGTGAGAGAGAGAGAAAGACTGTGCCTCTCATTATGCCTCTAACTATGACATGGAAATATATGGAAATATATATACATATATACAAATAAAATTGCTCTACCATGAATCCTAAGATGAGTGATGATCTAACAGGTACATTACACTCATTATGCAAAATTGTTAACAAACACAAACTTCACAAAGCCTTCTCCTGTCCTGAGCCAGACTAAGCACGCCTTCAATGTTTAATTTTCTGTTCGAAAATATACTTACTGTACCTTAACGCCTTTAACTTCCTCCCAGTGCTGGTGCTCTGCTTTATTGTCCCTTTTCGCCATATAGTGAGTCACTTTAACAGCGGCGATATATTAACGCTACACAATTTGCATAAGTTTATCATCGCCTTCAGGCAGTACAAAAAATGAAAATGCGTCGCATGCCATTTAACGGCTCTGTTCCTCTCCACTCTCTCTTTCTTCTCTACTTCTTTTTCTTCCACCTCAATTTTCTCCTGTTTTTCACGGCTGTCATAGTGATTTCAGCTCAGCTGTCATGACACATTTCTTATACCCAACCTGTAACCAAGAAACAGTGTTCAAATATATATATATATATATATATATAACTTTATATTTATAATTTCTTAATCACAAAATATTCGAAACACTTAAAAAAAAAATATATATATATATTAAGAAATTATAAATATAAAGTTATATTGGTCATGTTGTGCTAAATACAGTATGTCAAATATGGCATTACATATAGTACAGTGCAAAAGCCGCGACCCTCCTTCATTTGTTCATATTTTACTTCCAAAAAGCCAGACTTTCTTATATTTTAATATAGTCTTAGGCTTCCTGACTCTCTTTTTTGGCAAGCTTTTGGTTTTTGTTTTCAGTCCAGTACCTGTACCTGACCAGGTTAAGATGAATGTGTTTAATCCACACAGGTGTAGTGGTTAGCACTTTCGCCTTGAACCTCCAGGGTCTGGGTTCGATTCCCGGCCAGGCTCGATTCCCGTCTCTGTGTGCATGGAGTTTGCATGTTCACCCCGTGTTTGGTGGGTTTCCCCCGGTACTCCGATTTCCTCCCACAGTCCAAAGATATACAGGTTAGGTTAATTGGTGTTCCCAAATTGCCCGTAGTGTGTGTATGTGTGTGCCCTGCGATGGATTGGCACCCTGTCCAGGATGTACCCCGCCTCGTGCCCTAAGCCTCCTGGGATAGGCTCCAGGTCCCCGCGACCCTGAATACATGATAAAGCGGTATAGAAGATGACTGAGTGATCCACACAGTGACCTATGAACCATTCAAGCATTAAAAAAACCTAACTTAAGGCATGAACCAGTGAGAAACAGATACAGATGATGACAGATGATCAGGTCAGTGATTAGTATACTGGTGATGCTGAATGCTGAGTGGTTGGAAGAGACGAGAGGGAAAATGAAGTTGCTGCTGAGGTTGTTACATAAAAAAAGGTCGGATGCAGGCAGCCGAGCTGACGTTGGTTAATGCTTTTATTCTTTTTTTGTGAAAACTTGTCTCTCATGGAGCAGATTTCACATAAATCTCCAGCATTTCTCTACAATGTAGAAAATAAAAATCCAAACTTGTGTCCAATTCTTTGACTTTTGACACATTTTGATGGTGTCAAAATATAGTGGTTAGCACTGTGGCCTCACACCTCCAGGGTCTGGGTTCGATTCCTGCCTTGGCTCAGTTTGCAAGGCAGGTTTCCCCTTGGTTTCCTCCCCTTGGTTTCCTCTGGGTACTCTGGTTTCCTCCCACAGTCCAAAGACATGCAGATTTAAAAATCCTAGTGCTAGAATCCTAAAATCCCTGTAACCTGCTTCCAGTTGGAGATCTCGGGTGGTCTGCTGGGGATGCATGTGGTGACTGGGGACCTCACCTGTTTCCACTTTACCATGAAGACGGTCGTGTCCTCCTGATGCAGACAGCTGTTAAGCACTGGTAACTGCAGTCGCTTAATAGTTCAGGACTTTTCATTTCCAACAGTTTTGTACCTGAGCCTTTATATTCTTTTACAATCTCCTGTTACAATGAACCTCCAGCCTTATAACTGCAAAACAGTATGACTGCAAAACAAAAATCCCTGCTATCCATTTTGATGAGTTCCCTGTTGAGTCTGGTTCCTCTCAAGATTACTTCCTTGAGAGGAACCTCAAGCCAACCTTTTGCCATCTTGGGCAGTTTTTCCTTACCACCGTTGCCCTCGGCTTGCTCATCAGGGCAATCTGATCATTCTGACTTTTACACACGTTCTCACACATTTCCGTAATTTTCTTTTGAATCTGTAAAGCTGCTTGGCAACATTGACCATTGTTAAAAGTGCTACACAAATAAAATGTTCGCGTTCTCAAATTGCTCATACCGTGTGAGTGTCCTGCAATTGATTGGCTCTCTGTCCAGGGTGTACCCCATCTCGTGGCCAAAGTCACCTCATACTCAAAGTCTCCTGGGAAATTTTTTTAAGGAGCCTTCACAATGGGACAGCCTCCATCGCTGCACCTTGATTTAATCAGCATATAATTCAAACGCATCCTTTGAAGTAAGCCTTCCGTGAATTGAGACACACCTATTTGGCTTGAACCAGTCTAGCCGTTATCTCATCAACAATTTATTTATTTTTACCAAAAGATGAACTGCATAGCATTGATTTGGTCTCAGTGCAGTGGCAGCAAGTGAACTGTTCTCAACGTTGCTATGTTGGAAGAAGGAAAAATGGGCAAGCATACTAGTGAGTTTGAAGAGGGTCAGGGCCAGATAAAACAAGATGTAAGGATCAGAACTGGACCAGGGAGCAATGAAGAAGGTGACCTGGCCTGATGAATCACGTTTCCTTGGGGTTACCTGGGCAAGAGATGGCAGCAGGATCCGCTATGAGAAGAAGGCAAGTCAACAGAGGCAGTGGGATGATTTATGCCATGTTCTGCTGGGAAACCTTGCGTCCTGGCATTCATATGGATACTACTTTGACACCTACAGTACCACCTACATAAACAAGTACAAACCTTCATGGAATCTGTATTACTTGATGGCAGTGGCCTCGATTACACGCCAAAAATGGTTCAAGTCTGAGGAATGCAACAATGACCTTGAGGTGCTGCCTCCAAATTCTACTAGAATCAAATCGAGCATACTGTATGTTGGATGTGATGGAAAAACAAGTCTGGGATCCAAGGAGGCCTACAGGACTACGGGACATTTGCCAGATCCCACAGCACACCAATTTTCAGAGGTCTAGTGGAGTCCATGCCCTCGCCGATCAGGGCTGTTTTGGCAGCAAAATTCTATCCTAATAAATACTAGGTTTATGGTGAATATCCATATAAAGAATATTCTCTTTCTCGAACCTGATAGTATATTTAACCTGCATTATCTCATTCATTATTTGTCTAACTGTGTGTGTGTGTGTGTGTGTGTGTGTTCTGCTACATATTGCAAAAGGCACAAAAATAAGTCTATTCCCAAGTGAATGATAGGAAGGACACTATTGTTATTAGAGTTTTCAACATAAAAAGAGTCTGCAACTAGGTCTGAATCAAAAACCCACTCGCTATGAGTCAAGCTCACACAAACACACAAACACACGCACTCGCATATATATACACGCTCACGCACATATCAAAATTTTACACACTGACCCATGTGTGCCGTCTCTAAGGAAAAGGGATTTAACCTCGAAAGTGAGAGGCGCTTCTTATCATCCTGGTCTAGTTTCCATGGAGATTGATCTTTAACCTGTTGCCGTGCCTGTTGGGTGGTAGACACGTTCTCAAGGGGTTAAAGGTCACGATGTGTGGTGATGCGCTGTGATTCGAAATGATCAGAAGATCAAAGGAAATTATGAATAAATTATGGAACACTGTAGGGTGAATAGAGTGTGACAAAGAATATCAAATTTAAACTCCATTACAGTTATTGAGATCAAGTTAATCTGTGTGTGTGTGTGTGTGTGTGTGTGTGTGTGGTGGGGTACTTATTTCTTCTTTCACCTTCGATAAATTCATTCCTGGACAGGTTTATAATGAATCCACATGGACATAGTGGGAAATGTCCCTGTCGGTGTGTGTTAGTGTGTGTGTGTTAGTGTGTGTGTGTTACAGTGCTGTCCAAATGTATTGGAACGACAAGGCCTGATGTTTTTTCCAAGTCACCAGACCTCAACCTGTGGTTGGCATACTGTTGCTAATAAATGTGTGTGTGCGTGGGTGTGTGTTTGTGTACTGTATGTGTGTGTGTATGTGTGTATGTGATGTCATTGTGCTATTGTTGTGTGTGTGTGTGTGTGTGTGTGTTAGTGCGAATGTTATGTTGTGTGTTAGTGGTGTGGATGTGATGTCATTGTGCTATTGTTGTGTGTGTGTGTGTGTGTGTGTGTGTGTGTGTGTGTGCTGAAAAAGTGCGAAAGTTTGCTATTGCTAGTTGCCAACTAGCAGGTGTCTAGCAAAACAGTGAGAATAAAATGAGACAGGGAGTTATTTTTAAAGCCTGTAGTCCTAAGCATCTGTTTCCTGTATTTTAATGAAATGGCTCACATTCTCTCTCTCTCTCTCTCTCTGAGCGCTTGTTTTTAATTTGCTAAGAAGCTAGGAGATGGATATTGGATATATATACACTGGCAGCAGAGTAGAGTGATATAGAGTGTATGGAGACGTTACTGTATCTCTCTCTCTCTCTCTCTCTCCCTATGTGTGTGTGCTCTTAGTGGTTAGCAATGTGGCCTTGCATCTCCAGGGTCGAGGGGTTCGATTCCCGCCTCGGGTCTGTGTCTGTGTGTGTTTGTATTGTATTGCATGTTTTTCTCACACTTGGTGGGTTTCCTCGGGGCACTCCGGTTTCCTCCCACAGTCGAAAGATTAGCCCAATCTGTCTTTCCAATATTGCCTGTTGTGTGTGTGTGTGTGTGTGTGTGTGTGTGTGTGTGTGAGTGAGTGTGTGTGTAGTGTGCATTTGTGCCCTGCAATGGATTGGCACGGTATAGAAGATGAATGAATGCATCAACATATACTATGTGTGTGTGTGTGTGTGTGTGTGTGTGTGTGCATACATAACACCACATTGCCTTTAGGTATGTTTCAGCGCTTTTCACTGCAAACACACCCGGCAAATGCATTGAGAGCAACACACGTGTTCACACAATCACACTGTTTCTTCGGCAGGGCTTTTGGAGGTCAAGACTCACTGGGTGGTAAGTCTCACACACACACATGCACACACACATCTCCATGTGGGCTTCCTGCTGCTAGGGGATAACCATGGTGATGGTGTGAATTCGATTTGATGAGATCAAACTCTCACCTTCTCGCTCATGAAAATTCATGGAATTTATTATGGAGTTACTCTGATACACTGTGACAATCAGACTCTTAGTTGTTATACTACCATAGACACACTATAGTGTGTTAGATGTGTGCTGTGGCTTTTACTACGG
The DNA here is from genome assembly GCA_030014365.1 of Clarias pachynema. Lineage (NCBI taxonomy): Eukaryota > Metazoa > Chordata > Actinopteri > Siluriformes > Clariidae > Clarias > Clarias pachynema. The sequence goes on along the minus strand of JAQMYL010000013.1, from coordinate 7,341,303 downwards.
TACCTTACCAAAGAAATGTGTTTTTTTATTATTATTGTAAAATAGATTACAAAAGTCATAGTGCGTGCGTGTGTGTGTGTGTGTGTGTGTGCACAGTGATCTACAATGTAGCTAGAGTGTATTGCAATTTCATGTTCCCAGGATAGGCTGTGAATCCACTGCACTACAGCAACTATGGCACTGCTGCAGGTTTTATGTCAAATGATATTAATGTTTTCATGAAAGTTTCAAACATGTTAAATAATAAATTGAGGGCGATAATCTACGAGGGGTGTTCAAGTGAAACCGGGACTTGTGATGAACTTTCTCGTGAATGAAGTAAAACAGAAGCGCAGTATGGTGATGAGCAGTGTTGGGGGACGTTACTTTTAAAGTAAAGTAACTAATTACATTACAAAATTACTGTCATTAAAAAGTAATCAGTTACATTACTGCGTTACTTTCTGATAAAAGTACAGTGGAACCTCGGATTACGAGTAACGCGGATTGCGAGTGTTCCGCAAGACGAGCAAATATTTTTTATAAATTTTGACTTGAAAAACGAGCATTGTCTTGGTTTACGAGTACTGAGTATCATGTATCACGCATGCGCTTCTTGTTTTGACGCCGAGCGTCACGTCATCACA
>JAQMYL010000013.1:7318020-7338395 GCA_030014365.1 Clarias pachynema | reverse complement strand
TAGTAAAAAGGCTGAATGGCTAGTGACTCCGGAAATCCACTAGCCACATTGGCCAGTCAGCAAAAAAGTTAATGTCATGCCCTGATACAGTATATATATATATCAGTGATAAAGAAGTAACTTCAATCAAACTGTATTGTAAAACTCACACTACATAACCACACTACATAAACGTTCGAATTCTAACATTAAAGATTAGATTTCTGGATTGTTTAAGTGCTCGTGCATACTGAATGGAAAGTTCCATTACTAGCTCCTTTCAAAGCTACTTTGAAGATTGATGGTGATATCCATTGTTTAAAAAATCCAATCTTCACTAATGCCCTACTTTAAATCAAACATTTTAAAAAAACAATTACTGTACTGCAAAAATTATGGAAATGTTATTAGTGATTATGAAGGCTTGATCTTAATCAATTTATCATAAATAATGAGAAGATATTTATATATCTCAGTTATACAGGCCCAGTGTATGTAGTCAGACAGTTAGTCATTGGCTATACCACTTTATCCTGTACACAGAGGCTCCCAGGAGACTTAGGACATGAGACAGGTTACAACCTGGACACCCTGTCCATGTGCGAATGCGCCAATCCATCGCAAGCCACATATGACAGAACCACAATTAAGAAAATGCTGAAATAATCCCAAAATAAGCATACCTTTTTATAAAGACACTTTTACACACACACACACTTCCTTTCTCTCCAGCCAAATCTTAAGCCTTATATAACACTAACATAAGATTAGCACAGATACACAACTCCTTGCGACTGCACTTCAACCAGAGCATTACTGTGGATTTGAAAACACAACACTGCCCACAAGTGGGAAACGAATGAACTGTCAGTTCTTGTCCTTGTGCAAAACCCTGCACTTTATATATACAACTTAGTGCATTAATCACAACAACTGAGGGGGAACAAACAGCTGCGTCGAACCCTGGTCCGAGTGTTTTGTAGGAAACAATAACGCTATGTTGTAGTAATTCGGTTCAGCACGGATGTCATGGGTTGTAAAATATCACTTATAGTTCACGATGATGGAAGAACTATTGTACTGTTCATTATGATTAATGACCTATTCTACTAGAATGAACACAAACACACCCACAGAGCACGAGTCAGAAAGAGGGAGAGAGAGAGAGAGAGAGAGAGAGATGTTTTCCTGCTAATGTTCTGCAAAGGAAGGCGTCACTCTTTACTAGTGATTACTAGTCTCTAATAGCACATTATTCACTAGGAAACACCTGCAGCCAAGACAAGTATATATATATATATATATATACACACACACACACACACACCCATTTGCGCAGTCTTACTCCACTCGCCTACACGCTGTAAGATTATCTGAATTGTTCACTATCATTTGCCCCACATACAGAATGACCCACATTTGTCTCAGTGCATCATACTTAGAAGACGTGACAGCTTCCTCCCACTGTAAGATTAGATTAATTTGATACATTTTTAATTACTTTGCCTTGTTCATACAATCTAGACCAGCTATAACTGCTGTCTGGATTCCCCCGAGGGCTAAACCTAACCAGGGGGTCCGTGATTTTTTTGTGATTCTACATCGGTCATCACAACTCAAATTTATTATCTGTATATCTTCTGTATATTTTTTTTCTTCTTAAATCTTTTTAATTTTTAAGACTCCTGTACTCCTGGATGGAAAAAATACACAGAAGGCGTGCCAGAACAATGAAGAGTTGCACCCATCACAGATGCGTGCCAGAATTACAGCATGGGTCAATCATGATTAAAATATATATAAAATATGGAAGCTGGGTTTTCAGATATATCAGGTAGAACAAAAGTTATTATCACTTTTATAAAGGGTAAATGTTATCACTACCAGAATAGCACTCTCAAAATGAGCATATTATTATTATTATAAATTAATTTATGTATTTTTTGGTCATAGCAACAACCGAAAAACAACCATAAAAACATGTGATTATGTTTTTTTGATGAGTCATGTTTGTATACTCATCATCTTCTATACCACTTTATCCTGTATTCAGGGTCGCTTAGAGCACGAGGCGGGCTACACCCTGGACAGGGTGCCACACACATACACACACCCTACAGGCAATGTGGGAACACCAATTAACCTAACCTACATGTCTTTGGACTGTGGGAAGAAACCAGAGTTCCCGGAGGAGAGCATGCAAACTCCACGCACACAGACACGGGAATCGAACCCGGACCCTGGAGGTGCAAGGTGACAATGCTAACCACTACACCATCTATCTGCCCATTCTATTCATTATAATATATGGCCTATTTTTTGCTGAAATAAAAGATATTTACATTTAGGCAGACGCTCTTATCCAGAGCGACTTACATTTTTTTTTATCTCATTATACATCTGAGCAGTTGAGGGTTAAGGGCCTTGCTCAAGGGCCCAACAGTGGCAACTTGGTGGTTGTGGGGTTTGAACCTGGGATCTTCCGAACCGTAGTCCAATGCCTTAACCACTGAGCTACCCCTTGCCCATGATATGTTACTCTATACTACACATTCCTGAGCCCTAAACTGTATAAGTTCTACATCAAAGCACTTTTAAAACAGTTTTCCTTCATCACTCAATTTCAAGTTCTTAAGAATTTTAATTGTAACCACAGAGGAAAGTGCTATCGTGGGTGTTCGGCGCCAAAAATAAATAAAAAAAAATCCATGCAATAACATTACAATATTTACTTTTCTATTTATTCCGTATCCAAAAAAGCTTACAAGTAATCCAATCCAAGTGTTTAGCTGGTAAAATATTTGACAATGATACATGAGCTGCAGAGCTACATTCACAGCGAGTAACCAAAAAAAGCAAGTACGACACAGCTGTAGGAGTAGCAGTAGAGTGCTGGAGATAAACACCAGCATGATAAAACCCTTTCCAGTGATGTTAACTGAAAAGCTAAGTGAATCACAAGGGACACCAGATAGACAAATATGCACACACGCTCTTTGAAGGACAGCTGCATCAGTCTTAAAGACTGCGAGAGTATATGCAGAGAGAGAAATGCTGGCAAATCATCCCACCTTTGTTTGCTTCATATCGACTCAAATAGTAGTATCAGGAATTTATTAATTATACAAAATTATAATCACACAAATGATAAATCCTGTTATGCAACAGTTAGTTCTGACCGAGTAAACTGATTGGATGGGAGGCAATCCAGGAGTGCTGATAATAAAGCATAACAGAACCGGGACATCGCCAAAAACAACATTCAAAACTACTCACTCACTCAAAACCATTCATGGAACCACAGCAAGAAAACACATCTGATAAGATTATTTCATCTTAAACAGCACTTACTCTCCTTAGTAACTGTCTTTAAGCCGTTCTGAATTGCCTCTGAACCATCCGTGTTGTTTTGTCTATGACTAACGCAAGCTATGAAGCTAGCTAGCTTCTAACACAAGACTGTATCCCTGAATTTATTTATTTATTTTTATATATTTATTTTTCACGATGGCGCCGGTGAGGTCGGCTGCCGTCACGACTGCTCCGACTTTTTTTTCTTTGTTTTTGTTTTTTAAGTTAGTTTTCAGTAATCTAAAACCGACAAATTCCATATTTGTACAGCTAGGTTTTTCTTCTACAGTATTGTATATTTTGTCTTATCTTTTATCGATATGTTTTTCTTATCTAGCTAAATTAATTTTGTATTTTATTTCTTTTTATTCCATATTTATTTCCTATTAATAATCTTTTCATTTTCAAGGTCACGGGAGGTTGTTTAAGCATTTCACTGCATATCGTACTGTGTATGATTGTGTATGTGACAAATAAATTTTGAATTTGAATTTGATTTGAATCCCAATCCCAAAACCCATAATCAAGGGCACTACTCAGTGTGTGGAACAACTTTGTGGCTAGCTTTCCATGTTACACTATTTGGGATTCAATGCTGGAAATCTGGATGTTAGCTGATATTTTAAAACAGAAATATAAAGTAAATATTATACGTTTCTCTGGACTGTCCACCACCTCCATGGTTTATTCTCCTCACCTTTTGTCTACATAGTACCAGTAGGATTTAAAACTATTTAAAAACTCTCTGGTCACTATCTATCTTTCTTTTGGCAGAAAAAAATAACTGTTTAAATAAACAAATAAATCATATATTATTACATATTTGTTGATCATAAATGGTGTATTGAACTGTTGTATAAAAATCTAAATCATCAAAATCACATGCTGTTGTACTGAATATCAGCACGGATGTGATATCTTTAGTTCTCAGGCTGCGCCCTCATGCCTCCAACTTCGTGCTGATATTTAGTACAACAGCATTCCCTCTTGTACAGTTCCTGCCTCAATGACAAAATATATTGAATTAGTTTCTAACTGTTGCAGACTAATACAGATTATCAGAAGAGAATCACGTCAATGCTTTCTGGTTTCTGTGTAACATCATAAGCTGATTTATTTATTTTTTTGACAAAATGTGGATTAAAAGTACTTTTTTATTTTATAATATCAGACTTATTGCTGCAATTGCTACAGTATGTATAAGAGGAAGAAAAGACATCAGGATGAGCAGCTTTAGGAAAACAATCATCTTTTTAACTGTACACACCCACTTCACTTTGCATTAGGCCACATCACACCACCCCTATCTTATTATCCTGTTTATCCCTTCCTTCCACCACTGTGTCTATTATTTCCTTGGCAGTGGATCTCACATTTGTATTCGCTTTTATTCCTTCCATCGTTCACTCTCAGTTTTGTACCTTGTGCTGTCAGCAAATGCTCCAATAACAATTGGTTGGACCTGAGCTCAGCTAAAATATCTAGAATAAACTTCATAGTATGGTATAAAATGCTTATTTTTGCAAATTCAGTAGGATAATGAACTCTGAGGTGAAAGTAAATATTTTGTTGTGTTGCACAAAATTTTGTAGTTGTACATATTTTCAGTGGATAAAGCATGTAATATCTTATCCTGAGCCTTTTTTTTTTTTTTTTTTTAACCTAAAACAAATCAGCCAAATATCCGCAGTCGTCTGCAGTAGACGGACCCGTGATGATGGAAGGATCCCTGGACTCCAGGAATACGTTATGGTTTCTGATATCCATAAAAGCACTGAACGGTGTTGTTGTTGCTACACTCAGAGTTTGTCCACACTCAAACAGACACTTGATTTCGGTGTGATGATGCACCAAAGCCAGTGTTATTACATTTCAGTTTGCTTTACTTGCTCTATCTCATCTCTGCCAAATGTCTTGTGGACGAGCTGAAAAAGCCTTTTCTCAGCATGACCATCCAATTTGCATCAAATACACAATGCAATAATTGCCTTCTGGGACAAAATTTGTGCACAACATGCTGTTCTTTGGACATTGAAGCCCAACATGCTACAATTGTGCCTAACACCTAAACTGGCAGCTCAGGGTGAATCGTGATTTATTTAGACTCTGTACTTTTGTTACTGTGTATATCAGTCCTTTTACCTTATGGTTGATGGGACCACGGTTAACGTTTGTGACTTTTTTGGGCCATTACAATATTACTGGCACAATGTCACTCTTGACCAACATCATTGTTCTCACATGGCATTGGTGATAAGCAACATTGTCACTTAATTGTGCATGGAATAAAAAATATTAGATTAGATTGGACTGGATTAGATTAGATTCAACTTTACTGCCATTGTGCAAAGTACATGTACAAAGCCAATGAAATGCTGATATAAGTTAGGGCAAAAGTATGGACAGTTAAGGCTGTGGTTTATTGATCAAAAGGTTGAGCCCTGCACCTCTACAGTTGAGCCCTTCAGCAAGACCCTTAACCCTACCTGCTCCATGGGCACTGTATCCTGACTGACCCTGAGCTCTGACCCCAGATTCCTAACTGGGATATGCAAAACCTAAACAATGGTGCATAGTGGTTAGCATTGGTTCGATTCCCTCCTCGGGTCTGTGTGCATGGAGTTTGCATGTTCTTCCTGTACTTGGTTTATCCAGGTACTCAGGTTTCCTCCTACAATCTAAAGACATGCAGGTTAGGATAATTGGCATTCAAAAAATGCCCGTTGTGTGTATAAGAGCATTTGAGTCTGTGTGTGTACCCTGCAATGAATTGACACCCCATCCAGAATGTACACCACCTTGTCCCCTAAGTCTCATGGGATATGTTTCAGGCTATATATATATATATATATATATATATATATATATATATATATATATGTATGTGGCCCTATAAACAGGATAAAGCGGTATAGACAATGCATCAGCAAGGGATCAATGGGGGTATGGAGCCATGTGTGAGAGTGATTAAAGTACATATATAAGGATATGGTATGTTATATAGGGTAATAAAATATCATAAAATATCATACATAATCTCGAACAAATGAAATATGTAGAAGTCCAGAGAATAATAGAAACAACTCAGACTCAGCAGCACTGAGAACGAGCATCAGATATTTGCTGATATAGTTGTAGATGAATTCTGCAAAACAGCCAAAGATTTCATGAAATTTTTATTTTGGTTATTTTGCGGACCTTGGCGGTCTGCCTGCTAAAGTATAGCAGATAAGGAACCAGCTGAACAAACACTATGCTGTGGTAAATGCCACCCGTGTGTATAAAGATGTTGAAACGTCATTTCCTCACGTCACGCTTTGATCAAGTTGATGGATAATTAAGTGTCATAAGGACATGAGCCTGTAATCAGACTCCTTCATCAAGACAGGGAAGTGCCTGTGCACGTTTAACAGATTGCAGACAATAATTTTATAAACATCTAAAATGAGCAAATAAATAGAAATTTAGCTAGCAGTAAGCAATACAGAACAGACTAAATGAATCAATCATTATTTCCACATCGATGTTAGTGTGAGTAAAGATCAGGCTTGAGAAGAGATGATAATGAGGCCAGAACTAGATTAGTTTGAGATAGATCCCATTACAAATGTAGAAGCAATGGAACAACATCTGGTGGGGACCAAATAGAAAACCAATATGCGTGTGATCTGTGCAAAAGAAAAACACAAACTACATTGCCAAAAGTTTGTCATCACCTGTCCAATACTTTCTCAAACTTCATGCACAGAATTTGGAAGCACACATTTGTACAGACTGTATTTGCATGCTGGAGCATTACAGTTTCTCTTCACTGGAACTACATATCTCAAAGATGTTGAAGTATGACAATGCCCCTTGCACAAACCAGATCCACTACTGTAAGTCATGATCGGTCAGGGAAGAACTGAAAGAGTGTCTGCACAGAGCCCTGACCTCAAACCCATTCAATACCAATAAGATGAAATGTCTGACTTCACCCTAGGCCTCCTCACACAACTTCAGTGCTTGGCCCCAATAACTCTCTTTTGGCCAAATGAACACACAGCCATCAACAAACCTTCGACCATATAGTGTGTGTTTTTTCTTTTGCATAGATAAATTGGGTCGGAGTGCTGCTCCAGGAGTGCTGTATCCTAGCTGACCCTGCACTCTGAACACAGCTTGCTAACTGGGATATGTAAAAAATTATTTTACTATGGTTAAATGTACATGTGAATCTTATTATTATCTTTCAAAATTTAGGGGTACACTCCAGATGATCAGAGGATTAAAGGTTATTTTACAGCAAAGATGGGCTGAGATGGTCAGGTATCTACAAACCAGAGGCACAGTGGTGGAGTGGTTAGTATGGCCTCGCACCTCCAGGGTTGAGGGTTCATATGTAGGGCGTAGGTGTTCTCCATGTGGTTGGTGTGTTTCCTCCGCTAATTGGCGTTTCCAAATTCCCTATAGAGTGTGCGTGCTTGTGCTCTACGGTGGATTGACACCCTCTCCAGGTGTACCCTGCCGAGTGCAACAAGACCCCTGGGATAGGCTCTGAGCTTCCTTTTGGTCATATAGTGTATTCAAGTTCTGGAAAACCTGTAGTTTTCAGAACTGTCTATCATAGAAAATGTAACCACAGCGAATTTGATGCTCCTGTGCTCAAAGAAGAAACACTTTCTTTTCACTCTGCTTGCAAAACTGTTATCTGACCACTCAGGACAAACTCTGATAAGTGGTGTGTGCAGACAGACACTGTCCCTTACCAACAAGCCACATTGCTCTAGGCAACTGGAGCACCAACATTTACGTTAGTCACATCATTATTTTTGTCCTAATAGCTTTGGAGTAACACATGGGACTTAAGAATGAGACTCCGTGTTCTGAGACAGCAGTATGACTTCACAAATGTTTTTGTAATTTCCTTTTTTCATCAGGTGACTTGGGGCCTTGGGGCAATGTTGAACGGTGGTTAAGGCTCCGGGCAACTGATCAGAAGAAAGTGAATTTGAGTCTTTATTTTTGCTAAGCTTGAGCACGGCTTTTTTTTATTCTACAATCAAAGCCAAAGTGGTGTTTTTTTTGAATGACATTTTCTGACAACATGCAACAAAATCAGTAAATGTCAATGTCGATGTGGAGCATATTCAAAATCAAAAGAATAATTAAAGGCTTGATCTCAGTTTGATGGTCTGCATTTCTAACAAGGTGGCCAAAACAATCCATTTCTCTCGACGACTGCCTTGGCCTAGTTTGTTCTCGGAGGTGGATGCTCATGTGACTGAGTGTGATCTTTGCTTTTGAAGGGATTTTTGGTTCCCTTGCTGGCATTTTCTCTTGACACATGCTTGGGAACGGATGCAAATGAAGACCCAAAGCGTACAGAATTGTGTCGGCCATGCAAATTCAGTTCAACTGTGATTTTAGTTTGAATGTGAAGAAGATACTCAATAGGTAAACCTGAGAACAATGGTTTAACTCACTGACTTCAGGTACTATTGACTGACCTTTCCATTTGTACTGCAGCCAGTGTGATAAGTCAGTGAAATTATACTAAAGTGCATGTCGAGTTTGTTGAACAGGTCTAGTGTAATTGGATATTTGATTGGCCTGCAGTTTGCTCAAGAGTTGATGAACACATGAGGAACATGCCAACTATATATGGCTACTATATCTTGTTTAAATGACTGTAGCATCCCAAATGACTATTGATCTCGTACCACAAACACACTACCTGCTTTTGAATCCCCTGGTCTAGGTGGAGGTGTGCCGAGAATAAGAATGACATCTTTCAGAGCAAGCAGGTACTCCGGCACGCCATTGCTTGTACATGGGTTTTAAACATTCCAACATAAAAATTGTTAAATGATACAGAAGCTTTTTTTCCTTCTTTGCACACAATGTAATACGAAACAGATAATTTAACGTGGCTGTGGGATACTAAAGATGGAACTAATTTTCTATTCATGCTCAATTTGCTATTTCAAGGTTGCAATTGAATACATTTCTGCCTATGTTGTTTGCTCAAATGAAACTCTGTCCGTAATTTACATAAACTGATATTATTACAGTGTGTATTTATATAGAAAAAATCCACACAATTGCAAATTTATGTAGAAATGGAATTTATACATCCTAGTTTAATATTCGGCCCATAAAATCATGTCAAAACCACAACCAGCCAGTCCAGATAACGCAGTATATATACCATCCTAGCAAATTTATTTTCCTTTTCCTCGAAAGCATGCAAAAAAGAAAAGGGCAATTTAGACATGAAAGATTATTAGAATCCAACTCCGTAGATCTACGCAACATGCACAATTTACATTGCAACGGCTCTGCTAATGGGGAAAATGTCAACACATCATAATTTGTTTATCTTCTGATTTTTTTTCTTCTTCAGCCCCATGTGTAGAACATGTGATTTAAACCTGCCAGTGTTTAAAGAAAGCACCCTTTTTTTTTTTATTTAATGACTTGTATCGTCACACCCTTGCTGTGTAGTTCCCTTCAAGCATCTTGCTTGTCTTAATTAATTGACAGTTGTTTAGCTGGATAATGCAACTGTCAGTGAGTATCTGGGGGGAAAAGGAGTGTCTATATAAAGAGGGAAGCATATTGAGAACATTAACTAACAGCGGCAAGGACGTGAAGTAAAAGCTTTTAAATCTGGCATTTACCTACAGTATACTGAACAACTTCATTTCAACTGGAACGCCTTCATTACAAAATGGCAAAAGGGTAGAAATTCTTTCGAAATGATTAGAGTGGCTTTGGAAACCTTGAAGCAGAGATTTTAATTTCTTGCCGGTAGAACTACTACTACTACTACTACTACTACTACCGTAACCTTCATCACTTCATAGTATTTGGAAAAGTTATGGGGGGTTTTGAAAATAATTTGAACATTTTGCTTTTTTACTGTAATAATGATGGACGCTGGAGCATGCATGAGTCAACGCACATCAATTCACGGTATCTGAGTATACACTGTTGGATATCAAACCCTCGTTCCACACACCAAGTAGTGCCCTTGATCAGGAGTTAGAGAGGGATTCGGGAATCATCCTGATGGTAGAAGCTGGTTAACTTTATAGCTCATGTTAATCGTAAACAGAACGACTTTGAAGCATTTGCTAAGGGTTGTTTAAGACGACCTTTAACCTTAGTTTTGAATGTTGGATTTGGCAGACAGCTGCTTTTTCCTCTTCCTGGCGCTTCCTGGTACTCAGAACCAAATCGTACTCGCCTGTTTTCATCCCTGTCTAGAAGGGTTTTGGCAATCCAGTCTCTTTTTCTGTTGTGAGCCTCGAGTTAAACATTATTCGTGAAAGCGTGCTTAAAGAAGATGGAGTAAAAGCAGCTGCGTCTCAGGTTTACTCACTGAATCAGTCTCACATCCCAGCCCACTGTCCCAGTCATCCCGTACCACCTATTTCTCATTAGTACATAGATGCTCTGTTAGACCTTAACATTTATTCAGCATGCAAGTTCCAATCTTCTTTTTATGTGAGTCTGCCTTAACCGTTAATGACTCTTCATCAGCTTCATCGATTCTGCTTCCGCATCCCTACAACAAATTGTTTGTCCCATGTTTACACTCATTGCCTGTTTTTAAATCCTCACTAACAACAATTTGCACATCGGGCTCATCGTTTTAATCATTGTTCTGCTCGACATAATATTACAGGTCTGCTGAGGCGACATCCTGGTCACAAATTAATTTATTGAGGTCAATAATCAACTCGTGGCAGCTAATGTATTTTAAAAATATGCTAGACAGACACAAAAAAAAAAACAAGATTGAATTACTGAAATGTGGCCAAATAATATAATCATGGGGATGATTAATAACATTCCGCTTTACTTCAGCTCTGGAATGAGACATAATTTCATCCTGGCGTCAATGGCGTTGTGCCACGGATATGTCCATGTTATTAATTCTCAAAGTGAAGAAACTTTTTTGTACACCCCCCACAACACACACACACACACACACACACACAAAATAATTAACCGGAAACCAGAAATTAGTTACGACATTCCACAAGATACATTATTGATTCATGAGCTCGAGTAACACAATACATAATATTCTCTGTGCAAATGATTCATTGTGTGTGGCCACAAAATGATAATGTGTGGCCTCAGTATATTAATTTGTATCCATGCCTTATTAAAAATAACCACTCTGTTACTTTAGTGGCTTTGTAGCATATTGCAAAAAAAAAAAAAAAAAAAAAGATATTTCCCTAGTTAAACAAAAATGAAAGCAAGTGCATGCAAAAGAATAATTAATGCAGGACAATATCATTCCATAAAACAAAAAATAATGATAGAATAAAATTCACCTCTGTTTTATAAGGAATTGTCTGTTTATCTTGTTAAAGGTCCGGTCTCCTACAGCCACACACAAGCACATCAATTAAAAACATGGTGTTGTTAGTTCTATTAAGATCAGCAATACATCAGTAATATTATCATCCATGAACATGTTTTTTTTTTCAACTGCAATAATTCATACTTATTTCTCGTTGCATTATTGTGTGGGTGTTTCTCATGTTCCTTTGCATTCCTTGTTTCTGTTGATCTGTTTTCTCTCTCTTAAAGGGTCATTACTTGTTGAAGCATCTAAACAGGATAATCTCTAACTCATAAATCGTAATGGTTGTACAAATCAATAGTAAGTGTTTCAAGGGAATTCGATAATCCTTTAAGTTTGTGGATTTAATGTTAAACCGAGATACTCATGGTCCATTGAAATGCTCCTTAATGAACAGATGAGAAGTCGTGACGCATCAGAAATTTCCACTGTTCTGACTAAATCCAATCAGGATTATCATTATAATGAGAAGTAGCAGTGTGTGTGTTTTCCAAGCACATTTCTGAAATCCATTTCACACTATAAACATTTTTTTTTACTCTGCAGATTTGAACTCTACGGCACAGTGGTGTATTGGGAAGAACTGTGGCGTTGCACATCCAGGGGCAAGGGTTCGAGTCCATAGACCTCGCCTCTATGTCCATGACTCACAGTCCAAAGACATGCAGATTACTGGTATTTGCGCATAGTGTGTGAATGTGTCTATGCTGGTGTGTACTGTGTTGGATTGGTGTATCCCTGGGATATTCTCCAGGTTTCCTGAGACCCTGTACAGGATAAGCAGTAGAGAGAGGGAGAGAAAGAGAGAATTCCAGATATCTGTTTTTAATAGGCTGTGTTTATTAATAAGGATAAAAAGCTCCACTTTAATTATAGCTCTGTGATCTTTAATAATCTAGAACACAAACGAGCAAAAATGTAAATAGGCACATAATTTGGGCAAATGCATAATTTGTAAAGCAATGTTGGGACCTAAAGTAATTCTGTATAAAAAAAAAAAAACTGAATTGTACAATTAGTAATTTATTATTGTGACCGATAATTTAAAAAACTCTAATCTATCTATAGCACACAATATAAATTGTGCTAGATAAGTAGATCAGACAAGCAAGCATTTAAGTCAAGTATATTAGAGAATAGAGCCTATCCCAGGAGACTTACGGCACGAGGCGGGGTACACCCTGAATGAGGTGAGGACATACAGACACGCCACTTAGCCTAATCTGCATGTCTTTGGAGTGTGGGAGGAAACCAGAGTACCCGGAGGAAACCCACCAAGCACGGGGAGAACATACAACCTCCACACACACCTGGACCTGAGGCAGTAAAATAAGTAGAAAGTAGTTTCCACTGACATGGAACAGGAAACTGGAACATGTCACACTTTTAACATGCCAATGTCACTATAGCAGTGAGATCTTGTTTAAGAAAAATGTTGGACTCTCTTCTTGAACTTCTTCAAATCTGGGGCAACATGAAGTTGCGAGCTACAAGGACTGGAAATCCAGTAACAAGGAGTTTGTACTTAATTGTTGCTGGAAATAATCACTATAGACGCATCACCTAAGAGGATTTAAGCTGAGTTGTTTTCTTCTACTAGGATCTCAAGTCAAATATCATCATTTGCAGCAATATTTTGTGCCTCAGGTAGCATGGTGCAACTTACAAGATATTACGCGAGCTTCGAATACAGGATTGCAAATAATGAGTTGAGCTGATGTAATATGCTCTGCGATGTATAGTGCACCATGCAGGAAGAAATGACAGAAAGGCAGTCAGAAGTCTTCTAAGTTAGAAGGTGAAATATGGAATAAAGAAGTTGGATTGAATTGCTCCAAGAATGGAAGCCATAACAAAGCGTGTCTAGGAGCAATTATTTTCTGTGGCGGATACAATAGACTGATAAGAGACCTTTCCATTTTTGTGATTAAATATTGTTTCGTGGATTCATTCATTGTACCACTGCTTTTGATGAAAGGAGAATTTTTCTAATTCAATATTTATATAAAGAACACAACATTAAATTTCATGCGCTAGTTTCTGTTTTGCTTATTAACACACAGCTCTGGAAAAAAAAAGAAAAAAAAAAGAAAAAGAAACCAATGTAATTTTGTTCTTTCCATTCCAGTGTGTGTTGAATTCCAACACAAGCACATCTCCTTCAGCTTTATGAGGTATTGATTAGACCATCACCTGAATCAAATCTTATTTAATGAACAAAAGTATAAAAACCACTGCTTTGATCATCTCTGTAGTCCTGCTGGATGTTAAAAACAGTGGTAGCAGTGGAGTGGGGACGACAAAGTACACTGGGGACAACAAAGCTACAGACTGGCCAAGGGCAAAAAGGACTCTACTAACAGGGATGATGTCAAACACATTTGAATGTCATTCAACAACCACAGGTTGACATCAAGCGACCTTCAAACACAGTGGCAAACTGAAGCTGGGGTGAAGTGCATGGCAAGGACAATTCAAAACAAGCTCCTAGAGGTGAGGCTGAAGTCATGGAAAGACAGGAAAAAGAGCCTTCATTAATGAGAAGCAAAGAAGATGAGGTTTATACAAGATCACAGGAATTGAACTGTAGAGAACTGGAGTAAGGTTATTTTCTCAGCTTGGCCAGAACCTGGAGAGGCCTACAAGCAGCAATGTCTCGCACCAAATGTGAAATGTGTAGGACAATTGGTGATGATATTTGGGTGCTTCAGGATGGCTGGAACAGTGCAGATTTGACGCATGAAACAAGCCACATAGAAGGTTATCCTGGAAGAACATTTGCTTTTTTCGGCTAAGACTATGTTCCCCAACTCAGAGGATTGGCTTTTCCAATGGGACAATGCTCCTTGAGGTGTCAATGGAGGACTGCAAAATCAAAAACCCTTGATGATCAGAATTCATTACCATTCACACATTATCCTGGTAAGGGTTGCAACAGATCTGAAGAATATCAGGGGAAAATTAGGCATCCAGGATTCTGGATGGGTTGGCAGTCTATGATAGTGTACAGTGTGTTTACTCATTCACTCATTTAATACAGTCAATACCCCTCACAGTGAGTTTTCTCAAAGACAAAGGAAACAACAATTAAGCATGTCTATGAAGGGGCGTTTTGTAGGAGTTCATTGTGGTAGAGTACAGTACAAGGAGTGCTGTATATCCTACAAGTAGGAACCTCTCTGATATTACCTTTATACTGGTGTCATTTTTTTTGTTTTACTTTACTACAGAAATGATTTCCTTATAAAGCAG
Organism: Clarias pachynema; assembly: GCA_030014365.1. NCBI lineage: Eukaryota > Metazoa > Chordata > Actinopteri > Siluriformes > Clariidae > Clarias > Clarias pachynema. The sequence goes on along the minus strand of JAQMYL010000013.1, from coordinate 7,323,448 downwards.
AACAGCATATAATGTTTTAGTTGTACTCAACACAATGGCTTTGAATAAAACCAACATATTGTGGATGGATGAGGGTCTCTAGTAATGAAAGGCCGAAACACCCTGTGACTCTATGGTTTACTACTGATGACGTGTCACACAATTTAGGATATCGTTGGGTTAAAGGGAACTTTAATCTTAGCTGACACCTTTAATCTTAAATAGGATTTAGTGCGTCTCCCATACCTGAACCCAAAACATAACCATCATTGTCTTCAGCCGCTTATTTAGAATCATAAGCCTAAACCTTAACCCTAAACATATTGTGACATTCTGAGTGCCAATGACAAATTAATGCACTACCTATAGTAGTCACATCTGACACAATGTCCATTTCAGGTGTTGGTGTCATCCTATGCATGATCCAAACAATGTCTTTGTACATAACCTAATTAGAAAGGCTGGAACTATCTTGCAGTTGGCCATACCTGGATGCTCTACCTGATCTGAAATGTCTTCTGCTTCAGCAAAACTGAACTCCAGATGGTTTGATGATTGGAATTCACTCAGCATAAGAAACAAGAGGAGATGGGCAGTTGGGTATTGCAGATCTGTCACAGGTGTATTCTGCAGATGCACAAGATCAAGACTGGGATCAACTCCGGACTGCATAGCAGACTTTCCTATGGCTTTGACAGTGTGAAGTATTGTTTCTGCCATGCCATTAGACTGGAGAAAACCTAGAATAGAATGAGCAACATGGCAGCAAACTTTACTAAGCCCTTCCAAACGCTTTATTATCAGCTCTCAGTGTATCAGGTATTCCATGCCTGGCAATCACTTCTTTAGGACTCTAGAATCCTTGGAAAAATAATCTACAAACAAGAGGAATAGATACTCACTGAAACCAAGATGTCAGCGGATACGTTTTTCCATACTTCAGAAATGGACTGTTGGAGTGTAGTCCCTTGTGGTTGGCAGGAAGTTGTTCTTGGCATGAGATGCAGGATTCTACCAGTTTGCATACAGGCTCACTTAGATCTGGCTCATATACAGTATTATAAAATGCATGTGTCCGTGAACACTGTATTCTTTGGCCCTGTTGTATGTACTGTAGGCGCTGCAAAACTTGTCACCACACACTTATCAACCCTAACTAGTTTATCTTCTTCATAGAGAATGTCATATGGGCAAGTATGCTTGTGCTTACAAGGAACATATTACTTGCGGCCAGGCCATCTTGGCCTGTGGAGAGATACTGTATGAGCAACCGCACCTCTGTCTGCAGTGGTAGCAGTTTTCAGGAAGTGCCTTATAAATAATACACTTCTTTCACTTTATGACTTTTTCTTCACCCAGGTCACATTCTTCTGTCACATGTGTTGGGGTAGAATTTTGAGTTTTTTTTTATTTTTTATTTTTTTTACATTTGTTATATATCTGAATTTTGAGCAGGAGCTGTACATGAGCTTTGACAGGATTCCCCCAAAGGGCTTGTGGTCTGAATAAAGTTTCACATGGGCTGTTTCACATGGGCCAGCTATTCTTTCCCTATTTGAGGAAAGTCTGCCCAGCATCGGACACTGCTCTAGATGTAAATACTACTGTTTGTCTGTCTTGCCTGAAGAAGGCACCAATTCCACCCTTGGAGGAATCAATACTAATTTTATGGGCAAAGGGCTACAGCAATGCCCCTGTTGCTTTGCTGTTCAGGTGCCAACTAAAATCTTTTTGGAGCAGCAGTCTTAATGATGCAGTAAGTGTGGGTTTACACCGAATGTATTTGAAACAGATATCCAGTCATCCCTAGTAGGCGTTAAAGTGCCTTTATGTCAGTGTTGGTTAAAGCTGCTGCAACTTTGGAGCCATATGGCTTAACTCCATTGCCACTGATCATGTCTCGTAAGTACTTCACCTTCTTGGCTGTGAATTGGAGTTTACTTTTTTAAATGTAAGCTCTTTGGCACTTTCCATTTTCTTTTCAGTGATGCATAAGCTGCTATTTTACTAATCTGCTATCAGATCCAGCAGTACACATGCTTGTCAGCCTAATAGGGAAATATTAGATGCTGTGGTGATAAAGATGTCCAGGTGAGCTTGTTTACAATGCATGCAGCTTGACTTCACCTTGTGGTGTGATGCATGTTCGACCATAGTCTCTCAGTGTCATTCTTTTGTAGCATAAATGGAACTCTGAGGTCAAATGGAAAGTCATTGAGGTCAAATATTTACCTTGAGGACCAATGCCAAGATTAAGGATGACTAACCTACCACCTATGCTCTGGTTATCCAGCCTGTATCTGATTTGTGTGCCTGACATAGAGCCAATAAGCAAAGTATCTACACCTGTACTTGCTTCATTTTCAGTTTTAACAGAAACCTTTCAATCTGCACGTCATTGAAGGATTTGTTTCTTCTCTACTTTTTTCACTGTTGCAATATAAATTGTACAAAGGACATTTCTTTGACTGGTGCTGTCTATGGCTGTTCTTGTTTGTTCTCAGCTTCCAAACATCCTTTAACAAAGTGACCAGTTCTCTTGACTTCATCACTTCAGGGCTCTGCATTAACACTATAGGTCACTGCAAGTGCTTGTTTGCATTCCATATATCAATTGTTTGCATCTAAGTTGGCAGAAAGTACCTTCCATCGCAGTGCAGTGTCCTTCTCCCCAAACAATAAAATCGTTCCTCATAACATAAGATCTTCAGCTTCTCGAAATTCATAGTTATGTGTTTTTGGCATAACGATTTTTTCACTTCCGGTTTGTTCGTTATACATGGGAGCCCCGACACGATAATGTAAAAATAAACAGCTCTCAGTATTTCTGTAAGGCAGCTAGTGTTTCTGAAAGCTTCTTGCCTTGTACATCATCATATTCACTGCTGAGATTATTATAGACCTCTAGTACTTCCTCTCCCACACAACTTGGCTCTTGAAAGCAGACAAGTAAGCATTGCTCAAATGTATGCCAATTTTCAGGCCAGATTTCCCAAGAATTATAACAGCTGTGTCTGGGTAAACAACTACATATTAAGCTTGCTAACTTGCTGACTGGCCAACTCAACTTCCCCAGACCGCAGGCAATGATTATGTCACACTTCTAGGCAGCAATTGCCACTCTTTGTTACAGTTGACACCCCAAAACAGAACCACTTCAGACAAAATGTTGTGTTGTGTGTGTCTAAAAAATGGGCAAACCTTTTACTTGAGCCGCAGAATAATACAGACATGAAACTCTTTCTAAAAACACATTGTCTGACAATCAATTACCTTCTAAATTCATCAGTATCAATTGTAGCTGCTTATGAATGGATATTGTGCAGTTTGGGCCATGACCCAATTTCCAATTCTACCTCATAGGATCCAATGAGCAAACCACTTCCTGGAATCTTTTTAAATTTACTGTGGTCCAGAGACCAGATGACAGAAAGGTGTTGTTGACTTCTCTTCTATTAACAGAAGAGCAGATCAGTAGCAAACAAGATATGATAAATATTTATTTGCAGACTTATGAAATGGTTTCTTCAGTTCGATGAGACAAAAATGTTTTCAGCCTCAGAACAGTTGGTTTGGGCTTGGCAAAAAGCACTTTATAATGGCAGAAACCCCTAGGCGAAGCATGGTGGTGGGAGCATCATGTTGTGAGCATGCTTTTTATAAGCAGGGACAGTGATCTGCAATGCTGGATTTTTTCCCCTTTTGTCAAATGCTGTAAAAGACACGTTTACATTGTGCCAAGAAACATCGTATTGCTTTACATGTACCACAACATATTGATTATCCAAGAGTTTCCCGTGAGATTTTAAATAGCTAATAATTTTGTTACTAGCAAGAAGAGGCTAGTGAAATAAGCTTTGCTAGTCTTTCTAAAATTTTATGATGTTGTTTTAAAAAATATGACAAAAACAGATGTGTGTGTCAAGGCCTGTGCGTGTCCTTGTCTGAGATTATGGAACTGCTGTTCAGGCTTCACTGCTATTACTGACTCGCTAAGTACCTAATAAATTACTGAAATGGACTGTGAGGAAGCAATGTCAAATGCCAAGCAATGTCTCTCAAGGATGAACAGCATGCGACCTATGACTAGCTGAAGTAGAAGCTGATTTGCTAGGCAAGTTGTGCTGTTTTTGTCCTGCTATTAGTGCACTGGCATCTCAGAAATCACTTGTGGGGATTAAAGTTAATATAATAATAAAGTTTATAATTAGAATGTGCAATATTGGTTTTTAAAATATACGTAAACTGGCTAGACAAAAAAAGGGTCAAATTATTGGCTTTGCATCAAGGAAACAACTAGGAGAATTGAAATGATTGAGTTAACTGTCCAACACATTATTAAAACCTGGATGGATAACGCGAAACCATCAGCGTTGTAGAAAAGAGAAAAATCATGAAGAAAGGTCACTTAAGCAATCTGTGAGGCTGTGATTTGTAAGCAAGAACATTTCCCCACACAGTGTGATGGGAACTCACTGGATTGGGACAAAATAGCTGTGTGGCCATGAGAAAACACTTGTTAGTGAGACTCATTTGGAAAAAAAAGCTTCAATTTGGAAGTATAAGCATTGAACTTTGGAGCAATGGAAAAAGGTCATGTGGTCTGATGAGACCTGATTGACTGTATTTCAGAGTGATGGGTGCGTCAGGGTAAGAAGGGAAGTTCATAAAGCGATGCACCCATCATAGTGTCCACTGTACAAGCCTCTGGAGACAGTGTTATGATCTGGGTTTGCTTCAGTTGCTCAGGTCTAGACTCAGCAATGTTATGTGGCAGTTAAATGAATTCAGCTGATGACCTGAATTACGGCATCTATGATTTTTTTCTTCCCTGATGGCATTGACATATTCCAAAGTTTAGAGTTCTCTGTCCTCCTGGTGTTTTTCCCCATGGCTCTATGAAGAGCCGACATGGAGACTCCACTGAAAATTTCATTGAATAAACCATTAAACTTTTGATAAAAAAATAATAGATTTATATAATAGTAGATTAGCTGAAATACAGTTCCCTTTGATAAAGCAAAGAAAAGGGTAATATTAGTAACGTTTTTTTTTTATATATCCGAAACCAGGTACTATTGATAATGCAGCTGCTGTAATTTCTGAATGGAGAGCATTCCCATCTACCCCTCCCGCCCTCCCTTTGAAAAATTGATGCTTAATTAGATTTATATGATTTTAAAAAGAGCAGCGGGGAATGTAGTTTTATTGTTGCTGACATTTTATTTTATTTTTTTTATCTTTAAGATTCCTTGAAAGCATCCATCCATTCAAGGCAGCATCACGAATAATGGCTGGCTTCAGTGACCTACAGTATGACTTCATGCCATGGGTCACTGCTGCAAGGACCCCAATCTTCTTGCAACCTACAGAGGAACACACACACACACACACACACACACACACACACACACACACACACACACACACACACACACACACACACACA
>JAQMYL010000013.1:7284947-7295747 GCA_030014365.1 Clarias pachynema | reverse complement strand
GTATCGGCCGATACCCTGAGCCCAAGTATCGGAATCGGTATCGGGAGGGGAAAAATGGTATCGGAACATCTCTAGTTGTCATTAAGTGCTATTCCTTAATGTCATTTCAGGCAGTGGAAATAAAAGCACTTTTATAGCTTTCTTTTGCATTGTACCCATTAAATACATTAATTTTCAAATGCTTAGTCCATATGTACTGACTCTTAGGGAAAGGTTTGAGGAGAATTGATGAGTCACTGTAACTGTTGCTCCAAACTTCACAACAGAATTCTTAACCTACATAACAAGACTTAACAAGTCAATAAAGGCGTACTGACTAATATTAGATTCTGAGACTTGTTCAAACTTGGATAGATACACATACTATAATTACTATGAGGGGCGTTCACATCAAACCAGGACTTTGGTTTAAAAAAAAAAAAAAAAAAAAAGACTTCACTCACAGTGTGGTGATGAGACTCTTAGCCGCAGTAAAACATTTAAATTGTGGAAATGTTTTAAAGGCGGCCGTACATCCGTGAATGACGATCCCGGTCAAAGTGGCTCGGAGCTCACTGCAGTCGTTCACGTGAACATGCAGCCAATGGAACGCCCGGTCCATTAGGAGACGCATGATACAATCATTCACCAACACCACTTGCACATTGAATGAACTCAGCTGGGAGTCATCGTCACATCCCCCTTATATTCCTGACCTCACTCCAAGCCACATCCACATGTTTGGGCCATTAAAAGAGTTCCTGGGAGGCCAGTGTTTGAAACATGATCTTGGCTCTGGTGTGCTGAGAAAACTTTCTACCTTGATGGTATCCAAGCACTAGTGAAATGCTGGGATTAGCCTTAGTGTAGCAGGGGATGATATATCGATATCATACATCTTATAACCGTGATCTGTTATTCTGTACATTCAGAAATTCTGGGTTTGACCTCAACGCCCCTCATAGTTTATTTATTTCAGTTGCTTGGATTGTATAAAGAGCAAAAAATGTTCTTTAAAACCTCAGATAACCTCAGAGCGCACTTCTAATAAACACTGACTTAGTGTAACTGACTGATCATTTCTGGAAATGTATGGAGTGTAAATTTCGACCGACTGCAATTCAGATATTGTGAGTTGTCCTTAAAGAAATCGACTTGCGTACATACTGTATGCACACAAAGCATGCGACGTCCTAACCTGTGATGTTTTTAGACGCCGAGGACGAGTCCTTGTCAGGTTTGCTCTTTTTTTTCTTGGACGATCCAGAAGCTTCGGAGGACGCCGGTCTCTTCTCGACTGTCGGAGTGGACAGAGCCCTCTTCTTAAAGAGTTCACGCTCTCTCAGCAGAGCAGGGTCCATCCTACACACACACAATAAGAAAGGAAGTTGTGAGCAAAACTATCCAATTACATCTAGCCATGACTATTCTTAACTAGCTGTCTGACACTGACAAGTACCTAAACTCGTGTTAATGAACTATCTAGCTGTATTTTTTACTTAACGTTTATTGATAGATTTACATTTAAAAAGGTCTCCCCTTTCCCAACAAAAAAAAAAGTAATGCACTTTGTGTTCGGACTCCTTTCTACCGCAACCAGCATTAACATTTTCCTCAATCTGATCTACACTAGAGCTTCTATTGGATCAACCTTCACTCCCCATGTGAGCCTTGATCTCCCATGACCCTGTGGTTGGTACAACGGTTTTCCTTACTTGGATCACTTTTGGTATGTCCTGACCACTACAGACCAGGAACATCCAACAAGAGCTGCAGTTTTGGACTTGCTCTGACCCACGGTTGTCTAGCCATCACAATTTGGCCCTTCTCACAGTAGATACATTTTTAATATCTCGTTACAATGGCAGCTGGAAGTGGGTGGGATATATTAAGCAGCTAATGAACCTTTTTTCCTGAAGTTGATTTGTTGGAGGCAAAAAACAAAAAATGGGCAAGCGTAAGGATTTGACAAGGGCCAGAGAACTGGGTCAGAACAACTCCAAAAGACTGCAGGTCTTGTGGGACGTTCCCGGTCTGCAGTGGTCAGGACATACCCAAAAGTCATCCAAGGAGGGAAAACCAGTGTACCAGCGACAGGGTCAAGGCTCACTGACGCACATGGGGAGTGAAGGCTGGCCTCGTGTAGTCCGATCCAACAGAAGCGTTCGTGTAGATCAAATTGATGAAAAGGTTAATGATGGTTTGGGTCCCAGAAAGGTACTAGAACAGGTGGTCATAAAGTTAAGGCTGATTGGTGCATGTGTGTGTATATACACAACTTTAAGATTTGTCTCCAAAAACATGATATATATATATATAATGTTTTTGGAGAGAAATCTTAAAGTTGTTAAGGAAACTGAAGCATCTTTACTAAACCTGTCACTGTGTATAATGCCACAGTAGTTATAGGAGGCAAGTAAAAACCGATTCCGAATCACGAATCAATTAGGCCACTCGACTCCACACATCACGGAGTCGACACCGATTCTGATTCTTCGGTTACAATGTTTCAATACCGCTTTGTGAACCGAGCGCAGAATCAATTACGCTGTAGAGAATTGATTCCTTCCGGAATCGACTCCCAGCTTTTCATATGAGGCCTAATGCCAGCCAAACGGATAATTAATCTAAAAAAATAAATAAAAGAATCACTTTTTATTTAAATGCCAGTAGCTATCTGTCTTGGAATGTTTTTACTTTTTTGAGACTAATTTATCTTACAGTTGTTCGGTGTTCAGTCTGCTGTATCACATATAAGCAAATATATCCTAAAAGAAAATAAACCAGCTTGTTCTCTCATTTCATCGTCATAGTTAGACAGATCTATTACTCTGACTCTTTAAACATCTCTGAAAAGCGAAGAATATGTTCTACAAACACTCTGGAATGAAGCTGAACTCCTCCATGCTGCCTTTCCGCACTTTAAATATGATACACATTCATATCCTACCTGTTCGGGACAGAACGATCTGTTATATTCTCGTTTTGAATCCGAAGATCATTAGGCTTTGAATCAGTTCTGCATTATAACTGTCAACGCCACGGAATAGCGATGCTAACTAGCTAACTAACTACCTACACCATGGCGAGACTTCCGAGAGAAAAAGACGACGCCGCACTTTTGTCTTTGTTTCTTCTGCTATTCTACGCACCCGTTTTCGGAATCCTTATCTAGCATTGGTTGGTTGGATTCCTACTCCTCAACTGCGATTGGATGAAACCTGGACGAGTCCGGTATTGCAGCCAATCCTCACGAAGGAGGCGGGAATTACGGAATGCGGGTGGGAGAGAAAAAAAGGAAGGTGGTTCTTTTTTTCTTTTCGCTCGTATAGATATGTAGTGTACTGTAGTGTACTTCGTGTCCTCCGTGCGATAGGGGGCGATAGAGATCTTTATTCACATATAACGTTGTTGACGGTGCACTTTTTTTTTTTTTGCACTAATGTGGTTTATTATATTATATTCCTGAATCTCGAGTTTATAATAATATAAATGGCAGGCGTTGAAGCTCGTAAAGTTATTATTTATGGAGGTAAAGGAGCTCTGGGCTCTAAATGCGTTGAGTATTTCAGGTCTAAACACTGGGTGAGTAGAGCAGGCTCAGGCTCGTGAGCTGTTAAAGTTTAAACACTGACCCAACTGTTTATTAACCTGCATGCTTTAGTCATGTCACCCTGATTATACAGCATCCACACTCACTGGCTGATTGAGTGCTTCACTACACCACGTGGAGATGGAGATGTGTTCCCCCTACAGGATGTGTTCGGGGTTCATTTACTTCTGTTGCTTTTACTTTCATTCTGTTTCTTCCAGTGGGTTGCCTGCATTGACCTGCATGCTAATGAAGAGGCCAACTCCAGCATTACTGTACAGATGACCGACTCCTTCCATGAGCAAGCTAACAAAGTAAGAGAACCGACAGGACCTGCAGTAATGCCCTCGATGCTCACTGGTTCCTGGTTTTGATGGATGTTTAGCGTCTGTGCATCAGCGTTTACAGTGGATATACAGTGCTTTGGAAAAGTATCCATACCCCTCGAACATTTAACATTTTCCACATGTCGTCATTTTAAAATCATCAAACATAAATGTATTTTATTGGGATTTTATGAGACGGCCCAACACAATGTGGCACATATATTGTGAGGTGAAAGGAAAATGATAAATGGTATATCTGAAAATAAATCCCAAAAGTGTGGCATGCATTTGTATTCAACCAACTTTTGTTGCAATTACAGTTGCAAGTCTTTCTACCAGCCTTATGGCATCTATAGAGTGAAATTTTCTTGAGCCCATTCTTCTTTGCAGAATAGCTCACGCTCTCAGTCGGATTGGATAGAGAGCGTCTGTGATCGTCAATTTTCCAGTCTTGCCACAGATTCTCGATTGGATTTAGGTCTGTACTTTGGCTGGACCATTCTCAACACATGAAACATACAGACTGCTAAACATACAGCTAAACATTCTTTGACCTAAACCATTCTGTAGCCCTGGCTGTATGTTTAGGGTGCCGTAAGGTGAACCTCCACCACAGTCTCAATTCCTTTGCAGACTCTAACAGGTTTTCTTCTAAGATTGCCCTGTGATGAACACCATCCATCTTCGCATCACCTCTGACCAGCTTCCCTGACCCTGCTGAAGAAAAGTATCCTTACAACATGATGCTGCCACCACCATGTTTCAAAATGTTCAGTTTTGATCTCATCTGACCAGAGCAGCTTCTTCCACATGTTTGCTGTGGCATGTCACAAACTACAAAGAGTTCTTATGGCTTTCTTTCAACAAAGGCTCTCTTCCTGGCACACTTCGATAAAGGCCAGATTTGTGGAGTACACTTGTGGCGTATAGTTGTCCTGTGGACAGATTCTCCCACCTGAGCTGTGGATCTCTGCAGATCCTCCAGAGTTACCATGGGCCTCTTGGCTGCTTCTCTGATTAATACTCTCCTTTGCTGGTCTGTCAGTTTAGGTGGGCGGCCATGTCTTGGTAGGTTTGTAGTTGTGCCATACTCTTTCCATTTTCGGATGATGGATTGAACAGAGCTCCGTGAGATGTTCAAAGCCTGGGATATTTTTTATGACCTAACTCTGATTAAAACTTCTTCACAACTTTACCCCTGATCTGTCTGTTCTTCATGATGCAGTTAGTTCACTAATGTTCTCTAACAAACCTCTGAGGGCTTCACAGAACAGCTGTATTTATACTGAGATTAAAGTACTCTGGACTCTATTTATTAATAAGGTGACTTCTGAAGGCAGTTGGTGGAATTTTGTAAGAGTAAAGGGAGGCTGAATATAAATGCGCGCCACACGTTTCATATTTTTATTTGTAAAAAAAAGTTTTTAAAAATTTATCTTTGTCCTTCCACTTCACAAGTATGAGGCACCTTGTCTTGATTTATCACATAAAATCCCAATAAAATACATTTATGCTTGTGGCTATAACGTGATAAAATGGGAAAAAATTTCAATGGTATGAATACTTTTGCAAGGCACTTAAAAAAAAAGGTAAACACATGCCTGTTAAACCCTGTTTTTTTTCGCATTGTTAATAATAAGCCAACATCAATGCTGTCAGATCTTTTTTCAGGTTTAACCCTAGTAGTTGTCAGCTCCCAATCATCTTAAGGTTCTTTTCTATGACCTAGACTAGAGAAGGTACATTGTGGATTTGATTTGATTTGATTTGATTCAAAAGCAATAATGTTTACTGCATGCTTAAGCACCGCAAATTTAATTCTAGAATCCTTGAAAACAATGACTATAATAAGGCATCCTTCTTTTCTAAAAAACATTTTTAGTGCCCCATATCATTACAGTTCAATCTGCTTAGAGATGTGATCACTGGCGTCGTTAGGTCAGATCATTCAGGGGTTTAGCCACATGTACAATGGTCAGGTAAAAAGAATTATAGTTTATATATATAGTGTACTAGAGGTTACCCATGGCTCCAGCCTGGCTGGCAGATCCTGACGCCTGCGTGCTACTATTACCAGCTAATGGAGTGTGCAGTCAACTTGCTGCAGCTCCTCATGCTGCGCCAAAAACAGCATATATAGTATCACCTCATAGTATGACATAAAAGGTAATGATGACGCTATCTACTGTTACATAACGAGGGACGCCCGCTACACCTACAAAACAGAATTTCTGTTTTATAGATAGACTAGAGGCTAATGGGAGGGTTGCGTCAGGAAGGGCATCCGGCGTAAAACCTGTGCCAAGTTGTTGTGCGGACTGGATATTCCGCTGTGGCGACCCCTTGCCGGGAGCAGCCGAAAGACCAACAGATAGACTAGAGGCTAACCATGGCTCTGTCTGTGTACGTCCACCTAATAAGGATCTGATAATCAAAAGAAGCTATATTATTACCTCACAGTATGAATGAAAAGTTGATGATGATGCTGCCTGGAGTTATATTCATTGAAAATCACGTACACACACTCACCACCGGCCAATCAAAATGACTGTCTTTATGGTCAAAATTATTTTACCCACAACTGTTGTTGTTACCCACCGACAGCTGATGAAATGGTATGGACCAATTGCATGTATAGCTTTTATTAATTATAAATTCTCTATTTCGTTTTGAGAGAGTGAGAGAGAGAGAGAGAGAGAGAGAGAGAGAGAGACCTCATACTGTACCATTCAAAAGTTTGCACAAATGTTTGCATTTATTTTCTACATTCTAGAACAATACTGGATTTTTTCTAAATTATGAAATAACACACATAGCATTAGGTAATTAAATTCAACATCAGCCGTAAGTTGTTATTTTAAGACACAAAGGTCAGCCTTTATGGAATAGTTCTTGCAAGAACAGTATTGTCAAGTACATTTGCAAAACCCATCAAGCACCATGATGAAACTGTCTCTCATGAAGACCTTCCCAGGAAAACTAGACCAAAACTTACCTCTGCTGCAGAGGAGAAGTTCATTTAGAGATACTAGTTACCTCAGAAATCACCAATTAACAACCAGCACCTCAGATTTGAGCCGTTATGAAGGATTTACAGATCATAAGTGTCAGATACACATCTCAACATCAACTGCTCAGAGGAGATTATTGTGTATTTTGGATGCATTATTTTACAGTGTAGAAAGAAATACAAATGAGGAAGGACCATGGAAATAGATTGTGTGTCCAAACTTTTGACTGGTAGTGTAGTTATAGGCCTTGTTAAATAAAAATCATGTTACATACTAGTAGTTCAATTATTGTGTTAATCAAAATATATTTAAAATATATTAAGATATCAAGACACATGACATGTTATATTATCATCAGAGCCCTAGAGTCACCCCCTGGTTTAACATCTGATTTGTCTCATGCAGCTTTATTTCTGACAGGTTTTGAATAATTAAACTACTAAAAGCGCCTAATAACCATTGAAATGCTACGTAACTTGTGTAATTGAGTGTATAAACATCATGTCTCCTACAAAGCGATAATCTTTAATGCGGAATGGTGATGGTGGTGCACCAACTTGCCCATAGACTTGCAATCTCTGGAATGACCGAAAAAAACGCTTGCACTACTGATTGAGACTGATCATTATGTTTGAACACAAGCTTGTACACACCTTAAAAAAATAAAATTAAATCTACAGTTTCATCCTTCCAAACCTCTAGGATCAGTGAGGATCGACAGGGTACCTCCATGTCCAAAGTCTTGTAGTGGTCTACAGTATTTGCAGTATATTTTTTCATCATTTTTCACACGCAGTTGGCTCTCACTGTCCCTTGTGGTTGAGAGGATTGAAATACAGTAATTGCGAAAATATACTAGCAAACTAGGAACCCTAGATATCCATCAGGTGAGGTTCACAATCACTACGAAGATGCCTTCATGAGCAGGGTCTGGCTTGGTGAGAATGTACCTGGGAACCAGTTATTCCGTCGGTATCCAGTGGTATCTTGCCGTCCCTGCCATGGTTATCTGGGGTTTGAAGAAGAAGCTGCATGCATTAGTATTCTGCACTCATATTTCATCATGCCTTCAGGTTACAGCTGATGTAGGAGAGCTGCTGGGTGATAAAAAGGTCGATGCCATTTTGTGTGTGGCTGGAGGCTGGGCAGGAGGAAGTGCGAAGGCCAAAAGTGAGAACAGAACACAATCCCTTTGACCACATTCACCATTTCAACTACTGTTTTGTTTAGAAGCATCTTTGACTATTTCTATCTCTGTCTCACTTTTTAGCCTTGTATAAGAACTCTGACTTGATGTGGAAGCAGAGTGTGTGGACTTCCACCATCTCCAGTCACCTAGCAACCAAACACTTGAAAGAGGGCGGCCTTCTCACTCTGCCCGGAGCCAAAGCGGCACTTGGGCCGACCCCAGGTACAGACAGTTGGGTTTTCCCGAAAACAATACTGTGGAGTTTTTAACCAAACCTGAGATCATAATGATAGGCTCAAATTTTTTTTTCAGTCGAGGTTAAAACCAAGCAATATAAACTGCTTGTGTAACAAAATAAGTTACATAGAATTTCACTGCTTGATGTATGTTTCCTACCTTGAAATAAAAAATAAGAAACTTATCGTCAATAAATAATGATTTTTGATTATTGATTTGATTTTTGATTATTGATGATAATCATCAATAAATTTTTGTTTTGTAGTCTATTTGCTACGGTCATCCTGGCTCAATATTAAATCTAAACGTAATAGTTTCCGTGTTGTTGTTAGACTTTGGTCAACTGCGTTGTGTTGGGTGTGCTTAAAAAATACATTTGACTTTGACTTAGTTTATTAGATAGTAATAGATTTCCCTCTGTCAACCTTACATTTACATTTACATTTACATTTAGGCATTTGGCAGACGCTCTTATCCAGAGATAAGACACGTTCATTCATATTAAATAGTTCCATTTACTTTACGTGAACCAACCTTAACGTGAATAAGAGTGAGACTTCGGCATCTTCTGTCAGTGCACATCACCTCCCCTGTGCGTTGCGGATCTCACAAAAAGCTCAGCGTCTCCGTCTAGCCGCCATGTGCCAAGGTTTAGGCAGCTAATTAAAATCAGACTGCGCCATTTTTCAGACGGCGCTGCTGTGTATTTTGACTGTCTTTGTAGCCGTTCACAAGTTAGTTTAAATGAAGAAGTGTGACAAGCATTTTCAGAATGCCATGGGTCACGTTACGAGAACAAACCAATCAGCTTCACTCTTTCTGTCCTCCTGGATCAGCTGGTGAAATACTCAGTGTTCTCTCCGTGCTTTAAGGATGATGGCACGGGAGCCAGCGCTTTGGAAAAAAGGAAAAAGTGGTGAGACTGGTGTTTTCTTTTTTTCCCCAGATTTTCTCCCTAATTTAGACGTATCCAATTCCTCCCCCTCACTAAGGGCTCCCACATTAACGCTACTATGACCACTCAGTCGGGGAGGGCCGAAGACTATCACATGTTTCCTCCGAACCACGTGACGCCAGCCGACCGCATCTTTTTGAACTGCTCGCTGCTTGCTTGCTCGCTCGCGCACCGTTGGGGGCGGCGTAACACACTCGGAGGACAGCGCTATCCACTCCTTCCGCTTGCATGAGCTCACAGCCGACCATGGTTGGCTGCGATTAATGTGTGAGCACTAAGTGCATCCCATCCCACCCCGCTGAGAGAGCTCGGCTAATCAGCTCTCTCTAGGCCCTCGAACCAGCGAGCGCTTTACCACTGCGCCACTCTGGGGCTGCGACACAGGGTTTTTTTTGCAACATGATTTCAATATTACAGTGTCCTGTTGGGTTTATTCAGGCATCGATTGAAAAATACACTTTACTTATTTATTAGTTTGTTTAGGCATGAAAATCAGTCAATGAAGATTTTTTTTTTCTCTTTATTGTAGTTATTTTTTAAAGCACCTGTAAACTTTTTCATGTTAAGACTTTCTAAGCTACAATTTGAATCTTATTATAAGCAACTTATTTTGAATCTTTCTAGCACTTGAATGTACTGGAAGCTGCTTTAAAGTTAGAGTTGCTTTGGTTTAAGTATCTGACTGCAGTCAGACAGTAGGACTGGTTTGAATGTGTTTAATTTCAGACTACATTAAATGTGAATCTTTGAATGTTGACTGTGAGATCCCCTGCTCTATAGGAATGATCGGCTACGGCATGGCTAAGGCTGCAGTACATCAGCTGTGTCAGAGTCTAGGTGGCGACAAAAGCGGTCTTCCTGCTGGAGCTGCCGCCGTAGCCATCCTGCCGTGAGTAAATACCAAACTATTCTATTCACCATTCTTCTTGGGGATTATGTGAAGCAACTGAGTTGTAAATAAGCTCTGCATTTAAAAAAAAAAAAAAAAAAAAGCTAAGGAATGAAGTAATGTTAAACAAGGAAGGTTTATTCTACTGCCAGCCTTGAACTAATGACCGAGATGAGGGGAAAGTCTGTATTTATGTTTCTCTATGCAAATGATTTCAACCAGTGAACTGTAGAATGTAGAACTGCTGAAAAGGTACAGTATACTACTTTTCCTTATGCGTAATTACTAACACGCGCCCTCTTAATTATCTTAAAAATACTAAAATGTGGTGTTATGTATGCAGAGTTTATGTAGCAAGTGGGAATCTAAGTCAGTAGGATGTACAATACTGTTTTAGGCACTTGTGAATAAATGCTGTAGAGCAAGTATGTCTATTAAAAAAAAAACAGTAAACAGTAATTAATGAATGTAAGTCAGTATTTGGTGTGACACCGCATTGAGTTTTGAGTTTTATAGTGCAGTTTTAATAGGAAATTAGCTGCTAATGTCACGAACGTGCTCTCTAGTGAAATAGACACAGATGCAGGCGGGCTCAGAAAGAACAGAGTTTATTAGTACCAGC